>VZTY01019997.1:30483-104989 GCA_013400935.1 Turnix velox
GAAAAAAAAAATAAAAAGGAAAAAAGTGAAAAAGATAAAAAGGAAAAAAAAGAAAAAAGAAAAAAAAAGCTAAAAAGAAAAAAGAAAAAGTGAAAAAGAGAAAAAGGAAAATAGAAATAAAAAGAAACAAATAAATAAAAGAGAAAAAAAGTTAAAAACAGAAAAAGAAAAAATAAAAAATAAAGAAATAAAAAAAGGAAAAAAGAAAAAAGAAAATAAAAGAAAGAAGAAAAAAGAAATAAAAGAAGACAAAAAGAGAAAAGAAACAAGAAAGGAAAAAAAAGCAAAAAGAAAGAAAAAAGAAAAAGAGGAAAATGTAAAGAAAAAAAGAAAAAAAGCTGCCACCACTGCTCACTGAATCTGTTTTTTGTTGCTGTGGGCACGGCTCCCACGCTGCATTTCCTCCTGCAGAATAAGGCTGACAGCTCCTAGCCCAGTCCTGCTCCACGTGGCACTCACAGCTGTCCCTACCGCTGGAGGGAGGAGGCAGCGATGTGGGGCCGAGCGGGTCCCCCCACTGCAGCCCCAGCTCAGTGGGACCCCTGAGGGGTGGCACAAGCCCTGGGGCAAAGAGCTGCCAGCCTGCCTAAACTGGGAAGTCGCCAAGAAGAGCAGGGAGGGGACGGGGAGTCTCCACTCCTCGCTGCCACCTTTGGCTCTCAGGAAGAAGAAAACGGAGAAAATTTTGGAGAAAATGTAGATAAAGGTTCTCCCCCTCCCACACACATTTTTCTGTCTGGGAGAAACACACCCTCAGATTTTGAGGCAGGACAGCAAGATATTTTGTGGAAAAAAATGATTAGAAGGTAGAAGATGATTAGATGAGTAGAAGGCTGGCAGGTTTTAGCTCTCTCTAAAAGCAGCTGTGATCAACGTGTGGTTTGAAGCACACCACTTTCTTTGGGGACATTTCCAGGTCCAATTCCCGATGCCTTTTGCTTCCCCTGTGCTGTAGCTGTCCCAGGCAGGTCATTTCCTGCACAATCCTGGACTCCACCACATGCCACTACAAATACCTAAAGAATACGTGCTCTGGGGTCTTTTTAGCAGGGAAATAATAAAGGTTTCAGTGGTAAAATATAAACAGAGTTCACAATTCATCATGCAGAAATCTTGACAGGATGGAGATTGGCTTGGTTCTGGCAGAAGCAAACACATCTCCTAATCCTCTGCCATAGAATTCCCCCAACTCTGAACCCACTCACTCACCCCAAAAATCTGCCACAGCATCCCCCTTCTTTGCACCCACTGATTCACCCCAAAATCTGCCACAGCATCCCCCAACTCTGCACCCACTGATTCACCCCAAAAATCTGCCACAACATCCCCAAGAAATTAATTCTTTCCCCAGATGTCTAATAAAGGGTTTCAATAATTGTGCCAGGTGCATATATAGGGTGTGCCTGATGCCCAGGGCTATGTGGTTGATCTGGTGTTGGTGGTGGAAGGATTTGGCAGTGGGAGGTGGGTTTGGGGGCAGCTGCGGGGGTAAAAGCCAGAGGCCAGGCTGATCCAAGGGATGCTGTGGAGGTGGAGAGGCCAAACCTCAGACCTCTTCCTCTTGCAAAGTTTCCAGGATAGGATTGGGAGATGTTGTTCTTGCCCAGCAAGGGTGCCCCAGGCTGCTGCTGCTGCATTCCTCTGCTGCCTGCCCTGCCCTGCCGACACCTTTTTAAGTTTAACCCCCACATTTCGGGGCAGAAATGGTCCCTGACTTGGGGGTTTGCCCCTCTTGCAGTAGGGCTGCCTGCTACAGGGCATGAGCTTTGCCTCAAATTATGCTCTGAGTCATTTCATCAACCCTTTGCAGCTTAGAAGGGCCAGGGATTTACAAAGTGGAGTGGTAGGGACACCCCACAGCAAGGCTTTCAAGGGCACCTTCATGAAATGGCTAAATGCTGCAGCATCAGATCTGTGGGGGAATCCTGCATGTCCTGCTCAAAAGTGGGGAAACTGAGGCAAGAAAGGGTTACCCAGCAAGGTAAAGGAGGAGAGAGAAGACATGGAGAATTATTGGGATCCCAAACACCCTGGGGAGGTGAGAGAAAATGTGGAGAATTATTGAGATCCCAAACACCATGGGGATGTGAGAGAAGCCACTGGGATCCCAAACAACACGGGGAGGTGAAAGAAGCCATGGGAAATCATTGGGATCCCAAACAACAGGGGGACATGAGAGAAGCCATGGAGAATTACTGAGATCCCAAACAACATGGGGAGCTGCGAGAAGCCATGGAGAATCATTGGGATCCTGAACACCATGGGCAGGTTAGAGAAGCCACTGGGATCCCAAACAACATGGGAAGGTGAGAGAAGCCATGGAGAATCACTGGGATCCCAAACAACATGGGAAGGTGAGAGAAGCCATGGAGAATCACTGGGATCCCAAACAACATGGGGACATAAGAAAAGCCATGGAGAATTACTAAGATCCCAAATACCATGGGAAAGTGAGAGAAGCCATGGGGAATCACTGGGATTCCAAACAACAGAGGGACATGAGAGAAGCCATGGGGAATCACTGGGATCCCAAACAACATGGGGACATAAGAAAAGCCATGGAGAATTATTGAGATCCCAAACAAGATGGGGATGTAAGAAAAGCCATGGAGAATTATTGAGATCCCAAACAAGATGGGGAGGTGAGAGAAGCCATAGGGAATCATTGGGATCCCAAACGCTTGCTTTCAGAGGGGTGTGGGTTGCAGCAAAAGAATGCAGGTGTCTTTGGTGGGTTTCCTTCCCCTGCTCCTAAGAACTTGGAATAATTTGTTTCTCTGTTCTGCTGGAAAGTGCCTTTCAGCAGGACAAGAACTGCTCGTCAGGGAATTTTCCAGCTCTGTTTTCCCTGGCTCTTCATCAGGACATGCAGACAAAAGGCACAGTGACCTGATTAACCAATTCTGTGTGGCTTTTAGTAATCCTCATCTGGAACACTCCTCAGCTCATCCTGCCATCCCTCAGCTGCCTCACGTGGCTCACTGGGCTTGGAAAGGACTTGCCAGATGTGGTCACTGCATCCACCCCTGCTCCTCCATGCTGTCTGGCCCAACAGATGTTTTGAAATGCTTTTTCACATGGGAAAATTGGGAAGAGAAATGTATTTTTATTGTACCCTTGCTATTTCATCCAGCCCCCTCTATCTCTCTCTCTCCAGGGATGGAGACGTACTTCAGGAAAACATTCATTTCTAAATCTCCTACAATGATTTTTTTTTTTAAATTCACATGACTTTATTGGCTTAGACAGCCCTGCCACACATGCCTGCAGGTCTGTTTTGTAGCAATTAGTGAGGTTTGCTAAAATAAAAGCATTTCCTCTTATGCCAATTCACTTCACCTTCATCAGAAACAGAGCCAGCAAAGCTCCAGGCTGCTTTATCAAATCCCTTCTCTCTGTCTGTGTCCTGTGTTTATTATTCCTGATGGGAGCAGTGTTGTTATGACTCCATGTGGTGAGCTTCACACACTCCCTGGCAATTGTTGAAGAGCAAGGACCCACAGCAGCAACTCCTGCATCTCTTCAGGCAGCAGGAGGTGGGGTAGGAGGAGAACCCTGGACCTCTTCTACTCACTTTTGACATTTAGCAAAAGTGATGGAAGCTCAAAGCCTTAAGATGTAAGTGCTGGCTTTGCAACCAACCCAGAGAACACAGAATCATACAGATCATAGGGTTGGGAGAGACCTTCAAGGGGCAATTGGTCCAACCCCTTGCAGTGACAGGGACATCCTGCACTAGATGAGGTGGCTCAGAGTCTCAGCAAGCCTGGCCTTGGGTGTCTCCAGGGATGGGGTCTCCACCACCTCTGTGGGCAACCTGTTTCTGTACCTCACCACCCTCATGGTGAAGAATTTTGCCCTAATTTCCAACCTAAACCTACCCTGCTGTAGGTTAGACATGCTGGTACCCAAGAGAAAAAGCACAAGGGCACATGTTTTTCTTCATATAAAATACCTTTTCCTAATGTCTAACCTAAACCTACACAGCTGTAGGTTAGACATGCTTGTATCCAAGAGAGAAAGCACAAGGGCACATGCTTCTCTACATGTAAATGTTTATGTTTTGCTCAGAGTTATACTGAAGATGAGGTTTTTCAGATAAACACCTCCAGGGATTGAGGGGACATCCACAACCTCTCTGGGCAATCTCTTCCAGTGTCTCACCACCCTCACCCCAAAGAATTTCTTCTTTATTTCCAGCCTAAGAGGACATCACCTGACTGACACAAAGTAGTGGGGTTAATAAGTGTGTTCACCACTCAGGTTCTGCTCTTCCATGCAAGACTTCTCTTTAATACAAAATAAGATCATATCCTGAAATAAAAAGAAAAAGCTACATAAAAAGGCATCCAGAGCAGGGTACGTGCTGTTCCAAGTTGATAAGTAAACACAAACAAAGCCAATCTCTTTTCTGTAAACTCCAGCAGAACTAGGAAAAAAAAATCCCAGTGATTTCTACCCCCTGTGCCCATTTATAGCCAAGCTTTTAGAAAAAAATCTTATACTCTAAACTTTCCTGGGAAGGAGCAACCAGCATAGTGCTAATTAACATTCTTTCTAGTTCATCCTGCTTGTAAAATGTTTAAAGAAAAGGAACAGCTTTCTGTGAGGCTTCACACTGAAAAAGGAGAGACAAGAAGAGGGGCAGGATGACCTGCATCATCCGTGGAATGTCTCCCTCCAGGAGAAGCAAGAAGTCTTTTCCAAATTCAGACCAAAAAAAAGCCATCACTAAGCAGATGTGAGCTCTGGGGCATTACTTTAACCTGCTAAATGGCACAGACACTGGTTCTGCATAAAAGTTCCACTTGGGATTCAGGTGAAGGGAATGGGGAAAGAAATCTTTGCTCAGAAATACCCTTGTACATAATTTTGTTTGAAGTGGAAGTGGGACAACCTGGTTGGAGAACTTCCTTAGTGTTAATACTGTTAACAGTAATCCTAAATTGATCTGAAAAACCCTATTGCCCATCTCATGTCCCATCACTGGAGATGTCCATGAAACACCTAACAATATGTTTTTCTACATGTCACATTTTCTTCACCTCCCCAGCACCTGAGATCCTTTGCATGGGATCAACAGCATCAGAGAAGTACTCAGGGATCTCTCCAGGACTTTGCCAATTTTGGGTTTTTTTCCAGGCTGAGCATTTGAAGGCTGCACATTTGGGAAATTCAGTTGCATCAACAATTTTTTGGGGGGTAGAAAATTCTGTTTAAAATCAAAACTTGATGCAGACTTTATCAGTACTGTGAAAAGGGTGCAAGGAATGGGTTCCAGAGAAATGTAAGAAAAAACTTTTTCCCAGTGAGGGTGACAGAACACTGGAACAGGTTACCCAGAGAGGTTGAGGATTCTCCTTCTCTGGAGACATTCAAACCCATCTGGATGAGTTCCTGTGTGACCTGGTCTGGGTATTCCTGTTCTTGCAGGAGGATGGGAATAGATGATCCCCTGAGGTCCCTTCCAATCCCTGAAATTCTGTGAATGTCCCTTTATCTGTTGCATATCCATGTCTTGGAGTAGTTCATCCCGAGCCTCTTCCCACAGGACTTAGCGAATCTCCCACATCTTTGGCTCATTGCTTCATGGAATAAAGACAGTGGCACCACATCCCTTTTAATGTGTGGGACAAACTCTGTGTTTTACCCTCTTTCTCACCCCTCAAGAATCCCTGCCCCATCCTATTTAGCCACTGAACTCCCCAAGGGGACACCATCTGTGATAACCCATTGGTACCACCTTCAGCAGTGCTGAGACACAAGTTACAACTGTTAAATAAAAGAGAGGCATCTGTACTAAATTACTTTTAAAAAAAGCAGGTTAACAGCCTGTTTCCATCTCATCTTGGCACAGACTAAACCTGTGAGGCACAATTATCAGTAAGACAAATGGCAACTGACAAATGAGCAGGTCCAACCTTGTGAGAAGTGTCAGTGCCATCTTTCAAATATACATTTACAGCAGAGGATTAAGCTCTGGCAGACTTCATGCATCATCTCTCACTTCTTGCACAGAGGATTAAGCTCTGGCAGACTTGATGCATCATCTCTCACTTGTCCACAGACCTTTTTTTTGCAACTGGACCACACTGAATTTCAACTTGCTGCAAAGCAAGCTGGCTTAACTTCTAAGCCTAGACTTTCTGTGCAGCCGTGGTTCCCTTCTTCCCCCTTTTTAGGGTGTAGAAATCCACTCCTCATTTTGATTTTTGCCTGAATCACCAAGTGACAAGTACAAATCCACCTCCTCTAGCTAAAGCAAACAGCAGCCAAGGCTAAGGGCAATAAACAGTGCTCAGCCCTGCACTGACTGCAGGCTTTGTTTAAAGGCAGTGTGGGGCTGCTGCCTTTACAACATCTTTCTTCACACTTGTAAATTTTTAAAAGTTTTTATTTACACCCAACACGTCGCCTTCACCCCCCCCAAAGAAAAACTTGTTCCACCATCTGTGTTAAACTTTTATAGAAGGGGAAAAAAAAGCTGGCCCATGCTGTGCTGCAGATTTTACTTTCAAGGATCTCTTTCACAGCCCTTTCCAGGGGCTTCTGAACAGGAGTTTTACAAATGTGTAACAACATATATGTCAGGCAGACACTGGAATTCAAGTTATTTTAACTCCAACTAAAAGGCCTATGTTTGACTGCCTCAATGCATTCTTTTGTGGCTGGGATTTTTTTTTTTTCTTTGCACAGACCCTATCTTCCTTATAAATATTCCATTTGTTAGTCATTCTGTTGAGGAGAAAATCTGCCTCAGTGTGCTGCAGAAGGAAGCAGAAACCAGCAGAGTTTTGTCGCAGAAGCAGGGATGAGAAGCCAAATCCTCTCCCTGAGCCTGGCACCTCTGTCACACAGAGATGGGACTAAAAAAAAAATGCATAAAATCAAAATTAACATCTCTATTCCTCTCAGCTTGTACTCACACTGATTCTAGTTGCTCAACATCTGTTAAAAGGGAGATTTTTCTTGCTTTCCTTTTCATCTTTTCCAAAGCCTGGTACCTCTGTCACACAGATAGAGTTTTGGGATTAAAAAAAAATGTATAAAATCAAAATTAACACCTCTATTCCTCTCAGCTTGTACTCATACTGATTCTAGTTGCTCAGCATCTATTAAAAGGAAGATTTTTCTTGCTTTTCTTTTAATCTCTTCCAAAGTCCAGATGACTGACTGTTGGGTTAATACAGACCCTCTGTGCTCACACTTGCTCACTTCTTTATGGGGAGAATGGCTCAGAAAGGGCTTGTTGGACCTCTCAGTTTAATGGTTGATAAAGAAAAGACATTCTTACACAATGAACTTTAGGGATGTCTCTTTGGAAATCCCTTTTTATGTATTTGCTAAATACAGTGAACATTTCCACATGGACCTAAGAGCAATGCAGTGCAGATAGAAAATGGGGGAAGTGAGGCATGGATGGGCTTTTAGCAAAATCTGATGGGCTCTCAGAAACATGACAGCTTTTTCTGAGGGGTTTAGTGAACCCCTCAGAAAAAAAAAAAGGGAAAGTAAGAGAAGAAGGAAAAGAAAGAGAAGGAGAAGAAGGAAAAGAAGGAGAAGGAGAGGAAGGAGAAGAATGGAAAGAAGGAGAAGGAGAGGAAGGAGAAGGAGAATGAGAAGGAGGAAAAGAAGGAGAAGGAGAAGAAGGAAAAGGAGAAGGAGAAGAAGGAAAAGGAGAAGGAGAAGAAGGAAAAGGAGAAGGAGAAGAAGGAAAAGGAGAAGAAGGAGAAGGAGAAGGAGAAGGAGAAGGAGAAAGAGAAGGAGAAGGAGAAAGAGAAGGAGAAGGAGAAAGAGAAGGAGAAGGAAAAGGAAATGAGAAAAAGGAAAGAAAAAAAAAGGAAAGGAAAAAGAAAATGAAAAAGGAAAGGAAAAAGGAAAGGAAAAAGGAAAAGAAAAAGGAAAAGAAAAAGGAAAGGAAAAAGGAAAGAAAAAAAAAAGAAAAGAAAAGGAAAAAGGAAAAGGAAAAAATTTGAATTAAAGCTTTATGATTCAAGCTCTACTAAGAATAGAGGCAAAAAGCTGCCTGCCCTCCTCATGGTCACACTCCAGCAGCCAATTCTTCCTTGAATCCTGATGGAAGTCTCTGAGATGGCTCATGTTTAAGAATGACCTTCCAATCTATTCTGTGCAGAAACAACTGCCAGCACCTTGCTGGAGATGAATGTCTCACATATGAGCCAACAGAAATATGCCAGTGAGGAAGGAGGAGCCTGGCTCAGGCAAAGCTTGGACAATAATCTGACCTTTATTCTGAGCTTGGCTTGGAAAGATTATGTGAAATCCATCAAGGAATGGTTTGGGTTGGAACAGATCTTAAAGATCATCTAGTTCCAACTCCCCTGCCATGGGCAGGGACATCTCCCACTAGATCAGTCTGCTCAGTGCCTCATACAGCCTGTCCTTAAACACCTCCAGGGATTGAGGGGGCATCCACAGCTTCTCTGGGCAACCTCTTCCAGTGTCTCATCACCCTCTCTCTAAGGAATCTCTTTCTTCTCTCCAGTCTGACTCTACCCCCTTCCAATTTGCATCCCTTACTCCTAGTCCTGCTGTCCTGTATCAAACCAGCCCATTGTGGTGACCTGCTGTGCCCCAGGCTGGTGCTAAAGGATTCCTTTTTTTGGAAGGATTTACTTTAAATTTTACTCTGTAGTAACATTTTCTTACAACTTCAACTGTTAGTTCATGGTGGGATGTTGGGAACTGGTTTATGGCCTCTGGCTATGGCTCTCTGAAACAGCTTGGGAAGGTAAAGGCAGACCGTGAGAACATGGATGCCAGAGACAAAATGGATGCTTTGTAGAAATCAACAAGGAGCCTTCTGGCCTTGGCTAGTCCCGGTAAACATCTTTGGAGGAAAACAATCTTGAGGAGGTGAAGAAAAACAACCTTGAGGAGGCGCCACTGTAGGCGCCAGAGTCAAAACTAAGATGCAGCTGTGGGTGGGAGGTAATGGGGAGATGTGCTTATTATCACTGACCAATGAAGGTGATGGGAAAGAGCTAGTTCATAGACACTGACCAATGAATAAGCATAGTTAATGTAAACTGTAACTTCTATATAAGTGAGCTATTTGGGCTAATAAATGGAAGCTTCTTTATCACTCATATTGTGTGGCTTGTGGTTTCCCTCACCGGCTGGGCCCACGCAGGACGTTATAGTGGGATACCCAAACACAGGACATAGAGGGCAAAGACTGACTTCACTGCACCCACCATTTGATGCAGGACAAAGCCAAGGCAGCTGTTTAGTCCTGGAATCAGATTTATGCTTCTCCATGTAACCAAGCCAACTTTCCAGTGGGATATATTGCTGAAGCTGACACTAAACCCTCTGTGCTTTATTCATTTACACTCTGTTACAATCATTCAGTCCCTCTGCCAATCCTTCTCCCCTCTCCTCCCAGAGAATAGGGACAAAACAGTAATATCTCCCTCCTTCTCCTCCTCCCAGAGAATTTGGACAAACAGATCTCACTCTTTCTCCTCCCAGAGAATAGGGACAAAACAGTAATATCTCCCTCCTTCTCCTCCTCCCAGAGAATTTGGACAAAGAGTATCTTACTCTTCCTCCCAGAGAATTTGGACAAACAGATCTCACTCCTTCTCCCAGAGAATATGGACAAACAAAATCTCCCTCATTCTCCTCCCAGAGAATTTGGACAAACAGATCTCACTCCTCCTCCCAGAGTATTTGGACAAACAGATCTCACTCATTCTCCTCTCAGAGAATATGGACAAACAGATCTCACTCCTTCTCCTCCCAGAGAATATGGACAAACAGGTCTCACTCCTTCTTGTCCCAGTGAATAGGGACAAACAGTATCTTGCTCCTCCTCCTCCCAGAGAATTTGGAAAAACAGTATATCTCACTCATTCTCCTCCCAGAGAATTTGGACAACCAAATATCTCACCAAGGCTGGATAAGAAACTTTAATTCTGCTGATTTCTCCCTGCTGAAATGAAGATTTTAGCAGCAACCTGATTTTAAGAGTGTCTCTCTTCTCCCCTTTGCCATGAGATTTAAAAATCCCCTTAACTAGTATTTTGACAGGATTCCAGCTCCCTTTTTCAGCCCAGCAGAGCCTTTGGGGTTATTCTTGCACCAAGAAGTTGATAAGGGCAGTTCTGGGAGACAGAAAAGCCTTTTTGATGGTTCGTCCCTGCAGGTGCTTGACTCCAAGTTCACTTTGAAGAACAAGCTCATGGACCTCTTCAAAATTACGGGCTGCCTGCTGGGGCACAACCACTTTGCCACAGGCTTTGTTGTTGATCTGAAAAAGAGACATGAAAAGAAGAAAAAAACATAAGTTGTTAGACTGATGTAGTCAATTCTCTTCTCCAATCAATCTTGTTAGACAGGGGAGGAGGGAAAGTAGATAAAATTCTTTTTTCTCCAACACTAAACCTCCTAAGCAGAGGATAAACTTCTCCACACCATAAAAGAATGAAACACTGACTGATGGCAATCAAGGAAAATTGATGAAGTATTAGTTTTGAAGCCAGCAAGCAGCAATGTGACTGTGCAATGTGGAAACCTTTTCAATTTAAAAAATATGACAGTTACACAAGCTCAGTGATGAAAATGAACATTTTTCAGGTGGGAATCTTGGTTTGTGCACGCTTCTGGGCTGCTATTTTGGATTCTCTACAGCTAGGTGATTCCTTGCACACATCCAAATGCAAGGCTTGTTAAAAAATAAAAGCATTTGTGGCTGATTCATCACCACTCATTTTCAGAAAGAGAAGCATTCATACCAAACACATGATTCACCAAGCCAAGGCTGACCACAGAGATGACAACCACTCACAAGGGAATGCTCTCCTGACCAGCCCACATACTGGTTTTGCATCACCTACTAGGCAGAAACACGTAAGTAGAACTGAGTAAAGCCTTAGTGGAAATCACCTTCATTCATAAAAAGGTCTTGAAAGTCTTTTCTGTCATCCAGGAAGAGCAGGTAATGGCCAGACACCACAAAACCTCACTGACTACCTTTCTGGATTTAGCAGAAAATTCATTATTACAAAAGCTTTCAGATTTATATCTAATACTTTCCAGTGGATTAACAAAAAGAACACCAATTTTACATCTAGCAAATTAATTAACTTGAACTTTTGAATCTGGTTCTATCTAATTTCTTGCATAAAAATTTGCTGCAGGTATCTTTGACCTGTAGATGCCATTGCAAGAGATTTTCAGCCATCTGGAAGGATTTTACATCTGGGAAATTAATTAACTTGAACTTTTGAATCTAGTTCTATCCAATTTCTTGCATAAAATTTTGCTGCAGCTATCTTTGAACTTTAGATGCCATTGCAAGAGGTTTTCAGCCATCTGGAAGGAACATACATTGGTGCACACAGCTTGAAGAGGGGAGAAAAAGCACTTGGGATGTAAAAAGGCACTCAGATTGTTTCACCCCCCCAGATCTTATCCAGGATACACAAAGGATAAAAAAGTTTGTATTTTCTGTAAAATAGAAGAATCTGTGCAGTTCTCCAAGAGAGGAAGTTGGGACAAACTTTTAAGGAACAAGACAAAAGTCTTGTTGACTCATCTTGGGATGAGTCATTTGTGGGGTTTTTTTATTCATCTTGATGTTAATTTGCTAATGTGAGCAGGTTTTTATTGCTCCTACATGCATCCATCATGTAGTGCTATAAGAAGCAGCCTGCATTAAACTGTGGTACCTTGAAAAACACCGAAGAAGTTAATATTTGAAGCCTTTTTTTTTTGTGAAAAAGAAATAACACGCATTTCTTTCTGACAGGGCACTTTTGGAGAAGAACTGGGTTGCACAACAATCCTATTCACCTGTCTTTTTAGCTGAGGGGCAAGATTTTCAGCTGGACAAATGTCTTCTACTGTCCTTCCATCTCTTTATCTCACTTAGACCAGCTCCAAGTAAAAATCATAGAATGGTTTGGGTTGGAAGGGACCTTCAAGATCATCTAGTTCCATGGCAGGGACACTTCCCCCAAGACTAGGCTGGACAGGGCACTGGGCAGCCTGGTCTAGTGGGAGGTGTCCCTGCCTATGGCAGGGGTGTTGGAACTCTATGATCTTTAAGGTCCCTTCCAACCCAAACTATTCTATGATTCTATGATTCTAAGACCAGGTTGCCTAATGCCTCATCCAGCCTGCCCTAAAACACCTTCAGGATGAGAATCTTGGGTGCAGCCTTGTTTCCCTCAAAAACCTTCATGGAATGAAGCTTGGCTTCTTTTTCACTTTGAGGAAGGAACCTTCCTATTTTTTAATATATTTTTCTTTTTAACTTGACAATCTAGACTGTTTTGGATCTAGAGGGAACTGAAGTTATGAAAGACTAAATAAAAAAAACAAAGGAAAAAAACCCCAACTCCCAAAGCCAGCAAAAGCCAGCAAAAATAAGAAAAAAAACCCCAAAACCAAACAAAAATAAGTGAAAAAAAAAACCCAAACAAAAATAAGCAAAAAAACCCCCAACCAAACAAAAAACAAAGAAACAAACAAAATCCAACAACAACAAAAAAACCAAACAAAACCAACAAAACCCAAAAGACTGAAAAATAAGCACCTGGAGAACATGGGAAGGAATTTTTAGTTCAACTCAAATATATTCAACCATTGATGCCTAATCTTTTTGAAAAGTAAAATAAAAAAATAATTATCTGTGACTTTTTAGGTCTTCCTCATGCTCCAAAGTATGAAAAATGACACAAAACTACTTTATTTTTAAAAAATTCCTTCCATTGTAAGACCACAGCTGCTAATGGTCTTTGCTCCACCTAGAAAATGTGAGGAATGCTGGAAGGAAGTAGGATGAAATGCACACTGCATTCAGGTCAGATTTTTCACAGCATTTAAGAATATATGGGGAGTATTAAAACCATACAACTTTGGGAATAACAAGAAGCCATGCACATGCAGTGAATTTCAATGTTTTTTCTTGTAGGAAATCACTATGGGATCAGCCAAGGATGCTTTTGCTGCTTTGGGTTAAAAATGGCAAGACATAACTCCATCCCAGACAGGAAATAATGAAGTATTCTGTGTCAAGAGAGAAAAAAACCCCAACATAATGTCTCAGCAGGCAAATCCCTGGCAGCCTGAGGCAGCTTGATGTCTTGAGAAGAATAGGGTTGTGGCCCAAAGAACTCTGTGGGCCTTTATGAAGAGACTCTGTCTCTTTACACCCAATCAGTTCCTCTGTATGACAAATATTTCTTGCCAATTTATTTTCACAGACACACAAAAACCTACAGAGTCCACAAGACTTTAAAATATTCACATTTCTGATGATTTCTCCCCACTTAGGCTTGAAGTGGAAAGCCACTTGTCTGTTGCCACTGTTGCCCTGTTTTTAAGAATTATTCTAGATTAAAAAAAAAAATAGGAATTTGTCTCTTTGGTCTTCCATTCACTTATTTTCTAAGAATTAAGGAAGGAGTTTACATGCACAATACTCTTTCATGAATACTTGGCTGAGCACACATTAAAGGGCTTCTCCACAAAGCTGTGGCTTTGACAAAACAAATCAGAAACAAAAATAATCCTCATAATGGTTGTTTAAAGCAAAATTGATGTTTATTCTCCCATTTTCTTATTTGAGGAGGAAGTTTTAACGTTAGCAGAAAAACCCCAGCCAATGTTTATGTATTTTTATATCCAACTGCACAATTTTAAAAACATGGAGTTGAGAGTTTTCCTTGTGTAGCTGAAGGTTTTAGAGTTTCAAGGATAAGTTTAATAACAGGTTTGCCTTAACCACAAGTGCAAAGAAGTTTCTATAATTACACAATTTCTCATTCTAAACTCAGGGCTGGAATTGGAGACGTTTGCTAGCTTTGATTGAAGGTTTATTTTCAGCTTGAGCAAAAACCATTATACCTCAGTGATGCTTTTTGTTGATATGTGACCTTTTTTTCTAGAATAAATAAATGCTTTTCACTTAAGGAAAGAAAAAAAATTGATAAACATGCAGTGGATATTAAACTAAGTTCTCCTCCCCCTCTAATCTGCCCTGGTGAGACCACATCTGGATTTTGTGTCCAACTGTGGGGGCTTCACTCAGTTGAAGAAGGGCAGGGAACTGCTGGAGAGAGTCCAGGGCAGAGACACAGAGATGATGAAGGGATTGGAGCATCTCCCTGCTGAGGAAAGGGGCTAGAGCTCACAGAGAAACCAAAATGCAATTAGAAGATGAGCAAAGCTACCTCGTGTTCCTGAACTTCTTTCCTGCTGAAATGTGCCCCAAGTTCAGCTTGAGGCAGATGGGAAACATAATTTGGCAAAAATCAGAGCCCTTAATCCAGTTTGTAACAGGATGCATTAGACAACCACAGCACTACAGGTACCACAAGAAATGTCACCTTATTATACCTTTTTTTTAATTATACCTTTTTTTTAACAGAGTCAAGATCATAAATGCAGTGTCAGGCATGAAATCTTGTGAGACCTGTATTTTGAACAGAGTTTTGACTGCACTGTCTTAATCCTCCAGCTCTCCATTGCTCAAATTTCCAAAGGTATTAGAATTCAACTAGTAGTTACTCAAAGAGATTTATATTTAGATCATCTCCCCTGCAGATTTTCTGCATTTCATCATTTAGGAAGCCATGTAAATTATTCAGCACGAGGGGAATTGCAGCTTCTCTTCCACCTGACTTCTCTTTGAAGGGAACTGACCTGCACAAGAGCAGAAATTTTGGCATCCTCTGAAATTGTAATGCATTAATAAGACAACCACTGGGAATAAATTAAAATTCTCTTACCAGAACAGACATCTCCACAACATCTGCTGGCTGAAGGTACTCTGGATCTACTTTGGGCCAGGGCTGATGCAGCACCTCAGCATTCCAGTGATGTTGAGTACAGAGTTTATTCTGCATGTGTGCCAAACCTGGAAAGCAAAACCAGTCAAACATTCAGCTTTGCTATAATCACAACACTCAGCCTTTGGTATTTGCTTGATAAATAAGATGAGAATAAAGATGATTTTAAAAGCAAGTCCCTGAGGAGAAAATGCCACTGTTTAGATTAGCAGTCAGCATATTATAAACACAGAGACACATCTACTTGAAGCACTTGTTTTACAGCCTGTGTAGAAATGCTGACATGAACCTTACAGAATCATAGAATGGTTTGGGTTGGAAGGGACCTTTAAAGATCATCTAGGTCCACCTCCAAGGGTGGACCTCATCCAGCCTGGCCTTGAACACCTCCAGGGACTGAGGGGGTATCCACAACCTCTCTGGGAAGCCTCTTCCAGTGTCTCACCACCCTCGCAGCAAAGAACTTCTTTCTTCTCTCCAGCCTAAATCTCCCCCCTTCCAATGTGCATCCATCACTCCTAGTCCTGCCATCCTGGACCCTATTAAAAAGTCCTCCCACATCCTTTCTGTAGCCCCCTTCCTTCAGGTATTGAGAAGCTCCTCTGAGGTCCCCCCTGAGCCTTCTCCAGGCTGAACAACCCCAACTCCTTCAGCCTGTCCTCAGCAGGGAGGTGCTCCACCCCTCTCATCATCTTCATGGCCTCCTGTGGACCTGCTCCAACAGCTAATGTCCTTCCTCTAGGCACATTCTAGACTTGGATTAGCACTCCAGAACTTTGCCAAAAGCACAGAAACCCACCATTTATTTTTTTAAATTGTGATTCTGCAACACAAGTTGGCCTCCTCTTCCAGAAGTCAATCATCATACTATGGGGAGTTTCACAAAAACATCACCAGTCTGATTAAAATTTTACTAACAACTCAAGTATGGCTTATTATTTTACCCTCTGTAATATGCT
The DNA here is from genome assembly GCA_013400935.1 of Turnix velox. Classification (NCBI taxonomy): domain Eukaryota; kingdom Metazoa; phylum Chordata; class Aves; order Charadriiformes; family Turnicidae; genus Turnix; species Turnix velox. Next base: position 46,265 of record VZTY01019997.1, read on the forward strand.
TGATAGTTCCTAAATTTGCAAGTCAAGCTATTTTCAAGTTTTTCTCATATTTTGTGAATTATTTATTTTATCCAAAACTACAAGTGCTACCTAGGAATCCCTTGCACAGCTTGCACTCCCCTTCTTATGATATGTGCATTTTGAAGCACTTTGACTTAAAAATACTCCTAAAATGTCTGTAAATGATCTCATTTTATGAAACAGGCTTTGCTTTCCCCAAGACAATTCATTCCTGATTTGTTTAAGCAATAGGGAGGGATAGGATGCAATTCATTCTGAAGCTGCATTCTCTTAACTAAATAAAAGCTTCTGAGTGGGATTTATGTTGCTGTTTACTCCAGCTGTAGGACAAAATAAAAAGATTTCACTTAAGAGGCTGTCAAATATGATCAGTATTGATGATGATTGCTCTTGTGTGATTCTTCTGAAGCCAGAGGACTTTTAAATTAAAACCATTCTCTGTGGATGAGTAAGAATTCAGACTGAAACATTTTAGAAAGCACATGCTTAAACCCAGAACTGCAGAATGGGTTTGAAAATCCATCTGGGTTAGGGAAACTCCAGCAAAAGCAGAAAGAAAACCCATCAACACATGATTCAATGTTGAGACTGAAGCACCTCAAGCTGTTCAACACACAGCACCATGGCAGACACGTGGAATACTCATATCAGCTTGCCCAGTTGGATGGTTTAGACTAATAGGGTGAAAAAAAGCCAACAGAGACATGAAGAGAATGCAGCTTCCCCCAGAAAAATCTGCCTAATTCTTGTCAGCACTTTTTCAGACAAAGCCCTTTGGTGCAATGCCACACAACCTGCTCAATGATTCCAAACAACTTGGCCCTCTTGGGACCTATTTCAAATAGCAAACACGTGCCCATTTCCTAACAATAACAACACAGCCACAATCTTAGTAGATAAATAATTGATTAAAACACTTCAATGCTTTTGTGAATTTTTTTTTCTTTTACTCTTGCAACTGCAAGAGCAAAAGACAGGAACTCAAGCAGAAAAAAAAAACCCCTTTGGTGATTCATTATCACGATGACTTTAAAGACAACAGCTGCTGGATTCTTCCCTTTTTGGCTTTTGAACATCCAGATGAGCTCATTTCTTTCCAAGTGATCACATGCCTTGTGGCAGAAGCATGCACACTGGCCACTCCTCATTTTCATTCTAAAATGAACCCTTCAAATCACTTTCTGATGGAAATCAAGAGCCTCTTTCTACGAAAGCAACACCAAGGAAATTTCTGATCCCCATGGATGTTGCCAGTCCTAATAAAGCAACTCCTAAACCAAGATTTAAAATGTATTCTGAAGCAGCTGTAGTGTGACATCTATCATTTCTTTGGTCTTTTGGTTATGAAATGAGCTATGAGCTCATCTGCATTAAAAAAAAACTGTGCAAAAATCAACAGAAGCAGCTTGAGAATACTGACTGAATGTCAGGAAACCAAAATGAAAGCTTTAGTTAAGCTGTCTATTTGGCTTCCTGGCTTTTCATTCACATTTGGTGAGCTGGAGAATCATAGAATCATAGAATAGTTTGGGTTGGAAGGGACCTTAAAGATCATCAAGTTCCAACCTCCCTGCCATAGAACACAGAAAGAACACATAGAAACATAGAAATAACACACAGAACACAGAAGGCATCATAATTTGGTTTCCATCTCAAAATGTAGCATACACAGAACCAAAAACCTCAAGGTAATGATGCAGAATGGTCAAGAGGAGGGCCACGAAGATGATCAGGGGGCTGGAGCACCTCTCCTATGAGGACAGGCTGAGGCAGTTAGGCTTGTTCAGCCTGGAGAAGAGAAGGCTGCGGGGTGACCTCATTGCAGCCTTTCAATACCTGAAGGGAACCTACACCCAGGAAGGGAGTAAACTCTTTGAAAGGGCTGACAATAGCAGGACTAGGGGAAATGGATCCAAGTTGAAGGAGGGAAGATTTAGGTTGTATGTTAGGGGGAAGTTCTTTACTAGGAGAGTGGTTAGGTCCTGGAACAGGCTGCTGAGGGAGGTTGTGGATGCCCCATCCTTGGAGGTGTTCAAGGCCAGGTTGGACGGGGCCCTGGGCAACTGATCTAGTAAATGTCTTTGTTTGGTGGCCCTGCTAGGCAGGGGGGTTGGAGCTACATGATCCTTGAGGTCCCTTCCAACCCAGGTCATTCTGTGATTCTGTGATTCTGTGTGAGTCAGCTTGGCAGGACCCAGGCAGACTCCTCCTCCTCCAGCCTTCACACTTGATTCCAAGATTTTACAGAAAAGAGGTTAAGAACCAACCAGTTCACAGACTTCTATTGTGAAAACCTCTTTTGCTGTCTTTTTCCTTTTAGAAAGCACATCATTAAAGGGACATGATGAAGATTCATGTATTTTGCTTTACATTTCTTGATGTATGGGTGTAGATTTTCTCCCAGATGCAGGACAAAAAAGCTGAGTGTATTTTGTATGACTGCAAATTGTTTACTTACATTCCCTTATCTGTCCATCCAAGCAGGACAGACCAAGGATAATATTTGTGTCCAATCTGAAGCTCTGATCCTGCAATTGGATGCCCTTCAATAGACTTTTATTGACTGGCTAGATAATATTAAACTAAATTTTGCCTAATGATAAGTCCCAGCATTGGAGTCCAAATGAAAACCCCAAGGGAAACCTGTATTGTGCTACTGTAAATCAGGGAGCTGAGAGAAGAAGGGGAAAAGACGAGTCTAACAACATTTCAATGATTTATTAGCATTGCCTGAGTATTTCTTAAGCATAATACTTCCCCTAAGGTACCACCTGGGGGGAGGAAGAGCAGATTCTCAATCAAAAGAGATTGAAGAAGGAAGTTGTGGGAGCAATGAGGTGTCAGCAAGGTAATTCTTGTCTTACAGAAGAAAAGCACTAGAAAAAAATCATCTGTGAAATGCCAGCAGAAGCACAACTAACTTGTCACAGAATTCTGAAGGCAAGAGATAAAGATGTGATTGTGGAGTAAAGTGAGGAGGAAAAGAGAAGTTAACAAAAGCAGGAAAGACAAGGAGGATGGAAGTCTTCATGGGTGATAAAAGGAAGTCAATGAAGGCATCTGAAGCAGAACCAGCATCTGAGTTTAGGACAAGGTATTTTCTAACAAGAGACAGAAGAAGATCAGAGGGGACAGGATAAAGTGATCTTCACCCAACATGAATCCTTTTAAGCTTCTGAAAACAATCTGCCTTCCTCCATTTGTAAGAACTCATTACTCTTCATTTCAAGTTATTACTGCTGCAGGAAAAAAATATTTTTAAAAATTCCAAATCATGTTTCTTCTTGTATTTGTTGAGACAGGCTTCTGTGTTCAGATTTTCAATTAGAACCTGCAACATAAAATAGCTTCTGTTCTTCACAGAAGTTTTCTATAGCAAGGATTCTGATGTGTGATATTAACTCTGATGAAGATTTGAAAAGAATTAAATGTCAGAATTGTAGAAATTTCTGTCTGAGCAACTGGAATGCATCATTCATCAGACAAAGAAATTCTTGCAAGAGAGCTACTGCAGTGTCAGTTGAAATGCTGTACTACCATAAATTACAGCAATTATGTTCCATTTGAACACATCTCAAGATGTGTTTATCATGTCTTTCATGTGCCCTGGCTCATAAAAATGTAACAACTGACAAGAAGCAGTTTCATCTCCTTGTCGGGGCAGCAAAATACAGAACTACTACAAACAAACTAAAAAAAACAAAACCAAACCAAACCAAAGCAAAGCCATGTCTCAGATGGTGTCTGTATATTCCTCAGATACAAGGTTTCAGGAAGGAAATAGATTTCCTCATCCTGTTGGTGTTCATAAGCTGCCAAGATGTCAGGCGGATGAACTCTTCCTACACTGAGGGGCTGCAGTTGCTTTTTATGTCCCTAAGTGAGAAACCAGTGAATCCACCCTACAAATAAGACCATTAGGTTGACACATCAAAATCCCAAACCCTGTTCCTCCTCTGAAAGGAGCAAAGAATTCCACACCCAGCACATCAGAGCACTGGGTTACCATTGTTCAGCTGCTGAAATGTGAGGAACATCTCAAACAGCATTGGAGATGCTTTTCCCTTTACTCAAACTAGAAATATTTACAGCCAATACTGAGCTGCACTCTTCAACCATCTCAAAAAGGGACCAAACTCATCTTTCCTACCTGATGTGTGAAAAGAAGGTCACATAAAAATTAAGCCTCAAGGGAGAATAATTCTTCCACTGCATAACAAGAATTACTGCACCTTGAATCTGTCAAATTGTACCTTCTTTATAATTAAAAGATTCACATCAGAAGCATCCTTGAGGAAACTGGACTAGGTGATCCCTTGAGGTCCCTTCTTGAAGGGCAATGGGTGGGATTTAGAACATGAAAGGTTCCACAGAAATAGGAGAAGGAACTTAATCAGGGTGAGGGTGAGAGAAGAGTGTCCCAGGCTGCCCAGAGAGGATGTGGGGTCTCCTTCTCTGGAGACATTCAAACCCCACCTGGATACCTTCCTGTGGGACCTGATCTGGGTGTTCCTGCTCTGTAATTTTCCTACTCTCACCCTGACAAAGTTTTTTCTCCTATTTCCGTGGAACCTCCTGTGTTCCAGTTTGCACCCATTGCTCCTTGTCCTATCACTGGAGGTCACAGAGAAGAGCCTGGCTCCATCCTCCTCACACTCACCCTTTCCATATTTATAGCCATGAATGAGGTCAGTACCACGCTGACTTGTACCCATCACAGTAAAGCAGATCTTTTGGGGACTTTTGTGGGAATAAAGAATTGGTGGTTAGCAAAAATGTAAACTTTTAGGTTGACTGTAGGTAAAGGAGATTGCAAACATGAGAAAGAGCAGGTTGGAACACCACCTGCTGCGTGTGAGAGCAGACAACATGTAAAGGCCAGCAGGATGTAGGAACTGAAATGAAAATGTGCAACCATTCCTAGTAAACTTGGGAGGGAGCTGGCACACAGCTCTGCAGCATCTGCTTGTAGCAATGCTCCCCCTTCAGCAAACCTGAGTGACTCTGTTATCACTGCCTCATCCCAAAGACAGAGGAATGCTCGTGGGCCATGGAGGAATGGGACATCTGGACTAACAAAGGCTGCTCAGAGAGGTTGTGGATGCCCCCTCAATCCCTGGAGGTGTTTAAGGCCAGGCTGGATGAGATATTGGTCTAGTGGGAGGTGTCCCAGGCCATGGAGATGATCTTTAATGTCCCTTCCAACCCAAACCATTCTAATATACAGCTCTCTGACACAGACCTCTACACCTGAATTTGGGAAGGAAAGTATTTATAGTCCAAAGAGTATGACAAAGTTGTTTGAAAAGGGCTCTTTATAGCCTCAGGTTCAGATTTTAACTTTTTTTCTTTTTTTTTGACTTAAATACAGGAGTAGGCAGCAGCTGACACATAAATTCCTCATGCAAGTCCTGTCTTGAATTTTTCTAATCTCTCCCTTTCTCTTCCCAGACTCAAGAAATCCCCATTTGTATGCAAAAGTAAAGAAACTAAAGCAGACAATCAGGGATCACCACAAATTTGAAGTTTGTTTAGGAGCTGTGAGAGAAGGTGACAAGACAAATGCAGAACTGAAGGGATAAGTGACACGTCCATTATTTAAATTTTGCCTTTTTTATGCAACATCAACAAAAAGAATTATTTCTAGAAATACCTTGCCACATCTCTGATGCAATGTGTGGAGCCATAGGTGCAAGCATGATGCAGAGTGTAGCCAGAGCATCCTCAAATTCTCTGCTGTGGAGGATAAGAGGCTGAGCAGCTTGCTAAGCACAAAGACAGAAAGAAAAGAAAAAATAATTGTTATTTTATATTGTGGTAAAGTAGTTTAATTAAGGAGAAAATGCAATAATGAACCCTAAAATCCACATTCTGTGCTCAGGGCAGAAAAATTTTAGAGCAAGTTAGAAACTTGGGAAATGTTCTGGAGAATTAAAATCAAACTTTTGGTCACACAGGGCTCTTCTAATACCTGGAAGCTTATCCCAAAAAGCTGCTCACAGCCAGCCCTTGGGGATGGGCTCTGGTATGTGAGTCTGAACACAGACCATGTGGACAACTGTGTCCCTCAAACCCCTTTTGGGTGCTGCCAATCCTAGATGGACAATCTTAGATAAAATCAGTGCCCTCTGAGAAGAGGTGAATACTCCTATTAAAGAGTTCAAGTGTGCTGAATGCAGGGTGGGTTCTGTTAGGACAAGGTTCAGTTGTCTGGGATTGTAGAATGGCTTAATTAGAACTGAATTTAGGGACAAAGTGAGGTTTTGTAGCTGAAGGAAAAGTTTGGGAAGGTGTAGCACAGCCTTTTAGTTCCATGCTCAAATTGCTTCAATAAAGTGTATTCAATGAAGTGCAGCTTCTCTAGTATGGAAAATTCCCCATTTCTTACTAAAGTTTCTAGGCTGACAAAATTTGAACCTTTATTCCTCTATTTATTATCTCTTAGCAGAAAAGAGATGACATTTTAACTAGCTGGATAAGCTTTCTTGGCCTGTTCTGATTTAGTGTTCTTTGCTGTGAGGGTAGTGAGACACTGGAAGAGGTTTCCCAGGGAGATTGTGGATGCTCCCCCTCAATCCCTGGACGTGTTTAAGGCCATCTGGTCTAGTTCGACGTCTAGGGGGGTTGAAACTAGATGATCTAGAAGGTCCCTTCAATCAACTAGTTCTACCTTAGTCTCTTGAGTTAGTAGCAATAATAATGACTACAAACAACTTCTGGGCTGTTTTAGGCAGCTCCTGCTTTGTAGAAAATATTAAGATAAAGAAGAATCCTCTCATTCACATGATATACTTACATGGAGGACGTTACTGAGGCTCATCAATCGAGAAATAGCTGCATTAAATAAATGATCCTTTGTGAAGTACTCTGTTACCTTGGAGGAAAAGAAAACATTTGTCATTCATTACTTTAAATTCTCAACCACGGAGCAGCATCTTAGCTCTTACATGAAAATCACTTCAGCATGCAAGCACATACATGCATCATACATGCATGCAAATATCATATATGCAAATATCATATATGCAACCACACATGTGTAAGGGGAAAACATGAAACATAAAAATTCAGTTGACTTGCTCTTCCTCTGCTTCAGGATTTTAAAAGTTTCAACCAATGCCAATTAGAATTGTGTGTTTGCAATAAAATATCTTCACTTTTCCCCAACAAGAGGCCTTTACACTTGTAAATCCACTTCACAGCTTGACCAAAGTAAGATTTTAATTCTAGTATCTTGTCTAATATCCCCTCTCATTGTATTTAAACAAGGAAAAGTTTTTATCCACATAAAAATATTTTAAGTTCATTTTGCAGGTATTTCTGCTACTTGGAAATTGAATTTACACTCATCACAGTGTTGGGACAAAACATGAGAAGAGATGAACAATTATTTCACTAACTTATTCTTTTAGGACACACTATTATATTTCACCTAACAACTTTTTTTCATTCCATATAAAAGAGATGGGGTGATAAACAAGGTGTGAAGCAAACACATCAAGAGCTCCTGTTAGGGAATAACCTGCAAATCTCACCTCTAGCTTTGCTACTGGAAATGGAGTGACTCCAAACCCAAACTGATAATATTATAATGCCATAACATGCAATTTTATGCCATAACTGATAATTTTATAATGCCATTTATAATTTTATAATGCCATAACTTCATCCTTTAAAGAAGGCACAAAGCAGAGAAATTCTGCCAATCTAAACCTTGCTGTTTTGGAAGAGATCTGCCTCGTGAGATTTGTAGGTCATTACATTTCTTAAACAGAGAATCATTCACTTTAAAATAATTTTCTGAGCTATTCATCTGGGGGGAAAAAAAAAACTTTTGGCTTTATAAGTCAAGCATGAGCAAGGAATTCTGAAGTAATTTATAAGCTATGTGTTTCTTATAACCTCAGATATCACCAGATTCTTCTGCTTCCAGATCTTTTTGGCTTCAGACTGCTCTTTCTTAGTCAGAAGCTCAGGATTGGGCTTGGTTCCACAAGTCCTTGCTTCAATAAGTTTGGTTACAAGGCTCCAGAGGCGTGTCTGCCATCTCTGAACACCAGGCATGGCATCACCTGGCAGTGAGGAAAGATTGGAGAAACAAATCCCAGTCACAAGGAATGAATCCATAAAATAATAATTAATAATATTAAAATTATCATAGGAATGGTTTGGGTTGGAAGGGACCTTAAAGATCATCTAGGTCCAACCCCATGGGCAGGGACACCTTCTACTAATCATTTTTAGTCAATTAATTGTATTTCATAAAAAACTAGACAACGAGGGCCAAGCATGTAGAAGAAAATATCACTTAAGAAGTACATTTTATACATCCTTTCAGCTTTTAAGAGGTAAGCAGCTTGAAAGAGTCTCAGTGACAGCCTTGGGTTCTCAAAGAAACAACAACCCCTACTCCTCACACTTTTTTGATTCCAAAATTTGGGCATTAAGAACTGTATTAATTTTCTATTTAAAATATAACACACTGGATTAAAAAATAAAACCTAAAAAACTAAAATTAACAACAGAAATAGCCTTACTTTTAGTATCCCACAAAATATCTTGCTCAGGAGGAGCAGCAAAGAGAATGTAAAGGCGCAGGGTGTCAATGCCATACTCCTTCACTAATTCTTCAGGGTCTATTCCATTGTGCTTAGATTTGCTCATTTTTTCCCAAGAAACTTGGAGCTTCTCACCAGTTTTCACATGGACTGGTTCAGTTCCTGCGTGATAAGACACATGCAAAGCATTAAAATGGATCCTGCTCATTTGTAACAGCAATTAGAGTTGTTCCCTCAGCATTCTGGTTTCCAAACAGCTTGAAGAGAGAAGAAGAAACCCCACCCATCATAAACACCCTCTTCCCTCAAAAGCTTTAATGTTCTAACACAACTAATGTGCCAACACATCCATTACATCAAAACAAAGTCTCCTTCTAGCATTTGGAAGCTGGATATGACACTCCTCCTATGTCTTCTATTGCATGAAGATGAGAGATGGAGCAACATGGTGGCAGAGGGGTTGGAACTAGATGGTCTTGAAGGTCCCTTCCAACCCAAACCACTCTATGATTCTAGTGGGAGGTGTCCCTGCCCATGGCAGGGGGGTTGGAACTAGATGATCTAGAAGATCCCATCCAACCCAAACCATTCTATGATTTAGACTGATAAAGGTGCCATTAGGCAAAACCACCTACAACAGAAAACTCCAGCTTTTCTTGGGAAGAAAATATGATAGCAAACACTGCTAACAAGGGGTAAACAGAAGGGATTTTGTTCATTTGTTTGTTTCTAAAGGATTAATTTGCTATGCAGGACAAGTGAAAACCAGGTTTTTTTGAGAGGAGTGTTTAAGAGAGGAAAAAATGATCAAATTACTCTTCTTGTTAAAGGTCTTCAAGTGAGGACTTGCTGTTCCATAGAATGGTTCGGGTTGGAAGGGACCTTCAAGATCATCTAGTACCAAACCCCTTGCCATGGGCAGGGACACCTCCCACCACACCAGGTTGCTCAGTGCCTCATCCAGCCTGGCCTTAAACACCTCCAGGGATTGAGGGGGCATCCACAACCTCTCTGGGCAACCTCTTCCAGTGTCTCACCACCCTCACAGCAAAGAATTTCTTTCTTCTCTCCAGCCTGAATCTCCCCTTTTCCAGGTTGCATCCATTCCTCCTAGTCCTGCCATCCTACATCCTATTAAAAGTCCTACTCCAGCCTTTCTGTACCTCCCTTCCTTCAGGTATTGGGAAGCTCCTCTGAGGTCCCACCTGAGCCTTCTCTTCTCCAGGCTGAACAACCCCAAATCTTTCAGCCTGCCCTCAGAAGGGAGCTGCTCTAGCCCTCAGCAGACAGAACTTGAGACAGAGCAGCTTCTTCTACACACATTTTACATTCCTAATATCTACTGAACTCACCAACACCTGTATTAGCTTTGCCACCATGGGTTTGTGTGTTTGCTGAGCAGCATCTTAACTAAACTGATTTGTGATTTCTGGATTATGCTGGAACTAAAACAATATTATACCACTGCTTCTGTGTTCAGATGCAATTAAAAGCATTAGAAGGATCTCTGTTCATTCAGCAGTGCATAGGAATCCCAAATGCACAGAATTTGCTCCCTAGTTTAAGTATTTATGGATTTATCTCTTCCAAACTTTCCCAGCACTGAGACTTGTATACCAAACCACACTGATCTTCCCAAGAAAACTTCTCTTACCAGAGAGATCAACCTCCTCTCTCTTCAAACACTGGCCTGTTGTTGTGAGCCTGAATGTCTGGTTCTTGATAAGCCCTTGAACCAAGAGCTTGTGGAAAGGCTCCCTAAGGATGGAAGGAAAAAGAAAGTTGGTCAGTTGAAAAGAGCAGTGACAGGCACACTTTAAGCTAAGCCTCAGGGGCTGAGCCAATCAGGCCCAATTATTTAATAAAACAAGAATTTCAAGCTGACCACATTTAAATATTTGTCACCCTAGAAAGAGTGAATTTATTCATGGCAGCTGCCTGGCAAGTGGAAGTATTTCTTTTTATTCTGTGCACACTCTTGCACTCTGATTTAGCACTGAATTATTCCAACCTCACTTTTCAAATTAGCATGTGGGTGATACGCAGAAGTTTCTTGGCAAACAGGGAAATTTCATGACCTTCAAGTTAAATTCCCATGTGTAAAAGCATTCAAGCAGCTGGCCTCACTGTCCCTGCAAATATTAAGTTCTAGATTCTCTCAGAGGGACACAGTATTTTGAACAAATCAAAATCTTGCTGCACATCTCTTATGATAAAAAGAGAAGATAAGTTTCTCCAACATAAGCACTTGTGTGCCTTGTCCTTCTGTAGGACTACCCAAGAGGACTTTATCTGTGAGAAATTCATATATTGGTGGCTCAAACCTTTAGTTTTAGTTTTTATTTAAATCTTGAACAATCAAACTTTGCTTTTTTAGCAAAATCTACATTCCCAAGCAGCACTTCGGAATGTAGATTGTCTACCAATAAACTATAGAGATTACAACTGAAGTGAAATCCTGACAGTAAAAAAGAAGAAAAAGTATTTTAAGAAGAGGAGGAAATGATTATCTAAAATCTCAAATCATGATATCAAACTATCCAAGTGAATTGGCAGATTAAAATCTTGAACAAACCCTTACAATCAAACAAAGGGTGGATAAATGCTTCAAGAGATAAATCTTCAGGATAAATTTCTTCATCAAACTAAAAATACAACACCAAGGAAAAATAAAGAGACTTTTCCCCCCTTATCATTCAGAATTCAGCCTGGTTAAGATATAAACCAGTTACTGAAATAGCTTTAACTATCTAAAATGAAGCTGAAGAGGCAGCCAGAACATGAAAATCAGATAGAGCCCTTCACTGGAAGTGATTTTTCAAGGAACACTTATTTTTAATGACAAAGAGTTAGCTCAGATCACAGGCCAAGTTATTAAAAAAAAGCTGAAAGCAGACATGAGGGTTTCCTATTTTTGTTTATGCTGACAGAGGCTACAAAAATGCAATACAAAATACATTACCAAGTATGGGGAAAAAAACATCCTCGTGAGAGACCACAGAATGGAGTCGTGCCCAAAATGAGAAAACCAGAAAGGCTGTCTAAAAAACATGGGGCTCTGAAACAAAATCATCTGAATTCATCTGAATTTCTCCTGTTTGGGCAGTGATTTTGCCAGCGTTGTGGTGGCTCCATCTTCTGGCCAAATAAAAAGTTGCCTTTTCATTTGTATTAATAAAACCTAATTATTGCAATTATTCTGATTTTAGTAAAGTCAAGGAGAAAGCCAAATTGTGTGTTAATTTGTATTTGCAATAATAAATGTGAGCAAGGGTAACGGATTGTGTCAGCACACGCCTGCCTGCCTGGATTAAGCTGCAAAGAAAGGATAAGGAAGTGGGTGGCCACAGATGTCCAGTGGTGGTCACAGCTGGGAGAGCTGATGACTGGCTTGTGGATGCATTTCATCTACTGCTAGAACAAAGTAATATCAATATGGGCTTAATTAATGCAACAATACCCAGAGGCTGCTGTTTATTCTGCCTCATCACATGTGAGGAAAGCATCAGCACTTCCACCACCTCCAGCTTAAAGCAATTCAAAAAAGGAAAATAAAAGATCAAACCCCATCTTAAACTAAATTGCCACATTTACCACTTTAGATGCCTATAAATATTGGAAATCCTATGAAAGTGTGGGCAACATCTGCAAATGGATGGCCTATAGTATTTCTATTCTAATAAGATACAGAATATGTGAAGAAATGGTTTTGAAAATCTAAATTATGACATTTTAAACTTCTGCTTTCAAGCTCATTATTAAATTGATAACCACTGACATCAAGTTGGGAATCTGAGAGGACAAAGAACAGAACATCAGGTGACCTCCCTGCCTTGAATTTTACCTCAAACGAAAGCAAAGGATAATGAATTATGCCAGAGCAGCATCTATAAGAAGAATAGTTAAGAGTAATCACATAAAAGTCATTAAATAAAACAAAGTGAGAGCAGATACACTCACTGCTTTTGCTTACCAAGAGCTGTTTTTGCACTGTTCAGCTGGAATTTTGCAGTACTGAATTATACAAGTGCTTATTTTCATAAATATGCATGTTTCCCCTGAAACTAATGTGCATGAAGTTACCTAATTTGAAATAATAGCAGCACTCAGAGTGCCTGAATTTCCTAGTTTATGCAGATTTTTGCAGGTTGAAAATCCTACAGCAACATTTCATCACTTGCCCTGAGTCAGTTTAATAACTCATGAAATAAAAATGCTCTGTGTGTGTGTATGAATACACAAACTGTGAGTAACCAAGGAGGAAAATTGAGGCTTATTGAATGCAGTGTTCTATCCTTATCACAAAATCCACTGACATTTTTCCTAATCAAGTGAAATGTAAAATTTTTTTTAGAGAAATAGATAAGGATTACCTGTGTTTTGTCATCTTTAGGTCGTGGCAGAAATGGCTGAAAAACCTTGCATAGAATAAGTGCATGACTGCATGCTCCTTCCCTCCAATGTACAAGTCCACAGGCATCCAGTAGTTTGCTAAATCACTATTAAAGGGCCTGAAAAAAGAAAAAAACCCTATTATTAAAAAGGTGGAAATGAAAGATTAGCTCTTTTTAAATAGCTCATCATACTTGGCTAACCACCACTACTTACTGCAAACTATACAAATGTAAGAAAACTTTTGCTATCAGCTCTTTTTAATAGATAAGAAGTGATATGTTTATTAATTTACAGGAAAAAAAAGCCTCTGAAAAGCAGACACACAAAATATCTTCATATATTTTATGGAGGCAACTAAGATTTCACATATACCTGAGGAAGTGATGAAAATATTTGCTTGCTCTTTCAATGATTTTTTCCATACATACCCTGTGGCTAGGCTTTAAATTTTTTAGTATTTATCAAGTTTTGCATAGAGATACATTTCAGTGAAGGACAAAAGACAAGCCCCCTCAAAAAAAGTTGATTTTTTAAGTTGGAGATGAGCATTTTTGTCATTAGGGGGCAATGAAGCAGCTTCCTATGAACATTCAGATGGGTCAATATAGTTCAGCTGAAGGATGCTCTATGAAATTATTGTAAATTTGGCATTTAGACCATTTTTACTACCTTGTTGGAGGTCACCTAGCATTCCTTCCTGCTTAATTAAATATTGTTATGCCTCCTGTAGCAGGCTCTTGCCTTAAAAACACCTTTTTTGTATCTATATTCTTCTTCCATCTGTATTTTATGGAGCAGTTATAAGAAATGTAAGGAAGGTTTGACAAGACAAGAGGGTGGTTGTGTTACCATCCCTTGCAGGTATTTTAAAGGATGGGTAGACAAGGTGCTGAGGGACACAGTTTACAGATGTTTTTGGCAGTTTTAGATTGACAGTTGGACCTGATGATCTCAAAGGTCCTCTCCAGTCTAGACAATGTTTTGATTCTACTTTGTGAAGTGGGCCAGCCCTCTTGGTTCAGGCCAGAAGACAAACACAGAATCAGGGCAGCCCAGAAATTGATGATTTTTTTTCTGCACAGGCAGTTAAAAGCTATAAACATCCAAATGTTTGACCACTTTTCTCTTTCTCTCTCTAGCACTACCTGAAAAGAGGCTGTAAAGTATCACGAGTCAGTCAGTAAGATGTGACAAGACAAGAGGAAATGTGCTAAGGGAGGCTTAGGATGGATATCAGGAAAAATTTCTTCACTGAGGTTATCAAATGTAGGAAGAGGATGTCCAGGGAAGTGGTTGTGTTACCCATCCCTGCAGGTATTTTAAAGGATGGGTAATCAAGGTGATGAGGGACACAGTTTACTGATGTTTTTGGCAGTTTTAGGTTGACAGTTGGACCTGATGATCTCAAAGGTCCCTTCCAACTCTTTGAATCTGCTTTGTGATCACCTGTCCCTGTTGTGGGGGTCGGTGTATCTCAGGTAGTACCAAGAGGAATCAACAAAAGTGTCCATGGTATCAATTTCCCGACGTGCTACCCCCTTACACCTGAGAAAGAGAGAAGAAAAAAAAGATATTTTGAGCTAAGTGACCAGCTTGTTACAAAGCAAACCCATACACTATGTCCACAAAGACATTTAGATTGAAAACTGAATGACTATGAACAATTTAAAGGGTGATAGACACAGAAGAAGGCAAAGACTACATCCACAAAGACATTTAGACTGAAAACTGAATGGTTATGAACAATTTAAAGGGTGATAGACACAGAAGAAGGCAAAGACAAGTTACAGGACCACCCTCCCACTCCCAAACCAAACAAAATACAAGCCAAAAAGAAGCCAGAACAGCTAGAACATCCAGCAACAGCAGAAGACTTAATCATCTAGCTCCAAACATCACTCTGGAGTAGCATCATGGCTCAGAGTGCCCAGCTGTCAACACAAAGAGAAAGAGGCAGGTAGAAAACAACCTGTCCCAGTGTGAAATGAATCCAACACTGCTCTTACCTGGGGCAGGAACAGTTCACCCACTCTGCAGCAGTTTCTAAAGGTGAGGCTCCCTTTCCTGTGAAGGTGGTCACGTGGGGTAGCACCACAGGTAAGTCTCCATAGGGTACAGGGACAGTGCCACAGGCCTGGCAGTGAATGATGGGAATTGGGGTTCCCCAGTAGCGCTGGCGAGATATCAACCAGTCTTTTAATTTGTCACTCATCAGGTCCCCACCTACTCCTTTCCTTTTGGCTTGCTGGCTGACAGCTTTTAAAGCCTCTGGGCGAGTCATGCCTGTAAGCTGGTTAAAAAAAAATAAACACAATCAGCAGAAGAAAAATGTATATAAATTTGTTGTCACTCAAAATGCAAGAACAGATTAAAAAAAAGTCACAAAGGCAATTTTTGAGAGCTGAAGTTACCACACTTCTATTGATTCTATGATTTTATGATTCTAATTTCCACTTTTGGACTGCTTAGCACACAGTGAAATTAAGCAAGAAACACAAAAAACACAAGCTCCACCTTTTCACTGCTTAGCATACAGTGAAATTAAGGATGAAACACAAAAAACACCAGCTAAAACATATAGTATAAAGTATTTTGGAAAAATATATTGAAGAACTTAACCTGTATCTTGTCTATCTTGCACATTTAACAACAAGACAATAACAGTTTAGTACTTGATGCAAGATTCTGGCTTTCCCCAAAATGTATAATCTTGCTCAGGTTATTTATGAAACTACAAACATTGTTTTTGGGATCTTTCTCTTCTTGTGAATGGTTAGACCTTTTAAACTCTTATTCAAGAAACTATGCACACTGCAGGTACCCACCTCTCCAGAATTAATGACTTTTTCCAAACCATTTGGCAAAGTTTCAATCACTTCAGTGAAAGGAATGCCCAGATTCTTAGCTACTGCAGCATCTTCTGCACTTGTCATAGGTATTCCTAAGAGGAGAAGGAAAAATTAAAAATAAAAAAAGAGTTCTGAGTCTGACTAACATGTACATAAGTGTTTTTAAGAATAAAACTTCGTATTTCTATGACTCTGTCTTTATAATGACATGTTTGTCTGTAGGAGTTTAAAAAATCTAAGGGAAATAAAAATGTTTTCTTATCCTTCAGGCAGAGAAATTCAAGCAGGAATAATTACAAACACATTTTCTCACGTATTAACCAATGTCCCACCCCAGAAAAGGATGAAAATTAGATGGTTGAGAAAAATCCTACAGTGAAAGCTTTGGATAAATAATAATATCTTCAGTATGTTGCCTATATAACAATAACAATACAAATTTAAATTTGATTTGCTAATATGAGGAACAAATACTGAAGAGTCCAGATAGTTTTCTTGTTTCAACAGGAAATTTAATCTTTTTTTTATTTTCAGTTTATTGAAATGTACCTCAACAGTCTCTTAACTTTACTATCTCTTTGTTTTCCCAAGATTATAAAAAATTTATGTCTTTCATAATGTTAATTAAAATAACATCCATTTTCTATTCAGAATATAACCAAGAGCACTTTCTGCTACTTCTCAAGTCATTTATAGAAGCCACATTATTTAAGGCCCCCATCTTTCACTTTGCATATTATTATTATTATTTTGATCAGTCATATTTTTTCCCTACAAATTCCTCTTCTAAGCCACACAGAATTTTTTTATTACAGCAATTTACCACCACCATAAAATGACACATTACCTTTAAATATGTCTTATTTTCTTTAAAAATGTCTTACTCATCCTGATAGATGATGACATCTTCCCTCTGATTTTGCTGTATAGAATTTTCAAACTATTTTTTTTTAATACTTCGGAAGACTAGCTTTCTGAAATAATGCTGAAGGTTTATTATTTCCACAGAAATACACCTATTTCTGCCTATTTTTTTTTCTTTCAGTGATAATGTATTTAATATTTTGACCAGCCTTGCACAACTCTTGTCATCTTTAAAAAGCCAAGGAACTCCTTTCAGCAAAGCAATGCTAACACTGAGTTGGTGATAAATCCAGACAAAGCCTCTCAAAATATTGCTGAATTATTAACATAAAAAGCAATTCATTCAAAACCAGTTTAACAATCATCTTTGTCTGGGCAATGAAATGCCTGCTATGTATTAACTCTGTCAGTGTATGCAGTTTTGGAAGCAGATTGATAGAAAAACAAGCAAAATTGTCCTGTGACAAGTAACTCCCTCACTAGCAAAATATGGAATTGTTATTTTATCTCTCCAGCAGATGTAGGTTCTTGCCATTTTGAGGCCCTAGAGTGGAATAATGTATGGATCTTCATTTAAAAGGATCTTCAGTGAACAGGATCCCATGCCATTGCAGATACAGATGACTTCATTCTATTAAAACCCCAAAATTATTTCTCAATACTTACAGGGTAAACAATCTCTTAAAACCCAAACACCCCCCTCCCTCCAAAGCCTACTACACTAGTTACCATTAGAGCTTTGCCATTTTATGTGCCTGATTTGGGCATGGCAACTCAGATATGGTTGGGAGATTGTTATGTTTTCAACTGGACTGTTTTGAGTCCAGGGTCTGGGTCAGGCCCATGAACTAATTCATCCAAACTAGTATGGCAATACCAATTGCCTTGTAACTGCTAGGTAACCTATTTCTTTAATCTTATTTTGTCTTATCCTTTACGTTATTTTTAGGCACTCTGTTAGGGAATCCCTTGACCTAGCACATGCATTGCTTGGAGATTTAGGATATCAAATATTACTTCTTCAAAATAAGAAAAACCTTTTTGCTTTACCTTAGTAGGTTTGTGATACTTGCTCTTCAGGGGCCTTAGGAGAGGAGGTTTCTCTGATGGGTATGAGGGGCCAAAGAGTTTATTGTCATAACCTACCCTCAGGCTGTTATGTGAAAATGAACCTCACTGTCTCCAGAGGAGGCTTATGCAGATGGTGACCTAGAGAGCAGGGGGGCAGAGGAGACAGGATACATACAATTGTACCATCNGATCTTTAAGGTCCCTTCCAACCCAAACTATTCTATGATCCTATATTTTGCCCCTTCTCTGGAGGTGTTTAAGGCCAGGCTGGATAGGGCACTGCGCAGCCTGAGGTAGTGGGAGGTGTCCTTGCCTATGGCAGGGGGGATGGAACTAGATGTTCTTTAAGGTCCCTTCCAACCCAAACAATTCTATGATTCTATGATTTGTCAGAGAGCTCTGCAGCCTGCAACAGGTGGCTTCACAATATGCTCTCCAACTGGAAAGCCAGCAGCCCCCACTTTTTAGCCTTCTTCCTTTCGAAAAGATGATGCTAATAATGCACATTTGCAAAGCTCAACAGCTGGCATCCACATCTTCCTGGCAAGAGATGGGATGTTTCCAACAGACATCAGGCCAAGGGACGTGCCAGTCAGCAGCTGGAGGCTTTTCATCAAAAATACGATTAGTTAACTCAATTATTTGTCTTTTCTTATGTAAGCAGAGGTTCTGGGGCTCAAAACTAGTTTTCAAGTGCTTCTGTTCCTAAAGTGGAAGATGCAGGCACAGTGTAAGCAAGCCACAGAGCTCAAATGAAGAATTTCTACCAGCCTTCCGAGGGTCATCCAAGGCATTTTGGAAGTGCCAGTTGGTTTTATTCAGTCCAGCTGCTGTGCAGACACAGCCAACACTGGCTGGGGTGTAAAGAAAAAAGGAGCAGCTCCAGGGCAGGAAAGAAGCATCACTACAGGGATTTAAGCTATAAGGATGCAGCAGAGAGAGGGAAGAAGAGATAAAGAAGCATTTCCTATTAGGGCTGGCACAGAACATTGCTTACTCATTTCATCTTAGATGAGACCACAATAAGCAAAAAGCTTGGTGGCCCCAATAAAATAGGTAGAATTTTACTTTAGAAGGACAATAAGTACCCAAATGTGTAGGCTGAGGGGCAAAAAGGAGGCAGAAATCCTGAATAATCCTGAACCAGGGGCTTAAATTATGTCAGTGTTTCCTTTAAAGGGTCCAACATAACTTTCCAGTTCAACAAAATTATTGCCTATTCTGATTTATTTTTCCTGACCTCAAGACAATATTACTAGTTAAACTTGGAAGTTTCACACATTCACTTCTCTGAAATATTTCTCCATGAGGATGCAGAAACAAGACAAAAAAGAAACTAAAAGTTTAAATTGTTTGCAAAACGCTCATGTTGAATAATGGTGAGGTTCTGTTTTGCTGAAGGATGGTGAGAGACATGCACACTGTACACAATCAATCCTCTTAAGATGTGCAGATCCTCAAATTTAGCTTGTTAAACAGAATAATTTTATAATATTTCCACTAAAATTTATTATCCTGTGATTCTCTCCCCCAGACAGATCCCACACAGCTATTTTTTCCTGCCTAATAAAGACCAGTTTCTTCACTAATAAAGAACAGGATTTCAAAGCCCAGAAGAGAGTCACTGTGGATTTGCTGCAACAGGATCTGGTGCTCCAACACATCAATTGAAAAATCAACTCTCTGAATTCCATCTTAAATGCAACATACCTATTTTAGCGTCAACAAAGTTCTCAAAATCAGCTTTTGCTGAGATGACTATGGGGATCTCCTGATTGGTAAGCAGATTCACAGCTGTCACTGAAGTAAGGGAGTCTGAAAACAAAAGCAATGGTCAGAGTAAGTAAAATATGGCAGAAAAATGTGATAAAAATTCAGATTACCTTAAACATGCATCAAATTTCAATTGGGAGTCTGTTCAAACAAGAGGGAAAATGAAAAGCTTGATCACATTCCTAAAACATTCAGATGTGCTAAAATCTTCAGTTAGTCTGAATGATAAATTCAGAAGATCAGAAAGCACACTGATGAACAAATAAAATAAAAATAAAATAAAAACAGAGTAAAATTTGGACTGTAATAAAAAATATGAGCAGTGTTTGTGTGCTGCAGAGCTAGTTAGTGTCTAAGTAGTGTTATGCAAACAGGCACTATAAAATTAAAGAAAAATAATCCTGTTGTTCAGATTAAATGGAAGGGGAGCACATGAACTACACTTCAGGTTTCTTTTCCTACAAAAGGACTACAAAGTATAAGTCTTGATCAGGATGAATAAAGAAACCTAAATTGATTTCCAAAGAGAATATTCCTATTCATCCTAGAGATGAGGAACCAATTGTCCAAGTGGCACTGTTTAACATGTAGAAAGAATCAAAACCCCCTGTTCCCTCTCAAGAGGAACAGCTCATGCTCAGCTTGACACAGGCTTTGTTAAGAGCATCCTCTAAAACTCTTCCTCCTCTACAGCAAAATGCAGTAGGAAATAAAAATCACCTTTCCCTGGGATTAACTCCTTCTGGAAGACTTCCTTGAGCCTGCTATCCCCATGCAGCAGTCTGTGGGCTGGTAAAATATATAAATGGGAAGCTCCATAAATGGCTTCAGGTGTATAGGCATAAGCTGTTACCTTCTCTTCTGTCACTTTACCATTAACCTGGAAAAAACCCCAGAAAATATCCATAAATGGCTTCAAGAGTATAAACCTAAGCTACTACCTTCTTTCTGTCACTTTATCAACCTGAAAAAAAACCCCCAGAAAATATCCATAAATGGCTTCAAGAGTATAAACCTAAGCTACTACCTTCTTTCTGTCACTTTATCAACCTGAAAAACCCCAGAAAATACTCATTAATGGCTTCAGGCATATAGGGACATGCTGCCTACTTTCTCTTCTGTCACTTTACCATAAACCTGAAAAAAACCCCAGAAAATATCCATAATAAATGGCTTCAATGTATAGGCATAAGCTACTACCTTCTCTTCTGTCACTTTATCATTAACCTGAAAAAAAAAAAACCAGAAAATATCCTTGATTAATTTCTTCTTTTCTCTTTTGGAAGGACAATGGGTTTAGATTCTCCTTCCTTTTGATGCAGCTAACAAGTATACATCACCCTGTAGAAATATACAATTCTGAATATCAAAGCATTCTCACCACAAACAAATCTTGACAAAAATGTATGTTTACACCCTGAGAAATTTACTCCTCTGTTTGGCCAAGTAAATACATTTCTATTATAAATTAATGTTTTAAATGACATGATACTACTTAGCTAAATTCAATTCCTTGGTTAAGTAACCTGGAATCTGTTCCCTTTTAATATGCATGCCTGGTTTCCAAGAAACAGAAATGAGATGCTACTTCTGAAATTTAAAGAGAATTGAAAATTTTCTCAGTTACCACCTTTTCCACATTATTCTGATGGAGCCAAAGCTGCAACTCACATGCAGGGATATAATAATGAAAGGTTAATTAAATTAAATGAGATTAATAAACGCAGAAAACTGCTTAAGAATTATCAGCCAGCTCTATCAGGTTTTATATTTTAGGTCAAATAACTGTGAGTGTGCAGGGATTTTTCTACAGCAGACATTGATACATATTTCCAGAAACAGCTGGTAAAAACAACTTAAATACAGAAATTCACCTTCTACCAGTGTGCAATTCAGAGGTATTAAGAAAGTTCAAGATGTCTCAATTCAAGATTCCTAAAATTTCAGTATTTTAAAGTAAGGAGTCACTTTTAAAATGTTTTATCAGAGTAATGAATCACCAGAAAGCTTGGAAATCCTAGGACTGAAATTCCATCAACTCTGAAAAAAAATCTATCACCATCATCTCCAAAAAGAATTTTGCATCTCTTCAGAAAGATTTCAGAGTTGAGATTATTCTCTAATTGCAATTCTTTTAAGATTTCTCTTTCCTTCCTCTCCTTTCTTTCCATCCAGACCCTGCTGTTACTCAATCATGACCTAATTTGCTTTCCTAATTTGAATTACTGGGCATCATGAAGCAAATAATGGCCAAACATCAAGCAAGTGGCTTCCCTGAGGTCAGCTTGGGTCTGAGAGAGAAGGTGCTGTGCAGAGCACACTTGAGCAGAATTTTTGGACAACCAACATGCAGCCAATTTGCTTGAACACATGAAACCTTTCCTTAAGGAGGGCAGCAGGGTGTATCCCTTCAATCCACAAGGTCTGAGCAATATATTCGTCTCTTTTAGTACATTTTAAAGCTTTTTAGAAATAAAAAATCTATTCCCACTGTGCTTTCCGGGGGTTGTAGTGAGCCTGACCAAGAAAGCAGCATTGAAATTTCAAACTTACCTTCAGCAAGAAGTCAAGAGAACATCCAACACAGTCACCTATCCAATTTGCTTGCATTTCTTTTATTCCATACCACTCAGGGAGGTCAGACAAAGCATCAAACATAGCCTGGCGCAATAAAAGGAAGAATTGGAACATTCAGTACCAATTAATTTTAACTAACAGCAAAATTATAAGGTAGGTGGTGGTAAAAACAAAAGGAGAGGTGTTTTAATATTGCTGCTGCCCCAAATTCAGCTTTTTTGAGAACAGAATTAGCAGAGTACAAGCTAAAGGTTTGATGTCTCCAACAGAGATCCCATTGTTATTGAAAGATCACTCCCTTTTGGATGGACTAAACCTTCAAGACAGAACAAAGCCCTGAGATGAAAATGAGCACAGGAAATATTCCCAATGTGTGAAAAAGGGGAAGTTGAAGTGCCCTAATGAGCTGAGCAACACTCCTGAGGGCAGGAGACGTGTTTGCAGGTATGAAGCCTGCATTTGGACTATTTGTTCTAGACAATAACCTGGAGATGGCAGTCAGACTAAAGACATTTACATGCCCTAAAATTTTCAGGCTCTGATTTAAAAGGGTGAAACAAGAGTTTCCAGCTGCCTGTCCATTTTTCTGGCTGTAAAACTAACTAGGTGACATAATCCTGTTAAAAAACCCCACCCAAATTATAATAATAAGGGTTCATAATTAATTTTATATACACACAATAATATCTTCATAATGAAATAATGCTCTAATATATGTAGTAGTGAAGAAATTCAGTGTTGGCACCTTTATTAGCCCTAATGTCTGTAACTTCTATGTGTATTTACATTCAATAAGAGATATATCTTTATAATCATCTGCTTTCTGATAGAAGTTTAATAGACTATTGTAAATCAATTAATTTCTCAGAATCAGAGGATGGTTTGGGTTGAAAGGGACCTTAAAGATCATCTAGTTCCAACACCCTTTGCCATCTTTGCCGAAGTCATTTGAATAGTGTGTTTTTAATAAAGGAAATCTATAAAAAAGTAAAGGGGAAGATGTACAAAAGGATGGATAACCTAAAACTCATCTAATTTTATAAATCAACTAATCTTAAATAGAATCATTAAATGGTTTGGGTTGGAAGGGACCCTAAGGATCATCTAGCTCCATCCCACCTGCCATCTTATTCTAAGTCATTTGAACAACATGTTTTTAATAAAGGAAATCTATGAAAAGGTAAAGCTCATCTAATTTTTCCCTTTGCAACACTTCCTATTTGTGTTATGAATGCTCCTTGACTGTCCATAATCTTTACTTTGGCAGAAGGACAGCCAAAGGCATGAGTCACTCAGACAGATGGTGGATAAGCTGAACAACTAGAGTTAAAAATCTAAGAATAAGGCAGCATGTTGAATGATTTTTCCTTCAGCTGTGACTCCAAACATCAAATGTGCAAGTTCTTTATGGTCCCACTAATTGCTAACAACCTGCAAGGGTGGACAGTAGCCATTAAATGCTGCTCAAATTAAATAGATAATTAGTGATTACACAACTCATGCTATTTCAGCTGATGTGCTTTACCTACATTTTTAAATCATAGAATCATAGAATACATTTTAAAATATTTTCAATGAGATGACTAAAAGGCATCATAAAAATTATTTCCTAGTTCCTGTTCTGTTGCATATCTGCCATTCAAAAATACAAGAAATATTACACCACCGCTTGGGATTATTATTGCTTTCTACATCCTCAAGAATGAAGTTCATTACCCCATGATTTATAAATAAAAGAATTACAAGGCTTTGTAAGGTTTTTAGTGATAATTTAACTTTAATCAGCTGGAGCTCACAATTCCAAGTGTAACAGATATCAGAGAATTCCAAATTCTCATTATTCTCAGTAATTCTGCAGCACTACAAGCCAGTAAGCAGAGAGTAAACATCAAATGAATCATTAGCAAATAAATTCCATTTTCAGATTTATGGAGATGACTTAGTGCTCAGAAAATTGGAAATATTAAGCAACAGAGTCTTTTTCACGGCTCAGGAAGAGATGGCAAAGCTCAAAATGCAAGCATCTAATTAGAGGAGAATTCTGAGAATTCCTGAGCTTTATCTGCCATGAATAATCCATGTGAAGATACATCTACCAAAGAATAATGACCTGGAAATATACATAGAGATATATATACTGACAATATTTGGATACACTCTTTGTAAGAATTTGATGCATCTTAGAAAGAATAAAACTGTGCCAACACACAGAGAACTGGCTGTACACACTAGCAGATTTTTAAAAAATTCTCCTGCTTGGATATCCATCCTAATCTACATTACATTCTGCTGGCAGAGGCATTTAAATGTGCGCAGGTTTTGCTGAAACTTTACAGGCTGTAATCACTTGCCAGCAAAACTTTTTAAAGTTTTTTTTTTTCACTGCAACATCAATGCTTCAAAATCCTTAAAGCCAGTCTGATGGTGATTTTAACTCTAGTTAGCTGGACTTATCAGGTGCTGTAGGGTAAAGTTTCACTTAGCCCAGTTTCTCCTCTGGAAAATGCAAATGTTTCATGCCGCTAAATATAGTAAAAGCCAATTTAGCTTCACCTGAACAAAGAAAATTTATTCTGTGTGATGACACAGAGCAGCAGAGTGTACAAGCAAAAGCCCTTCACATTTCAATATAGAATGGATTGGGTTAGAAAGGATCTTAAAGATCATCTAGTTCCAGCTCCCCTGCCATGGGTAGGGACACCTCCAACTAGACCAGGTTGATCAATGGCCTTAAACACCTCCAGGGATTGAGGGGACATCCACAACCTCTCTGGGCAACCTCTTCCAGTGTCTCACCACCCTCACAATGAAGAACTTCATCCTTATCTCCAGCCTGAATCTCCCCTCTTCCAATTTACACCCATTATTTCTAGTCCTTCCATCACATATCCCTAACTTCTAGTTATCCACAAGTTTGTTAACTAGATAACCCAGACAAAACAACCCACGAGAAGATACCCAGCACTCAGGCAAATAAATAAAAGTAAAACCATGTTGAATTCTCCAAGAGACAAAGAACAACAGCAGCACTACAATCCAGTAAGCAGAGAATAACATCAAATGAATTATTAGCAAATAAATTCCATTTTCAGATTTCTGGTGCTGAGAAAATTGTAAATATTAAGTAACAGAGTCCTTTTTTGCTTTCATTTTTCATGGCTCAGGAAGAGATGGTAAAACTCAAAATGCAAGCATCTAATTAGAGGAGAGATGACTGCCATCTTAATTAAGCACAGACCTAGGTAAAGCAGAAATATATTTTGGCAGTCTTTCAGATCTAAAGACAGTCAGACTCAGAAAAAAAGATGAAGAACTCAAAATTACCTTCAGGGATGATACTTAAAGGCCTCTTACACCTTTAGGTATGTTTAATTTAAGTACTGCAGAAACTGAAGATTTAGGATAAACTGTTTCCTCTTGCAAAACCACCCAGAAAATTCTGAAATAGCTAGAAGTTAAAAGTCAACCAGTTCAGAGGAGCAGAGAGTCACACAATCAAGATGAGTTTGCTGAAAATTTATCACACACAACAATAACCAAATCTGAAACTAGAAAGAAATCATCTGGAAGTGGAAAACTGATGTCACATATCTTGCTGTATAGACTATTGAAGATTCACAGAGAAAAAGAAGTTCAGTTTAACAATCTTGACCCAAAAAAAGTGCATAAAAACCAAAGAAGTGCTTTATGATTTCCCAAGAGTATCCAAATGTGAAGAGTCACCCTCCTGCTTGTAGTTCAAAAAGGAAGGATTCAACTGAGCATCTAAAAATTCAGCCTCTGACCTGAGGAACTACAGTTTTGGGGTATGATCAATGCCTCCCACTAATTTCATACTTAGAGGATCTCAACTTGTCCATGACAGCAAATGAAATAAAATGGAAAATAGTAAATACAAGCTAGAAAGCCAAATGTTCCCCCTTTTTATACCATGTGGACAATTTAATGAAGTTTGACAAATCTGCAGCATAACAACAACATGACTAAAATAAAAAAAAGGTCAGCAAAAAGGTTCTATTTCCAAAGCATTCAATTCATTAGCAAAATAGAATTGTCTTCTGCTAAATTAACATCGTTTGAAAATAAAAAGCTTTGCTTCTGAGGAAGAGTCAGAGAAATATTTATAATCTGTTAGGATCAAAATTAAATTCTTCGCTTTATTTAATCAAGCTCCCCAAAGAGCTAAGAACAGAATAAAAGAATAATCAGATAGAAACGAAATATTCTAAGAAATCATGTAATACAAGTTAGAATATTAAGTGAAATTACAGGAAATTAAAGTTAGGTGGCCCACTGTTTTATTTTGCACTCTATTGCACAGTTCCAGCTGTGATTATGCACTATGGCTTCTGTGGGCATTTCATCTCATCTTGTTTTATTTTAAAATGAAACAGCAGTTTCTGCCTGTACTATAGAAGGTAACTCTTGACTCTTTATGTCCCAAGTGTGAAATATACATTTAAAATGAGCAACAACATATAATTTGTTTGTGCTTAAAATTCTTTCCTGGAAATGAACCATCAGAGTTTTCCCCCTTTTCTTTATTATACAGTTTATTTGGTCTGACTGTGTAGAAGTGAGGCAAAGAAAGTAAAAGCTAGAATTCTTCTTCAGACTTGTCCTCATAGCAATCACCAAAGAGAAGACACTCCCCTTCCAACATAATGAAGTGCACCTTTGGGATAAATGAGTGATGGATTCCATAAATATAAAAACCCTTTAAAACATTTGCTATATTTTTAGAGGTGCTGAGAATTTGCTGCTTTGATTAATCTTGCACCAACAGAAACTTCAATTTATGATCCAAACAAGATGCTGTATTTAAATTGAAGTGAAAAATATGGATATCCAACAAATTTCTGTCATGCCAAGCTGACAAAACAGGTAAAATTTCTTTATTAATGAAGTGCTGAGCAAGGTCTGGACACAGTCATCTTGCTTTCTGTTCAGGAGAGATTTCAGCCTGTCTCAAGAGGAAGAGTTTCAAAGTGAGGAGCAGAGGTCACATTCTGTTGGAAAAAAAACCCTAAGAGCTAGACCCCAAGTGTGTGAAATTAAAAAAATTCCATGCAAAGCATGATCAACTCAAGAGCCAACATTTCTGCTTTCCTCAGTGGTGAAATCCAAAGTGCTGTCAAGATTTTTTACCATTCCAAAATGCTGTATTTCATCTTCATTAGATTTTGTTGTTTAGTATCTCAAAAATATGGAAAATAAAACCCCAAGCAGAACACAGTTCCATAAAACAACTCCAATTCTATTCAGACCAGACCAAAGGGCAGTCAGATGTGGCACAAGTGCAGAGAAAAGATGGAGAACTAGTAGATTTTGTGTCATTTTTCCTTCACACAGTTAATATCACGCTAAATATCTACATTTTGATCCTTCACAGAAGGTAAGAGGGATTTGTCTCTAAAAGTCTGCACAAAAAAAAATATTTTAGAAAGACATTAAAGTATGGCAACTGTAAATAAGACTGGGAGAATTTAGGAGGCCCTAAATTCCAGTATTATACTTATTCCAGTATTTAAATTAAACATAAATAAATTATCCTATTGCTGTGCAAAAAAAAAAAAATTATCTTCTGGTTATTTGGGTGATTTTTGAAAACTAAGATAGGAAAGAACATCATACAAAAAGCAATTCTGGAAGAACAGGATGTCTCCAAAGACTGACCTTACAGATTTGAATACTCAGTTGTCTGAGAATAAAAAAAAAAAAGATAATAGCAATTTACAGGTACAGAAAGAAAACAGCAACATTTACAGATAGATTTTTGTAATGAATGTGCCCACAGAGTCAGACAGGTAACCATGGCAACTCCATTTTTTTTAGCTTAAACATCTTAAATTCACAGACAACAATTTGAATAATAATAATGCCATCAGTCAAGGCATTATATTTTTATCAAAGAAATGTGCCAAAAGAAAAAAAATTACAATTAAAATGTCCTTTGAGAATTCATAAAAGCTGCTGGCCCACTTCAGAGTTTAAAAAATGGGTCACTTTCTTACTTTATATAACCCAAATGCATTCTGCTCTTAAAAAATATGCATTGCCAATGCTACATTGCCCAATGAGCTTTATTTGCTTGTATTTTTTTCTTCCAAAAGGGGGGGTTGGAACTAGATGATCTTTAAGGTCCCTTCCAACCTGAACCATTCCATGATTCTTTGAAAAATAGGTGAAAGAGAAGAACACGTACAAAATCATCAATGCACAATATAAATAGGGTAAATAGTTACAAGAAAATACTTAGGGGATGCTCTGAGTAGAAAAATCAGTTGTATGAATACATATTGTATTATTGCCAGCTGTAATTTGCATGAAGAATTAAGGGATAGCTGACTCATTACAAGTATTTTAAATGGAATCTGGTCTATGAGACATGGTTATGAAATAAAGATTTAGATTCTTCTCTAAGCCATGCACAAAATTAAGTTACTTACTGGAAATAATAGGGTTTTTTTTTTCAAGGGATAAGTTCTGGAAGGAACAGGGAACAGATCTGCAGAGAATTTTGTTGCAGGGAAAGTGGAACTTTGTGACATTTGGTCTCAAAATCTTCAGAAGAAATAATAATCACCATGGAAGAGGCAGTAAAATGTAACCAGAATCAAAGAGTCTTCCCCATGAGACACCAGATTAAGGCCTCACACAAAAAATACACACACAAAAAAATACACACAAAAAAATACTAAACCTCTTCTTCTAAAAGCAGCCAAAATAGGGAAAAAAAACCCACAACCTTCCTCAAAGGGTGCAAGGATTTAAGTTGCTATCAGATCATCTCTTCCATTTTTTAATTTTGAAAGAAAAAGCAGTGAAACCTCAGTGGGTAACAGAAATCTAGCCAGAAAACTCACTTAGCTCTCTACCTTTTCCAAAAATCTAAGAACATTTTACACAAGGGAGGAATAAATCTGCTCTGTGCCCATGAACTTGTCCAAGCTGTGAGATACAGGAAACAGAAGCTGAGTGAATTCTGATCTGAGTTTTGGCAGTGTGTCTCAAAGGCATAAAAAGCTACTCCATGCTGGACAAAAGATGTTCAACAGGCTGAGAAATAGGGAATAAATACCTCAGGGTCAGACAAGTTCTGTAAGGGAAAACTTTTATTTGTACTGGTTTATTAATGCAAAGGAAAAACCCCAAAATGTTGATCACACCTTTGAAATCCACACTTAAATATAATTTCTATAAACTCCTCTCAAATTTCCCATTTTGAGGAGCCTTGTATATGGAGTGCTGTAAGTAATCATCACTATCTAAGCCCAGCTTGGAGAAAAATGCTCTCTATTCCTCTAGCATCCCATCCCAAACCTCCAGTTGATAATAAGTGACAGAAGATACTATACACAAATTCTTGGCAAGCCCCAAACAACTGAAGAAAAAGGGAAGTAAGATCCATAAAGAATCTGTATTAATATTCCTGGCAATACAGCCAGGAAAGGATAAAACCCCCCAAATTGTTGTATTAATTTTGCATTCATATCTGAAGCCTTTGAACAGCAAAGACTTTCAAGAGAAAAAAGTTTTATTGGTAGTGGTTCTGGTCATGATATAAACCTTGAAGAATCTCTTGAGGTCCTTCACATCAAGAAACATGAAATAAAATCTCCCTGCTGAAGTGATTATCATCACTAATGTCACCAACTAAAATCATATTAGTGATGAAGGGTATTTAGCTTCTTAAAGATGTCTCTGCCCTCCACACATATTAGGACTACCCCTGAAAAATATGGTCCCTCTGTTCCAAGAAGAATAAAGCCTGGTCTCCTGGAAAGGGTTTTTTGAAAACAGGAGGGGAAGAAAGCTTGAGGAAGAGTGATTGCTGTAACCATGGTGTTCAACACCATGCTTTTTAGGATGCTATGGATCCTGATCAACTGTCAACAGCTTGAATCCAAAGAAAAACTATACAAAAGGAACAGATTTTGAAGGAAGGGCTTGTGTCTCTTAGCATTCCTTGAAAAGTGCTGGTGCCACTATTGTAAGGAATGAAGAAATGTCTGCAAAGCTGAGATATGAGGATAATTACTCAAGACATTCTGGAAGAAGAGCCAAAGTTGTAGCATTTAAGATATGTAGTTTGGTTCCTGTCAAAATGCTGCAGTGAAACCTTCTGGTACAGAGTCTCTGAGACTGAAATACTTGCTCAGTGTTAGCTCAGGAACAGTTTCCCACCCATGGACAATCTTCATTTGTGGCTTGCAGGTCATTCAGAGCTCTGTGGGCAAAACAGTCTTCTTCACAAAGTCATGGTATGTTATCTGTCCTCTTGCAGTTTGAAAGAAAAGGGAATTTATTTATCTTAATCTTCCAAAGCATGAAATTCATCTAATAGCAGATATTGGACTTACAATAGCAGAGCTTGGTAATCTGCCCTTCTTACATGAATGCTCAAGGGGGAAAAAAAGTGGGGTTTTTTTCCCTGTCTACAAGCAAATGTTTAAAGCCTTTGCCAAAAGAAGTACAGTGAGACTGTTCCAAATGTGCCAGAGCCACAGCAGCAAAAATGAGAGTCAGTGGAGGGGGAGGAAAAAGGAAAATCCTCACCACCTGCTGATACTTTGCAGCAAGAAGTGGGAGTCAAAGCACCAGAGTTGGGAGCAATATGGCATCACTCACCAACCTGCTTGGCTCAGGCTAGCACTGATCACACAGAACATCAGCTAAAAATGTTGGGAAACTTTTACAGAGATCTATAGAATACTCAACTGCCCTTTGCAGTAATGCTTTGAGATTTTGCAAAGGTTGATATAAATGCTCAGCCCCAAAATGAAAAGCAGAAGCATTCATGATCCTACTAAGATGTTCAAGAACAAGGGACAGTTTCCACTTCTTGCCCTTCATGTAGGTAGGGGATATGTTAGTCTCCTGAGGTGAAATCTTTGAGGGGAACATGACACGTGGTGGCACAAGTTCCTTCTCATCATGAGCTGAGCCTGCTTACTGGAAAACAATATGGGGGAGATGTGATCATTCTAAGAGCTGATGCCTTTCCTCTAAAAACATTTCTTGGGTCAGAGGCTAAAAACAAAAGATATGATTCTATAAATCCTCCTCTTTAGAGGAGGGAGGTTACTGAGCCAGAGGTAATAATCCCATAAATCAAGGGCATTTTGAGGTTACCAAAAAGATCCTTTTGGTGTTTATGAATAAAAATCTAAGGCTGACTCACTCCTCCAGGAGGGAGGTAAGTGAATAGTGATGTGGTGCAAGCGTGGGTACAGCTCAGAAATACCAGTCATTACTTCTGACAACCTCTACAAAGACAACAGATGTTTGAGTGAAGGTAGAAACTCTAGTCAAACTCCAGCCTTGAGTTGAAGAAAACTAAGAATTGGGGCAGATCCTGATAGACCACACAGCTGATAATGAAATCTGGTGACAAAAGCACTAGGAAAAAGCTCAGAGCATTGTGATCATTCTGCCTCTGTGCAGACACACTCTGTTTTTTCCTCCAGCTCTAGCAAATGTTCCCTCCTTGCTGCCAGAACAGGAAGCAGAATCAGAAAACATGCTACTGTGTATTGCAATCAAAGCATCAGGCAGGAGATCTACTTTTTTCTCTTTTTTTTTTCATTTATTATGGATGGACCTAAAGTGAGATGTGGTTTTCTTCTTGTTGAATGAGGGAGGAAACTTGGTACCCTGAACCTAAGGCTCAGGAAAAGAGTCAACAGTTATTATTTAATATTATTTGTAATATTTCATTAGGTGATGTAAAAAGGAAATTCTTTGCTGTGAGGGTGATGAGACACTGGAAGAGGTTGCCCAGAGAGGTTGTGGATGCCCCCTCAAATCCTGGAGGTGTTTAAGGCCAGGCTAGATGAGGCATTGAGCAACCTAGTGTTGGAACTAGATGATCCTGAAGGTTCCTTCCAATCCAAACCATTCAATGATTCATTTGGAATAACTTTCTCAACCTACACTTTAATCCCCATACAAAGAACACCTGGATGGAACCAAGACTTCAACCAGACTAAAGAGAAAGTCAGTGCTATCACCTCAGAGAGCAAAAGGCTGTCAAAGAATTTCTAGGTGTTCCATCACAATAAAAATTTGAGCAGGATATTCAAATAACATGGAAATATTCACAAAATTACAAATATTCAAGGAGAGTAGATTAGAAAAAAAAGCACAACAGCAAGTCCAGATGACTGCAGAAACACAAGGAAATGAAAGGTGGGTGGCAGGCTGCTGTACACCATGGCTTATAGATAATTCATGTCCTGAGTCCAACAGGTCACTCTGGTTGACAAGTTTCTACTTCAAAAAGTTGCTCAGCTCAATATTCCAAACACATAAAGTTCAAAATTCTGAAAAGCACTTGATGGCAAACATGGGCTGACAACGTGTGAATACAGAATTCCTTCACCTACCTCTAATTAATGCTTTTTCATCTCTTCTAAACTGAATCCCAAACCAATTACACAGAATTCTTAAAGATGTGAAGAACTTAAGGGGTAGTATTTTTTCTATACACACATACACAGGGATTGATCATGGAGATGATGTTTAAGTAGACTACATTCAGCTCAATGATTCTGGATGCAAAGTCGCTTCTTGCAAGGGCTATAATTTCCACAAAGTGCATTTTCATACCTTAGCATAAGCAGTAGTTTTTATAAACCACTGTTTGAGGTATTTCTGTTCCACTTTTGCTCCTGAACGCCATGAACAACCATTGGCATCCACCTGCTCATTAGCTAGAACAGTCTGATCCACTGGATCCCAATTCACCAAGGCCTGGAAACAAAAAAAAAAAAAGATTCAAGAAGAAAAAAAAATATTTGCAGCAGCAATTTCAAATTAGAATCTTACTTTTCAGGCACCAAAAGAATTTTCTAGGCCTGAGCTTTCCACACTTTTTTACAACAGCCATTCTGATCAGCAACACTCAACTGAAGATGTTTTGAATATTCATCTCTTCAGAACTCAATCCAAGAAAGCAGTTGGCACCTCACTACCCCAATACAGACCATTTGCCTTGCTTTCAAGATAGGATTCATCTCATGTAGCTTCAGGTAGCTCCAGTGTAAGTATTTACCTCTGGGTAAGAAGTTTAATAAACCTCATTAAGGTCTAAAGATACCTAATAAAAAAAGTCAATAGTGTCTAGGTAGAAATTAATCCCAACCTGAATAAATCATCCACATCTGGCCAGGTCAATATCCTCTTACAGTACATGGACTGGATCAGTATTGTAGGAAAAAGAAAAAGGATTTTTCTGTGGGGATAAGATGCCCTCATTAATTCTCATTAATTCCAATTTCTGGACATACTTGAGTCTGTGTCTCCCCACCAGTTAAATTTCTGTCCAGACACTCATACTTCTGGAACAGAACATTAACAAGACTAACACCCTCCATGTATATTAAGTAAGGCTATGAATTATCTCCTTGTAGCCCAAATTAAATTGTAAGACAGAAGCTGTGCAAAAATAATGCCTGATATATGCAGCAGGTAGGCTGAAGACAGAGGATAAATAGATGTGACTGCTTGGAGGGACCCAGAGTGATGGGCTGTCTCTGCCAAAAAGCAACTGGTTTGTATCTAGCAGAGATTACACCCCCTACAGCCTGACAGATGCTGATTTAAGTCCTCAGACTGATCCTTGACTCCTCAGAGGGAAGCAGATTCAATCATGAGCATCCAAACACCTCCAGGATCCCACAGCAAGGGGATTTGCACAAGCCTGTGTGCAAAATTTGGTTTGTGTATCATCCCTGCCATCTAACAAAGCACCAAGCCTTGTGCTGCTCATATTCATCAAGGGCTCAACTGTCAAATAAACTTACAGATAAAAAGAAGTTTGTTACAGCAAAACTAGGAATTTAATTATTACAAATATAAAATAATTACAGGGGGGGAAATAAAGAAGGAAACAGACCAAACCCCCACTTTTTCTCCCTCCACCTATTCCAGCATGTTAGGATATATCAAACATTGAATCTTTTTTGCTGAATGTATCCTGCCACTAGAAAGAGGAGAAGTAGCTCAGGAACACCTTGCCATTCCAAACGCTGCTTTTCACCATCAGCCTCTTACTCAGGCTTCAGAGAATAATGGAGAAATCACTAATTACATGCTCTGGGGGGTTCTGCTTTCTATAGAACACAAATGAAACGTCAAAGCATAGTTAAGAGGTCTTAGTTTCCATTTCAATTAGAAACATACACACTAAATTTGCAGCTTTATTCAGCTATTTTGGAACTGCATTGCCTTGGCTATACAGAACTGAATACTACTCTTTTTGATGTATGTTATTTGCAAAATATTTTCATCAATATTTATATCAATATTTTCTTGATGTACTCTGACAGAAGAACAGCTGGGATAAGTCTTATAGCATCTAATACCTCCATAATATTTTAGAGGACACAAATAAGGTGCAGGAATTGGAGGGTTAGGCACATATTCTTCATCTATCCTACCCAATCTTATCAGTTCTCAGACAGCATGACAGAAATGTGATAGAGTTAAATAATCTTGCTGCTGAAGAGACTCCTCAAGATAATGTTATTTCATATGAGAGGGAAAAGAAAACCTAGAAAATTTGCTGTTAATTATAAGAAATAAACTAAGAGTAGCTTCATTCTGATGCTGCACTTCAATGCAGACCACTGACAACAAATGTTTCTGCTTTGATATTCTGAAATATCTACTGATGTTAGTTACATATAAAATTTATCCATATAAAAATCCACTTCTATAAAAAGTTCATTGCATTTTGCAGTGATTTCAATACAATTGAGCGAAACAAATACCTATTTCCCTCAATAAGTGTGAATGAATGATCCAGAAACGTGCCATGGATACAATGATTGACTTGAGTGAGTGTAACTGCAAAGTTTCACAGGTGAAATTTTGTACCCACCTCTTTTTGGTACACCATCCCAGCCTCAAAAAGCTTAAGGAAGAGATACTGTGTCCATTTGTAGTACTCTGGTAAGCAAGTGGTTACTTCCTAAAGAAATGAAACAAACAAACAAACAAATAAAAAATAATGCAGCTACACTTAGCATCTTTTAACTTCAACTATCAAGTTATCAGAAATGTATAATCTGTGCTAAAGAGAAAATAATAATGTCATTTTGAGCAATATTTATAATGAGTGATGTTCAGCTGGACACAAAAGCAGAGCACATGAGCTGCTTTGTCTGCACAAAGACAAGTTTCCCTGTTCATAGGGAATATATGAAGCCTGTAAAATCAGTGCTGATGGATACAAGAAGAGAGGATGGCTGGAAACAACCTCAGCTGCCTGATTGGGGAAACATCAAAACTAGAAGAAAGCAGAGCTCTATCAAAGAAGTCATCTCAGTTCTCTGTTGCTCAACAATAAAAAACAGGAACAGAGAGAATCATCTGTTGAGAGAGGGTTGGAGGATCCTACAGCTGAAGCTTTCAGTACAGCAGAACCACAGGTTGTGGGGCAGCCAGGAAGGAATATGTAGTAAGACTTAAAATTCAAGCTGAAACACTTAGAATCATAGAATGGTTTGGGTTGGAAGGGACCTTCAAGATCATCTAGTTCCAAACCCCCCTGCCATGGGCAGGTATATCACACAATCAAAGTTAAATAAGAGATCATTTTAAAATTCAAGGCAGGAGAATGTTCTAGGTTAACATTTGGAGAAAAAGAAAATAGTGGTGAAAAGAGCCACAAATGAGGGGAATTACTAAGAGGGAAATAAAGGCAGGCAAAAATAAAAGACAACATGAGAAGAAGAAATGGGAGTTAAGAGCAGGTAACAGAATAACAAATAGGTTTTCTACACTTGCAAACATTTTACATATTTTTATTTAACTCCAATGATTAAAAACTCATCACCTGCTTGCAGAGTTTCATATTTTAAATGCTTATTCTTACAAAAAGAAATTCACTTCAAATAAACATCTCAATAGGGAAATATGATTAAAGGATTATGTGATTATAGACCCCCAACAGACACACACAGAGTGTTTTACAGTGGATTCACAGACACTTTCACCCACATAGTTTAAATTTTGTCCCAAGTGAAAATGACTGTGTGACTCAGTACTTAACACCTCATTATATCAGAAATATCACAGATCACATTTTGCTCCTCAAAATCTTTGCTATTTGCTTTGCATGTTTTTAAAGAAGCAACATTTCTACAAATTTCTTCTCTTTGATCACTTTTGTGCCCATTGAAGATGATTCCATGCTGAACTTCTCTTGGTTTTAGAGCTACAGGGCTGGCTACAAGCCATTAACAAAATTTATTCCATTTGCAAAAAAAGTTATCAACCACCTGAAATAGCTCTAAATATGAAAAGCTTTTCACAAAGACTTCCCTATTATCTAAGCTTCCCACTAGATATGGCATCAGCAACATCATCTGCTACCCAGATGAAACACAAAAACACTCCAGCATAAAAATTTTTGTTCTTTTTTCTACAATTTGATATCAAAGTGCTGAAATGTTGCTTTGAACAATTAATATTATCTTCCAGGAGATAGTTATGCCTCAAAAGACTGCCATAAGAGGCTCTCAAGACCAGAAAGAGACATTTAATGGCAAGTTTTCAGCACAGCATGAAAAGACTTAGCCACAAAAAAACAGTTGCTTGATTAAATCCCTGTGCTCTCCACTGAAATAAAAAAAACCACCACTTTATACAAGTCTGATTTCCATCTCTTCAACTGAATGCTAACACAGAATGAATGAATGGTTTTGGGGTGGAAGGGACCTTAAAGATGTAATCAGTTCATGTTAAATTTTAAGGGCCATTTGCTATCTTAAAGTATGATAGAAATCCCAATAATGCAGGAAATAAAACCCCCAATAACATGGGAAATAAAAATCCCAATAGTAATACAGGAAAAGTAACATTAAAATAAAATTTAAAAAACCCACAAGTAGGATGAAAGGCTTTGGCCATTAACTGAAAAACTCCTGGTAATCAAATTCCTTGCTTTATAATTTGACATAAATATTTTACAATCTTCTATTCTGTAGATCTGAACCTAGAGCCTAAAATTGGCTTAGTTTTTTTTTTCTCCTTTAAGAAAGTTACATCATAAAGCTACTTTCATGGCAACATTTTTTTAAAAGTTACATCTTAAAGCTACTTTCACAGCTATTTTTTTTTTTTAAATTAACATTTACAGACTGCATAAAAGTGTTGTTTGAAGATCCACCAGACCTTGTCAATAATATAATCAGAATTTCCTAATTTATCATTAATAATTTTATTTCAAGTGCAGTCTTATGCTACCCTGAAGACAACCATGTTGAAATAGAGAAAAAGTCTGAATGGATTTAAAAAAAAAAACCTACTTGGGAAGACCAAACAGTCTTTAATCTATTATTTGCCCATTTTGGTATTAAAGGGCATGTCTCACCTCATCTGGAAGTACAATTTTCAGAAGTTTACAGATAAACCAAAGCACCTCTCTAAAATTCCTTTGAATATTTGTATTTCAAAAGTCCCTTAAGTTTCATATTTCATTAGCTCCAAAAATAATCCTACAGTGTTTGCATTTTAGATCATGAACATTTTTCCTGCAAAAAAGTAGCTTTATATCATTGGTTTCCTTTCTTTTATTTCAAGGAGGGTGACTGATAATCACTGCCATGGTTCAAAAGAAAATTGACTAGATAAAGCTGTTTCTGCTGCTCCAGTCAGGTTGTGCACAAGAATGAGTATTTCAAAACTAAATAGAAAAAAATATCAGCATGAAGGAAAAAACACCAAAGGTTTTTGTCTGTTTTAATAAAGCAGGATGGGGAACATACTCATCCAAAAAATTACATCACTTGGCACAAAGGGAATGTTTAGAGTGAAAAAGTTGGCAGTACAAGCCACCTTCTAGAAGAAAATTAAGGATTGATAATAAGAGAGGAGAGCTTACTTGGAACATTCAGCCTGAGAGCACTCCTGAGCAAGAAAGACATTATATCAGAGTCTCCATTCCTGATGATGTGAATCTTTGAGCATAATACTGCCTAAATCCCCTGAAAATGGTGTGGCAGGCTGTATGGAATGGCATTTCAGAGCAATCTGATCGCTACAAATGGCCAAATTATTGTTTTTTTAAAAACAAGGCTCTAACCACAATGCTTCTTATTTTCCAAATGTTTTTAATGACTCCCAAATAACATTTATTTCATCCTCAAAGTGCAGCTTTTAACTCTGCATCTGACAAATATGAATGTTCAGAATTAAAAAAATGTTATCTTGTGCATTATTTTTTTTAAATCTCTCCCTGAAATCACACAGTTTGCAAAGTGATTTAAAAATATAACTTTTGTTACTTGAGACACTTAAAATGTTTCAAGGAAAACATCAGATCAGTATTAGTATTCCAAGTTGCACTGAAGCAAAGTACTATTTCATCCATTTAATTACATTTCTACTTTGTTTATGTTTTAGGAGAATAATTTTCAAATGCTTTCGTAACCTGAAATATTTCTGAAATAATCTAATTAGCTTTTAATAACTTCTTATTTGTGGTGCCTCACTGGTTAAGTCATTTCACCAGCTGCTACAACACAAAAAGACTTTTGCATTTTGCTTTCTAAGACAGAACCATGAAAAAAAATCCACAGAAAAGCTAAAAGGAAAAGTTTTAGCATCTCAGGTGCCCTGGATTTGTTCATATTAATTTTATTAAGCAGTAAAAGTCCATCTAATCTTTATACTACATAGAATCACAGAATGGCAGGGACTGGAAGAGATGTCAAGAGATTATTAAGACCAGTCTCCCTGCTGGAGCAGGAACACCCAGATCAGGTCCCACACATTTAAATATAAGAAAATAATTGTCAAGAATTCCTGCAGTGAGCATTTCACAACAGACCTTTTCTTTTCAGAGCAACTTCTTCACTACCAGGAAAACTAAATTTTTACTCAAATGGCTCACACTGCAAATCTTTGCCACTTAGATGACACAATGAAATATGTTTTTTGAGATTTACAACATGCAAATAAACAACTTCACCATATCAAGATTAAAGAAAACAGATGGCAGGTCGCAGACTGCCAGAAAACTAATCTTTTTTCCTTTTCAGATCTGCAATGAAACTATAAAAATCCAAGATTTGTATCTCCATCACTCTACTAAGGTGTTGAGCAATGATTATTGCTGAAAAAACAAAGGTAGTGAGTGATTCACTGATTCAATGGTAAATGAAATAACCTTACATTTGCTTCAAAAATTAATTTTTTTATCTTGAAGGTGACATTAGCTTAAGTCTGATCACATTGGCAAGGGTCTTAAGGTGAACACTCACTTTTAAGCATTAGGGCTTTAAGAAAAATTCCTATTTTTCAAACTGTCATATGAACACCTGCAAAAATGCAGAGTTATTCTTCAGATTTAGGATAACATAACTAAATCATCAAGTTACTAGATTTAAACCCTTGAGTACATCATGCACACTGAAAAAAGCTCTCCTTAAAACATATATACCTTCATACCTATTTAGACTATTGCCTAACCTCTAACAAGAAAATGGATACTTCGAAAGAGATGAAATAGCAGAGAAAAATTAATTGCAAGACTGGAATTACTTCAAAGAAAAAAAACATTCACCTAAACTTTGAGATCACCAGCCTGTTAAAAGTAAGGGAAGTTCAACAAGTAGCTTAAGAGAAACTCCATCTTCCACATTTTTCAAGTGTGATTTTACAGTTTGACAACATAAATTGATTACTTTCAAAGATTTCTACATTGTCATAAATAAAAAGGTGAAATTCTATGTTTTGCAATGTTCTATCATACATTCTAGCAGCATCTCCCCAGAAAAAAATAAATCTTACCCTTTCCCAGGTAAAAGACAGACCTAGTGCATCAAACTGTTTCCTCATGTGTTGAATATTACTGCAAATTTAAAAAAATTAAAAATTATAAACTTTAAAATGTTTCTGTAATGAGATCATATATAAAATTGGGTGCTTATAAAGTTGTGATGAATCAAAAGCCCTGTTTAACTTTTATTTCACTAATAATGAAACTCAAGGAACAAGCAGAATATTCATCTTAAATAATAATTCCTGATACTCCTCCAACTTTGCTACACACCCGGGTTTGATGGATTACATTAAGATAGTAAAATAAGATCAGAATACAGAATGAATACTAAATACAGTTTACCAAAATGCTCACAATTACACAGAACTAATGAGTGAACTGGTGTGAATTCAATCAAATGTTTTAAAGAAGCTTAAAATTTCTTAAGGACTTTTAACTAAAATGCCTTGTGTCAGATGAAGCATCATTTAGCCTCCCACTGTGACTAATTTGTCATGAAACCAAGTGTTCAATTCTGATCTAGAACTAAGTTGTACTGCTAAGTAATGCAAATATCCAGCTGCAGAGACTAGTTACAGAAGGAAAAATACCTCCAGCAGGCTTGTATCAGCATGGTTTTACCAACAAATACTCTTACAGCTTGAAGAAATAATACTTTCAGTGCTATTACTTATATTAAAGCACCACCCAAATGCAGCAATGAAAGAAATGGAAAGCTGAGTGTATTTCCACAAAGTTTCTGCCATCATACTAACTCTTACTAACAAATTTGATCCTTAGGTTTGTTTTTTTGGAAAGCTGAGTGTATTTCCACAAAGTTTCTGCCATCATACTAACTCTTACTAACAAATTTGATCCTAAATGTGTTTAATGGTTGGTTTTTTTTACTAATTTTAAGAATGTAAGAAGTACTAGTCAACTGAGCTCATCTTAAATCATCACTACAGAGAATTATGGTTCTGAAATACAGCACAGGAATAAAGAACATTAAAATGCTTACAGTGTGCACCCCTTTTACATGGGTTTGCTCTTGGGAAGGAACTTAAATAGACATGAGGCTGCTATCACAACATCCCAGCTCTATATTCAGTTCAGTCATGAGAAACATTCAGGACAGAGAAAACAAAAGACAGCAATTACTTCAGTGGACAGAATTAAAAACTCTCAGTAGGATGAACAAACTCCCTTCCTTAGCATAATTATATTTTAAAAAAGAAAAAAAAAGAGCATGTAATTATTTTTTAAAAAAGAAAAAAAAGAGTGTGTAATTATTAAAAAAAAAAAAAGAGTATGTAATTAATTTTCTGATTTGGATGTTATAAAAGCCTTGTTATCTAACTCTTGAAACTAGATAATCGCTCTTTTGTGTAACAGGGAAATTTTCAAAGGAAAATTTTTTTTCTAGTATAAAACATTTTGTACTTGCAACTACCAGCTGAACTGTTTTAAGGGTACAGAACATTGGGAACCTATTAACAAGAAATGAGGAAAAAACCAGAAAGGAGCAGGAGGAGGTTGTAGATGCCCCCTCAATCCCTTCTGAATAGGGTCCAGGATGGCAGGACTAGGAGGGATGGATTCAAATTAGAAGAGGAGAGATTTAGGATGGAGAGAAGAAAGAAATTCTTTGCTGTGAGGGTGGTCAGACAGTGGAAGAAGTTTTCCATAGAGGTTGTGGATACCCCCTCAATCCCTGGAGGTGTCTAAGGCCAGGCTGGATGAGGCACTGAGCAACTTGGAGTGGTGGGAGTCGTCCCTGCCTATGCTGGAACTAGATGATCTTTAAGGTCCCTTCCAACCCAAACCATTCTGATTCTCTCTAGTAGGGAGAAGAGGAAACCACTGAGTCAGAAAGTACTTAATGTCAGCCCTGTCAAAATGACAGACATCAAACTATTTATTAACCAAGCTACAATGTAATTGATGGTGAGAAACACAGTGATGGTTCAGTCTCTCGAACAAACTCAGGGATTTGTGTCTTGATGGTAAGTGGTTCTCACACACACAACAGTTATCTAAAACAAACATGAAGGAAAATTTTTAAAATTAGCACAAACAACTCAGAATTTGTGTCTGGGGCACTCAAGGATCCTTCCTATAAATGAAATCAGTTGCCACCATATTTCAGCTGGGAAAGTATCAAGTATCACAGCATGGGACCAGAAGCATTAAAAAAGTAAATAAAAGAAAGAACATTATCAAAGAAAGAAATGAGACAAGGTCCTGGAAGATATCACAGCAAACATATCACAGCTAGATTACTGAGCCCTGAGCAAAATAAACTCTTTCACTTAGGAAGACTAGTTCCCAAGTAATTTACTTATATAATTTTCTATTCATTGTAAAGAATATTAGAACATAGCATGCAATTCTGTGGTCTAAAGAGCAAAATTTTTAGAGAAATCAGCAATGATAACAACTAACCATCCCTTTCCAACACCAGTCTCAAATGAAAAACTTTTCTTCCTCTTCTGCATGGTATTGAAAACTGTTATTAAATCTAACCACCTAGTTTCTAGTTCTCAAGTGTGTTATTCTATGCTAAAATTTAACTCACCATAATGGAATTTCAATTTATTTCTTACTCACTGATTTGGGTGTCTGGAAAATGTCATTCTCTCAGTGTTCTGCCTTTTCACAAGTTAAAAATAATTGTGATTACTTGATAATCACACAGATACATTTGGGGTTTTTTTTTTAAACAGAATCATCTGCACAGTCCCACCAAACATTGGCAAATCGTTCTGGTTCCTTCTGTATTGTCTTTCCTCTATTTCTATATTGGTTTTTCTCACTTTTGTTGGTTTATGGGGAGCACAGTGCAAGTATTCAAAGTGGAAATGTCTTAATTATTAAAAGCCATTAGAAATTACCTTTGTGTCCAGCTTGCAGGGTGAAGCCCGTGCTCAATGGCAGCATTTTCTGCTGGCAAACCAAAGGCATCCCATCCCATGGGATTTATCACCTGTCAGCAAAAAAGGGGAAAGCACAGTTTTACATAGTTTTCTGGAATGGGGTCAACAAACACACCCCTTTAAATAATAATCAGTGTTCTGCATCCAATGCATTTCAATTTCCAAATTGAACTTGTTCAAAAACATGCACACTATGGTTAGGTTTGCTTTAAAATATGAATATTACATACTTATATACTGTTTTATATATATAATCTTATATATTATATACTTATATACTCCCTATCATGATAGTATTACATATTAAATCATCATGGCTATTTAAACTCTAGGTTTTAACACTGACAAAAACCATCCTTTGCAGATTTCTGTGGTGGTCAATGTTAGCAGTCCATGCTACTGCTAAACAGCCTCAAATATTCATCCTAAAAAAGGGGAAGAAAGCAGGAAAAACTGATCAAACTGCCAGTTTTATGACTGTATCTGATGGGTAGCCTGCTGTTTTCTTCCATTTGTTGAAGAAAGAAAAAATCTTTTGACAGATAAAATTACGAGGATGGGTGCAAAAGTGTTAGTCAAATTTTCTGCAGGCTAAAAAATTGTATTTTAAAACTTCAAACAGAAGTGGAAAAATGTTTACTGCAAAATAGAATAGGTAATTTTGTTGCAGTAGATATATATCTTTCACATTAATATGCAAATTATTTAAATAAGTAATCTAGTAATACATATTTAAAAAAAATTGAATAACCAAGGAAAGCATGACTGCCACTTAAAAAGCTGTCATTAAACACACTTCCACACTGGGCACCTGATAAAACTCCTCCCATTTCTTCCAACTAAAAGAGTGCTGCAAATTGAACAATTATTATTAAATCACACAAGTTTAACAATAGGGAAGCATCATTGAGTAACACTTTAAAGCTTGCAAGAATAAAAGGAATAAATATTTTTACCCCTTGAAACATGTATTTTTATAGAGAACTTGTTCTTCAGTGGCATGGAGAATTACAGAATGGTTTGGGTTGGAAGGGACCTTCAAGATCATCTAGTTCCAACCCACCTGCCATGGGCAGGGACACCTCCCACTACTCCAGGTTGCTCAGTGCCTTGTCCAGCCTGGCCTTAAACACCTCCAGGGATTGAGGGGGGATCCACAACCTCTCTGGGCAACCTCTTCCACTGTCTCACCACCCTCACAGTAAGGAATTCTTTCTCATCTCCAACCTAAATCTCCTCTCTTCCAATTTGCTCCTCTTGAGACCAAATTTGCTAATCCCATAAGCTACCTCAGAGAGAAAAATCTGTTTGCTCTCAAAGCTTAAGAGCTACTTTTGTCACTGGTTTAAAAAATTTTTCTTCT
This sequence comes from Turnix velox, assembly GCA_013400935.1. NCBI lineage: Eukaryota > Metazoa > Chordata > Aves > Charadriiformes > Turnicidae > Turnix > Turnix velox. Next base: position 90,445 of record VZTY01019997.1, read on the forward strand.
TCTTTGCCTCAACCTTCCAGTCCTCTGAGTTCAATGCATTCTTTTCATAAAAAGTATTTTATGGAACTGTTTAGAAAGGTGCCTGAGGCACCAGCTCAGTGCAAAAGCAACAGGATGTAACAGATGTGGCTCCTCAGAATTCTTGATTTCAATCCTGAGCTCCAAGAAAAGCTGCTGAATATCATTACAACAAAAACAAGGTAGCAAACTCTGACCCACTGTGATTCAAACCAGCACAAGAAAGGTCCACATATATCATGTTTTTTATGTTTAAATCTAATAGAAATTGGAATGTTCTCCTCCGCAACAAATTTTCCCCATTATTCAATAGATTATTATTCTAGTTGGAACCCAAACCACTTGTCAAACCCCAGTGAAACCCCCCTTGCCTTGTCCTTCACCCCCCCCCCCCCCCCCATTACAAGTAATTAAAATTATTGGTACAAAACAGAAAAATAAAAAGGAGGAAAAACAAAAAAAAAGGGTGAATTTTATACTAAGTACAAATCTGAATAAATATTACAAATAATTAAAATTATTGGTACAAAACAGAAAAATAAAAAGGTGAGGGAAAAAAAAGGGGGTGAACTTTAAGTACAAATCTGAATAGATTTTTTTAAGGAACACAACAAACAGTTTTTCCAGCCCAGTTTTTTTTGACTTTTCTTAGTGCTGACCACCTGGCTCTGGATAGAAATGATCAAATAAACCTTTTTTTTGTTTTTTTTTTTCAATGTAGAATACATATTTTCTCTAACTAAAACCAGTTTGTTACACAAATGCCCTACATTTGCATCCCTACAAATACTACAAGCGTAGAAAATGAGATTAAAAAAGCTATCTGTGATTAATTTTTGTAGAATTTGGCTTCCAAACATACGGCGGCTATAGATAAGCAGGTAAAAAGCAAAGCACAATCTCATTTCTCATGCTCCTGAGCAAAAGGATGTGCAAAGAAGAGCTTCACTACAGGTTACAAGCCCCCCAAAAAGGTCTGACTGATGCTCCAGACAGCTAATGTGCCAATATTTTATCAGTGTAACCATCAGAGAGAGCAGGAGTTATCTGTTCACAAAGATCTTCCCAATTCTAACACATGAGTTAAAAATACCATCCAGTGCATTCACTTATCACATTCAAAAGACAGTTCAATTTAACAACCAATAGCACTCCCCCCCAAGTTGGGGGGGGGGGGGCTGAAGAAATAAGCTAATTCGAGTTTCAATCAGAAAGCTGAATTTAAAGAGACATTAAAAATATCTTCAAATTAATCTCCAGGATGGATCTATTTATGTAGTTGCTATAGAGATGGATGTAGCAGGCAGGGTGGTTTAGAAAACCATTTCAAGTTGATTGTTTCTTTTGCTTCTCTATCCTGAAGGGATTTGAGAGGTTTGTGAGATGTATTTGTCTAAACAATAGGTCAGCTTCTTCTGGCTGGAATGGTAGTTTCGTATCTACACTTCAAATGTCTCCATGCAGCACTCGGTGTTGCATCTTAACTCTGCTTATCCAACATAAAAAAGGAGGCTGAAATTAGCTTTATAGTTATGAAAAGCATCAAAAAATCTCAGGGAAAATGCAATGGGAGAAGCAAACACACTCCCAACATGTCAGAAGTCAGCACAAAGAGTAAAAGAAGAGCTTGGCTGCTCAAAATAAAGAATAAAAATAGGAAGAAAGCAATCCTCAAGGCCTTGCAACTCCTTGATGGGTTCCTCATCATAGGGTCTAACTAGCAGAAAACCTTTTGGCTCCCTCCAGCACTAAAGATGAGTAGAAGAAAGGGAGAGGAAAAAAAAAAGACATCAACTTTCTTGAATGCTGACTTGATAGCTTCCAACAGCAGGCTCTAAGCCCTGCACAACTCAGGGATCAGTTCTGCTCATCTGAGCAACCAAGCATTTCTTCTCTGGGCAGACAGTATTTTCTCTAAGCTGTGAGAAAAGAGAAAAACAAATAACTAACACAGCAAAAAGTGAAGTCCTTCTTTTACCTGGTAAAAGAAGACAGGCTACAGTTTCCCAGACATTTTAAGACAGCAGAAACCAGCTTTATCTCCAAATGCACCTGTGTGTTTTGGTCTTCACAATCAAGTAGAATCTTCCTGGTTAAAACTACTAGGTTAGGCTTGAACACAGAGGGCTTAAGATCCTCAGAAATTCACAGAATCTGGTAAAAGCAATGATGGAAGACAGGCTTTTTCAACCACTCAACATGGTGCACCTTGCAAAGGAACATGAAGTTGTAAAAATATGATTACTTAGAGCATGAGGAACAAAGTGTCAGCTGCCACTATGACTATAACACAGAGCTGACAATCATCTCTTAACACTTCCCTGCCTCCATCAACACAACTAGGACAGACAATTCAGTGACTTTTCCTTAATGTCTGTAAGAAAACAAAGAATTTGTTTGTGTCTCAAAACTCTGGCCACGGAGCTGACATGTATTTTTACATCTGGATTGATGCATTCTGAATTTTAAGAAAGTAAGCAGAATTCAGTGTCAAAAAAACTTTATTTCAGAGAAATGTGAGGGAAGAGAGACAAAAATGAAACCAAGAGGTTTTCTGACAGATTGCTGAGTTGAATCAATACTGCAGAGTCTAGTTATAGCTCTGTGACACACTCAAAGTGAATTAACCAAAAAACACTGACAAAAGGAGTGATCATGGAATAGTTTGGGTTGGAAGGGACCTTCAGGATCATCTAGTTCCAACCCCCCTGCCATTGGGCCATCTCCCACCACACCAGGTTGCTCAGTGCCTCATCCAGCCTGGCCTTAAACACCTCCAGGGACTGAGGGGGCATGCACAACCTCTCTGGGCAACCTCTTCCAGCGTCTCACCACCCTCACAGCAAAGAACTTCTTTCTTCTCTCCATCCTGAATCTCCCCTCTTCCAATTTGCATCCATCACTCCTAGTCCTGCCATCCTGGACCCTATTCAAAAGTCCTACCCCTACCAGGGGTATTACAGCCAGAAGGAACTCCAAATACAGCACAGAGAGCAAGAAAGAAAATAATTTTATTTGATGGCAGTGAAGTAACTCCTGTTTGAGCCACAGCAGCCTGATTTAGAGACAGTGAGTGATGTCTGTGTTTCTACTTCAAATTCTGCCCTTCAATCTGATGGGGTTGGAACTGGATGATCTTTAAGGTCCCTTCCAATCCAAATCATTCCATGCTTCTATAAAGAAACAGCTTCAAAAAACTAAATTGTTATACCTGACAAACCCCATTCACTACATTTTTGTAGTGAAAACAATGCTCAGGAAAGGAAGATGTGTGGGGGAAAGGCTTTTTTGGAGGTTGGTGTGAAAATCCAAGCCAGGCAAAGGCACAAAAAAATGTGATTTGTACATCAGCAATTTGCAGGTACAACACATTTTAGGTACAAGAGTTCCATTTGAATGCAGCCTAGATTGTCTTTTCAGAGTAGCTGATAATAAAAACCATTGCACAACATCTAAAAACCAGCACCACCAAACAAAAACACCCTAAGCAGACAAGGTATACCTGCATATGGATTAAAATAATGAATTTCTGACTAGTGTGTACAAATTACTAAGGACTATTTCAGTGGTTCTCTGTAACAGAATGCCTCGTGCTTACATTCTGATGAGGCATCTTCAAATTAAAAAACAATCAACACATAGATTTCTATCAAATGTTCACCCTGTTTAAAAAATGTTTATTTCTTGTTCTCAAAAGATATAAGAAATTATTCTACAGCCACACACTACTACATACATGTAAAAAAACCCAAAGGTGTGGCTCACCTCCTTAATCTCACACAATTAAATAGAATCTCACTTTCTCTCTTTCAAACTCAAACTGTGACCTAATTAACACTTTCAGTACTTGCTACTGAAAAAGTAAATTCAGCCAAGATTCAATCCATGTAGGAAATTTGTAATATATTCCACTTGGTCTGTAGCACAGAAAATAACATGGTTAAAGGACACAACAACACAGAAAAAAATGCTGGAGAACAGCGGCTAATGATGATCAGAAAATGGAACTACAGCAACATAATTCATCCTGCTGATGAATTACTTATAAAGTTTTCATTAAATTTGCCTTTCTTCCATATAATTCACTTCTGCAATTACAGAAGTATTAAGACTCACCATTGAAAGGGAAAACAAAGAATGAAAATGAATCCAATTTTTAAAAAAATTAATAAAAAAAGAGATGTTGTGGATAAAATAAAAACCTCTCTGTCTATTTGGGATGTTGTGGAAGTATCACCAATATTCCAGTCCTATCAGGAGTAGTTTTAGTTAAGAAATTTTATCTTAACGTCCAGAGATTTCATCCTGAATGCTTCCAGGAGAATTCTGATTTTTTTCCAACTTGCACAAGACCGCCTCGCTGTGCTGGCAATTACAATTCAAGATTTTATTAAAAAAATATCACAGGAACTACTGAAGTGAATCACTCTCTATTTACTGATTGCTATGGGAATTATTCTCAGCCCTCTGAGATGCACAAATTATCCACTTTAGAATTCATCAAAGGCACGATGATGATAACATGATAAAGCAGCAAATACTTTGTCCCCGAGCAGCAGATTGGAAATGTGCCACAGTGAAAAATCACTGTGAATATCTCTATTATTTGTACATGGCACTCTCAAATAATGACTAGGAAATTTCTTAACTTCTTACATTAAAATTCATCACATGCAAGGAAATTTAAGGAGAAAACACAAGGCAAAACTTCACAATTTAGTTCTGCAGGGGTTTACTAATACATAAAAAATTGAAATTCAGAATATAAAATTCACTTTCCTGCAGTATTTTACAAGAAATACGTTTGTCATAAGATCTGTGACTAAAACCTGCTTGCAAAAAAATTGTTTTAATTGCAGTTCTAGAAAGATGTTATCCCTGAACACATTTTCAAAAGAGACCAGCTCCCTGCACTCCTGCTAAGTGATCTAGATGGGTTACAGTTCCCACACAAAGACTTCAAACTTCAGGAATTAGAATGTAAACAACTTATCTTGCAACAGATGTACCCCATAAATCACTTTCCCACCAATTTCATCCAAGAGCATAACACAGTTTGCTTCTCATGCACTGCCTACAGCAACTTGAGGAGTTCTGGAACAATTCAAGCCTTCACTGGTCCATTCTTGGGTTGGACACCAGAGACTCCTCACTCATCAATGTGCTGACTCTCAGTTGGTAATCACCTCTGTCCTGCAACCCACATACCCCTGAATCTCCTCCTGAAAACTCCCTGAAGCTTATCAACCACCAGCAAACTGAAAAAGTGACTGCCCACTAGAAACACAGAGAAATCAAGTATTTAACATCTTTGTAGGAGATATGGATAGTGGGATCGAGTGCACCCTCAGCAAGATTGCAGATGACACCAAGCTGTGTGGTGCAGTTGATTCACCAGAATGAAGGGATGCCATCCAGAGGGACCTTGACAGGCTTGAGAGGTGGGCCCAAGCCAACCTCATGAAGTTCAACATGGCCAAGTACAAGGTCCTGCACATGGGTGGAAGCAATCCCAAGCACAGATACAGGCTGGGTGGAGAGTGGCTTGAGTGCAGCTCTGAAGAGAAAGACTTGGGAGTGTCAGTGGATGACAAACTCAACATGAGCCATCAGTGTGCACTCGTAGCCAAGAAGGCCAACCAAATCCTGGGTTGCATCAAGAGGAGTGTGACCAGCAGGTCCAGAGAGGGGATTTTGCCCCTCTACTGGGCTCTGGTGAGACCCCAGCTGGAGTTACTGCGTCCCGTTCTGGAGCCCTCAACACAAGAAGGACATTGAGCTGTTGGAGCAGGTCCAGAGGAGGGCCACAAAGATGGTCAAAGGGCTGGAGCAACTGCCCTATGAAGACAGGCTGAAGGAGTTGGGGTTGTTCAGCCTGGAGAAGAGAAGGCTCAGAGGGGACCTCAGAGTAACTTATCAGTACCTGAGGGGGTCCTACAGAAAGGCAGGGGAAGGACTGCCTTTTGGATATGATATTGGATGGAAGGACTAGAAACAATGGATGTAAATTGGAGGGGGGGAGATTTAGACTTGACATAAGAAAGAAATTCTTTACAGTGAGGGTGGTGAGGCACTGGGACAGGTTGCCCAGAGAGGGTGTGGATGCCCCCTCAATCCCTGGAGGTGTTTAAGGCCAGGCTGGATGAGGCATTGAGCAACCTGGTGTGGTGGGAGGTGTCCCTGCCCATGGCAGGGAGGTTGGATCTAGATGATCTTGAACGTCCTTTCCAACCCAAACCATTCTATGATTTTATAAAATGCATTAGAGCTTTGAATACTGACATTGAGATTTAGAAAACAGATGGTGTTCAAAACTCAATGCTGATAAAAAAAATGTTAGAGGGTCTCTCAAATGCTACAGCTGATGCTGTAACAGCTGCTTGAATGCCCATGGATATATGGCACACTGTCAGCCACAGCATTGGGTAGGGATCTAGTAGGGATCATGGAGGGGGAAAAAAGGTGTAGCTGGTAAGAGAAAACACACACAACTTCTGCTCTTGACAAAAGGTTGATGTCCTTTGCCTTGGAGGGACATCCTACTCCTCTGTGCCAGCTTGAGGGGAAACTCATTCATCATTTCTCCCTCACTCCCTTCTCTCTTCAGTAGTCTACATGAGGACCCTAGCTGGTGTTCTGTAATAAAGACTACAGAGAAAATTTGAAGGATGTGAGGAGAACTGTGGCCTGTATGGCCCCTATATTAAGGGGGAAAAAGATACTTGATGGGAAGAAAGTGTAATGGATCCAGGAAACAATGAGAAGGAGGAATATGGCAAGATCATACTGAATTTTAGTGTAGGGAAAGGAGAAAAACAGCCACAGGCAATAATCTAGAATGAAACTTGGAATTTTCTCCAATGTATGAAAGAGAAGGAGCAGTTCAAAAATACAGGAACCAGACCATGAGTGCAAGGAAGATGAAATGGGAGAGAGTTGTGTTGGTGAGTGCAATTTCCTTGCTGCAAGTGCTGCAGAAGGGTTGCATTTCCTGGATTTATCACCATCCATCAGACTCCTTAAAGGTAGGAAGGGTGCTGCTGCCTTGCTAAATACTTTGTGTTTCATGCCACTGATGAACAGGCTGTGCACTGAATATGTGCTGCTGCTTCACAAAAATGCCTTCTCATGCTTTTAAAATTACAGGAAAAAGAAATAGTTACCTTAAGACTTTCAATGAGAGGAAAAAAACCACAGTATCTCTTCTAATACTCATCTTTCCTAACTCCTCTAAATGACCAGAACTTAGACCTCATTAAAAGAATTGAGCCAACTGTGATCTTAAAGGGTCTTTTGGTTCCTGTTTAGTATTAAGACCATTTGAGATGCTATTTCAGAGACATTTCTCATCAGTAACTGTGGAGAGAACCACTAAATTTTTATTCAAAGAGATGAAAACAAGCTTCCTCTTCTCCTGCAAAAATGAAGGGAAAATAATTCTCTACATTCAGTAGGATGCCGTAGGTGGAAGTAAGACCTTTTGAGGAAAATGAGAAGGTAATACAGAATTGCACTGAAATATAGTAGCCACTGTGAGAGAAAGTCTTCATTTCCATGGTTGCCTGTGTTTTCCAGAAAAGTTTTGGAAGTCTGAAGTTTTAAAGTCTTGCATTTCAGCTTATTTGTAAGGTGAATGCCTGTAGAACATGCTGGATTTCTATAAATACATGTATCTTCTGTTGTGTTAACCACTTTGAACATTTATTTATGGCTAAAGGTGGGCAGCCAAAGAATTTAGCCTTTGTGTGCTATTAAGAGACATCAGAGATCTCCCAAATGATTTTTTGAGTCAGATGAAGAGCTACAGTGTTAATGATGTACATTGACTTGCTGGAACTTCTATTTACCTTAAAAAAACCCTTAATTGTTAGCCATGCTAGTTTCTCCATCACTTAGATGTAGTGTCTTTATAATCAATTTTATCCTTGCAATCAATTTATCAAACTCTAGATGTTTTCTCTGGTGACTGCCACTGTTGTCCAATCAGATAAACCTTTCTTTATTGTGATGGTTCTGGGCTGTGACATGGTTATGTTTTATCATACAGAAAATTCAATATGCTCAGGAAATACATTTTTCACCGTATTCAGGGAATTGGAAAGGGGAGAGAGGGAAAAGAAGGGAAAGAGGGAAAGAGGAAAAGGAAGAAAGGTTGATTTAGAAACAAAAAAAACAAATCAGTATGAATCATAGAATGGTTTGGGTTGGAAGGACCTTAAAGATCTAGTTCCAATCCCCCTGCCATGAGCAGGGACACATCCCACTAGATCAGGCTGCTCAGTGCCTTGTCCAGCCTGGTCTTGAACACCTCCAGAGAGGGTGCACCTCTCTGGGCAACCCATTCCAGTGCCTCACCACCCCCACTGTAAAGAATTTCTTCCTTATGTCAAGTCTAAATCTACCCCCCTCCAATTTACATCCATTGTTACGTCCAATTTACATCCATCTCCAGGGATTGAGGGGGCATCCACAGCCTCTCTGTGCAACCTCTTCCAGTGTCTCACCACCCTCACTATAAAAAAGAACTTCTTTGTTATATCCACCCTAAATATCCCCTGATTTGCATCCATCACTTTAGTCCTGCCATCACAAATCTTATTCAAATGTCCCACCCCAGCCTTTATGTAGCCCCCTTCCTTCAGGGTTTGAGAAACTACTCTGCGGTTCCCCCTGAGCCTTCTCTTCTCCAGGCTCAACAACCCCAACTCCTTCAGCCTGTCTTCATAAGGCAGTTGCTCCAGCCCTCTCATCATCTCTGCGGCCTCCTCTGGACCTGCTCCAACAGCTCAATGTCCTTCTCATGTTGAGAGCTCCAGAATGGGACGCAGTAACTCCAGGTGGGGTCTCACCAGAGCCCAGTAGAGGGGCAAAATCCCCTCCCTTGGCCTGCTGGCCACACTTCCCTTGATATAGTTCACTCTTATGGGCTGCATATTCTGACTAATCCTTCATGAATTTAGGAAAATACTGCCTTCCTAATCAACATGAAAAACCACCCAGTCCTTCTGCAAGTCTTTTCTTACCTGCATCCCTCTCATCTGCTGGAACCGAGCCACTGCATCACTGATGGTGTAGACGCGAACATGGCCCATGTGAAGCTTCCCAGAAGGATATGGGAACATAGAAAGCACATAAAATTTTGGTCTCGTTGTCTAGAAAGAAATTTTTAAAAAGTTATAACTACAGGAGTTAAGCATTTCACTTAAATAAAAAACAAGCACACATTAATAAACCATGCAGTGCCATGAAAAAGCAAATGGTTCTGTTGGAACTAATTATTTTGAGCACTGACAAAGTTCCTAGGATTAAATTATTTGGGGTTGCAAATGGAGATGTTTCACCAGGCATCTCATCAATTTGTATCAGTATTTAAGTGACACTTGATAAATGTTTTTAACCAACTTTTACTCAACTAAAGGCATATTTATTAACATAACTGCAGCTTAACAAATCACCCTTCCCCACTACAGCATCTGTCACTGATTATCTATGTACTCCTCATTTGTCACAGCAAAAAATGAAAAAAAATTACACATTAAATTATACTTTTAGTAGTTAAGTAAGTTTTTGGGAGCTGAGATGAAGTAACTCACTAAGTAACTGTGCAACTGCATCAAAAAACATCCACTGAAGGGCTGCTGTTCAGTTTCACCAAGTATGCTCAGATCTAAAGACACCTTACAAGCAGAATTTTGCATAATAAAGTCAAAATTTTGCCTACTTAGGTTTGAGAAAATTGACAAAAGTCACAAAGAAATCAAACATCTCCCACATCAGCTATTGCCAATATATCTTGTTTGATGTTGAATTTAATATTGATAAATGCTTAATAAGTTCCTACAATATTTTACATATGTTAATAATGAAGAAAAACTACTGTTCTGGACCAAACTCTATTACTTGATCACTTTCATCTAATAACAGTAAAATTAGAAATAACATAAATATTCATTGCATCAATATACACTATTTGCCTCTTAATTTGTCATTAAATTTACTCCAAGAATAAATTGAAAATATCATTAAAAATACAACTTAGAACTTAACATGTCTATGCTATATGATAAGTTTATACAATATTTTGTATAAATAAAATAAAAACATTATGGGCAACTTCTACTGTTCTGGACCAAACTCTATTAATATTAATGTAATTACTTCATGATAATTTTTCTGTAATAATAGTAAAATTAGAAATAATCTGAATACTTCATTGCAGCACTATACACTATCTGCCTCTTAATATGTTGTTAAATTTACTCCTACTGCAAGGATAAAATGAAAATATAATTAAAAATACAAGTTAGAACTTAGCATGTCTCTGTTATATGATAAGTTCCTACAATATTTTCATATGTTAAAAATTAGGAAAAAAATTATGGGCAACTTTTACTGTTCTGGACCAAACTATTAATATTAATGAAATTACTTCTTGATCACTTTCATCTAATAATAGTAAAATTAGAAATAAACTGAATACTTCATTGCAGCACTATACACTATCTGCCTCTTAAATACATCATTAATTTTACTCCTACTGCAAGGACAAAATGAAAATATCATTAATAATACAACTTAGAACTTAGCATGTCTATACTATATGGTAAGTTCCTACAATAACAAGTTCCTACAATATTTTGCATATGTTAATAATGAATTAAAAAAAAAAATATGGGCAACTTCTAACGTTCTGGACCAAACTCTGTTAATATTAATGAAATTACTTCTTGATCACTTTCATCTAATAATAGTAAAATTAGAAATAAACTGAATACTTCATTGCAGCACTATACACTGTTTGCCTCTTAATAAGTCATTAAATTTACTCCAAGGATAAAATGAAAATATCATTAATAATAAAAGTTAGAACTTAGCATGCCTATGTTATATGATACCTTTCTAAATATGTATTGTCAGATATTAAAGACAGAAGCCTAAACTAATGCTTGACCTGCAATATGAATATAATATGAATAGAATATGAATATTCTACACTTTCACTTCAGTTTCCTTCCTCAGAAAAAGCCTTTTCTCTGCTTGATGCCTTGAAAGAATTTTGTTGGACAAAGGCCACATTTAGAAGAGAAAGACAAACAAACATGGAAAGGCACAGAATTTTTATGACTGAGCACAACTGTGAAGGCAAAAAGAGTCAAGAGACCAAAATGACAAGTGTTTTCAAGAGAGCTTTTATTGCATGGGAAATCTTTCTTTTTTTTCTGCAAGTCACTCATTCTTGGGATGCTGAAAAGCAGAAGATACTCTTAAAAAAAATCACCTTCCCCTAACACAGATTTTTATGAGTCATGCTGGGTCTTGTCATAAGCACTGGGAACAAGATCTCTAGAAAACTGTTTACAGTAGCTGTGATCGTAGGTGTTTCTGCCAGCACTTTAAATAATTAATTCCTAAATGTGGTGTATATATATATAAAAATAAAAAACTGATTACTTAAACACCTTCTAAATTTACAAGCTCATACTTTGCTGATTGACATTTTTCACTTATTATTTTTTCTACCTACTGCAACAAATGTTTTTAGTAATTCAATGTCTCACAAATCCAATGTCTCATAGAAGTTATTTCCCCCTAAAATCTGTCACACCTCTCATCACTGCAAGCCAAGTGCACTAAGTGATTTTTCAACCAATTTAATTCTGAAAAAACAGCAATTTCAAACACAGTTTCAAATTTTCTTGTAATGCTTACATCTGTCTCTGAAATTCTGCAGAACTGATCCTTTATTCTGGGCAGCCACCACTTCTCAACTCTTTTCCTTGTCTCCAGCCCATAGCTTTTTTCCCATTTCCCTGTCTGGCTGTAAATAGCTCTGACACAAGCAGGAACTTGTCTTCTTTGCCATTTAATTAACGTCAGGAAGTCACTCAGATGTCTCTTCAAACATGAGGGACAAGTGCCAGCTCTCTGATAAACTGACTGCATCCTGAAGGCTGGATCTGCAAAAGAGAAAAATAAGTATTTCAGCCTACAATATGGAATTCAGCAATTGCTGTTATTTTTTATTATTATTATTATGGAATTTGGTATCTATGAAATGTTATTTCAGCTTTATTTAGATCCCTGGCTATTTCTCAGTTCATTCCCACCTTTAAATTACAGAAGCATTTATTTTTCAGTCAGAAGAATTAAGTGTGGTCCTTGCACAGAGTAAAATTGCTGTTAGATTTTCCCTCTAAGAAGGTAAAATTCTTGCATTCAATCTCCCATGAAAGTAAGATCAGTCAACTGAAGGTTCAAGAAACACTGAAACAAAGATGGCCCAAGGGTGTTAGCAGAAAATTCAGAATGAAATAGGGAGGAAAGGAAGGAAGTTGGATGAAATGATCCTGTAGAAGTACTGAATTTGTCACCAGTGAAAAAGAGATGGGGGAGGATGACTAAAATTAGCAGATTTCAACAAGATATTCTCAACTATTTTGCTAAGAGCTTCCTCCTCAGTGCAGTTTCCCGCAAGAAGCAGATGAGACAAGCTGGAAAACAGGAGGTTCCACAGAAATATGAGGGAAAAATTGGTCAGGGTGAGGGTGAGAGTGTCACAGGCTGCCCAGAGAGGGTGTGGGGTCTCCTTCTCTGTGTTTCTACTTCAAATTCTGTCCTTCAATCTGATGCCTTCAAACCAGGGGGTTTAAATCTTTTCTTGAGGACAGAAAAGGCTCAGAGCAGGGGATTTGAGTGGGGAAGGAGACACAGGTCGAGCAACACAGGGTGGGAGCAAAGCTCATTTCAACATAGGATGAGAAAGAAACCTGCAGCCTCTGCCATGGCCACAGACCCCTCTATGCAGCAAGTCAAATGTCGAGCCAAGTAAGGAAAGAATCACACACTGTCAGGGATTGGAAGGGATGTCAAGAGATCTTCAAGTCCCATCTCCCTGCTGGAGCAGAACACCCACATCAGGTCCCAAAGGAAGGCATCCTGGTGGGGTTTGAATGTCTCCAGAGAAGGAGACCCCACAGGAACCACCCCCAAAGAGAATCCCAGAGTGTCAGAGATTGGAAGAGACCTCAAAAGATCATCTAGTCCCATCCTGGAGTGGGAACACCCAGACCAGGTCCCACAGGAAGGTGTCCAGGTGTGGTTTGAATGTCTCCAGAGAAGGAGACCCCACACCCTCTCTGGGCAGCCTGGGACACTCTCACTCTGACCAATTTTTTTCTTCTGTTTCTGTGGAACCTCCTGTATTCCAGCTTTCACCTTGCCTTATTCATTGTGAGCCGTGGCCCTAAGTGGTTTTGCTTCTCCAGCAAGAGACTGGGACAAGAAGGCTGCCACATCCCACCATAGTTATGGATGTCCCACCCCAACCCACCCTCTTTGAAGGCAAAAACGGCCAAGATGTGGCAAGAATGGAGGAAAGAGGTTGAAATGGAATATTTCACCAAGAATATTTCACTGAATTAAAGCAGGGCCAGCGCATGAGACACAGGCGGGGAAACAAACTCCTTTCCTTGCTGCCTGGGTTTGAATGGAAAAACACCAAAAAGAACCCCAAAAAACAAACCTCCTAACATCTAATCCATTCCCCTTCAGTTTATCAGCACAAAGGGTCAAGCTGTTGCGGGAAAAAGCTCCCTCAGAGGAGAAGGAAGGAAGGGAGAGAGGTGTGAGAAGGGGGAACTCACTGAGGGGACACAGGATCCCGGCTGTGAGGAGCAGCCGGAGGGGAGAAAAGGGGAAGATGGGGGAATAAAAGGAGAAGATGGAGAGGGCATTGGGAAGAAACAAGGCGGAGGAAAAGAGTGGGAAAAGGGTGAAGAAGGAATGAGAGGCGATGGGAGGCTGAGAGGAGAGACTGTTACCTCACGCCTTCACACTCCCGCCTTCGCCACGGGCGCCGCCATCTTGCCCACAGGAGGGGAAGGGAAAAGTATAATGGCGCATGCGCCAACGGGTCCGTCCCTTTGAATGGCCCCGGGTGGGTCCCTGAGCCCGGAGACAAGGGGCCGAGGGCGGAAAAACCTCACACAAAAAGTGCCCTGTTCACAACCTGTGGGAAGGGAGAGTGCTGGGTGAGACACAGGTTTCGTAGACATTGGGCGAGGAGGACGGGGGTAGAATCCTAGAATGGTTTGGGTTGGAAGGGATCTTAAAGTCCAGGTATGAGGCTTGTCAGAGTTGGGCTGATGGTTGGACTAGATGATCTGAAAGGTCCCTTCCAGCCTAGATGACTATGACTATGACTATGATCAAGTTCCAACCCCCCTGCCATGGGCTGGGACACCTCCCACTACACCAGGCTGCTCATGGGCAAGGACTTCTTCCTCATGTCTCATCTAACTTTGTCCTGCTCTACTTTCAAACCATTGCCTTTTGTCCTGTGGCTACAGACCCCATCCAAGAGACTTCCTTCATCTTGTAGCCCCTGGGAGGCCACCAGAAGGTTTCATCAAATCACAGAATGGTTTGGGTTGGAAGGGACCTTAAAGATCATCGAGTTCCCTGCCATAGGCAGGGACATCTCCCACCACACCAGATTGCTCAGTGCCTCATCCAGCCTGGCCTTAAA
>VZTY01019998.1:0-36171 GCA_013400935.1 Turnix velox
TTCTATGATTCTATGAAGATTTGTAAACTCTGTAAAATGAAATTAATGGAACATTATATGAGTTTTAAAGAAAAGTAGAATTTGCTCAGTGAGCTGAAATTTAGCTGAGGTGAAACTAGAGATTCTCTTCTCATGGAATTGGTTAAGGATGTGTAAGGGATGAACACAGGAGCTTACTCAGCACTGTGCTCCTTAGGATGGATGAAAAACAAATAGACAAAATCTATAGAAAGAAACATCAAACCCACATAGGGCATTTTATTAGGTGCTTTAAATCACTCTCCTGGAGGTCCCAACCACACTCCATGGATCACTGAAGACATTCAGTGCTCAGTGATGGTAAAGGATACCATAGTGGCAGGAGCTATATTGCACCATTGGTCACAGAAATCAGAGAATCAGGCTGTGCTGCATTGGTTTGGAGTCATACAAGGTTAGACAATCTTGAGAAAGAATTATTAAGGAAAATAGTAGAGATACGAGGGGTGGTATGAGGATTCTATGCACCCAGAGTTATTTACTTTATTATATGATGGATTCCTTGACATTTCAAAAATTTAAAACCCCATTAAAAAATAAATCACTGAGCTTGAACTTAAAAAGCTTACCTTTGCATGTAGTTGTTAGTAATGCCAGCAGCCACGCTGCCCTTTCCTAGGAGCACTAAGAGAGTGCTATCACTGTGCTATCAGACATCACTGAAATCTTCTGGTATTTTGGAAATTTTCTGAATATTTACAAAGAAGAAGGAATTTTAAGGTTTTGGAAATTAAGTTTAATGAGCTGAAAGGAGGAAAAAAGAAAAAGGCTATGGGTGAGAAAGATTCTCAAGATATTATAAGTCAAGAAGCTTCTGAAAACTATTCCTAATTACTTCACTCACCCATGATAAAACATTGCATTATGATTAGGGAAGGTCAGTACAGTAAGATAATTCTGTTGCAATTAAGAGATAAAGAGATAATGTGAGATTAAACCCTTTCTTTAAATTTACAATATTTTAAAAACAGAAACTAGAAGCAGGTTTAAACTATGATTGGATGTTATTGTCCAGATTAGGGAAATAAAATTTTTTTTTGAGAGGAAATCTGCAAAATTTTACTTCAGAAATTCTGTGATACTGGAATACTTTTGAAAATTACCTTGGTCAAATAACTGACATTTTTGGGATGGTTTATTTTTCCTTTTAACTAAAACATCTTTGTGTCTTCTTTTCTCTTTGTCTTACGTACTTTTCTCTGTAGTTCAGGAAGCTTGATAGTCCGAGTTAATTGTTGCAAAGCTTTTTTTTTATTAACAGATGCCATTACATTATATACTTTATCATATGCTTTCCATCAGTATAGAATGAAGAACTCTATATCTAAAATCTAACAAAACTATCCTTTGAAAATAAAAAGCTGTGGTGTGACAGATCGGAAGAACAGCTTTTGAAGTTAAATAAAGCTGACAGCAATCATTTACAAAGCTCAAATGGCAAATGAAAAACATTTATAGTGAAGCAAAAGGAAGAGACTCATCCTTCATATGTAAGTGAATTATCTGAAGGTGTAACATTCAGACAAGAGGAAGTAAAACAAAATGCCAAATCTAAGGGATTTTACTGATGACTTTACACCACCAGATGAAAATTAAGGAAAACTGTCTGATGGAAAAAATGAGTTTAATATTTCCACATGTGTGAATGATGTCAAATGTTGCTGATTAAAGGTGGTGATGTCTTTAATTTTTGCTTTTATTTGGTATAATGGTAACTTTGTGGTGTCACCTACATCTGTTAAGCTTAAAGTTAGTGGGCTGTCATAACATGCATGTGGTCTTAGACATGGCCTTCAGATGTTGTAAATCACTGCAAAGCCAAGCAAAGCATTTGGCTTTGAATTTAGGGTGTTTATTTCTGCATTCTCAGATGCCTGCTCTGCCTCTGTAAGAAAGGAATGAGTCTCTGAGGCTCACCCAGAGGGTCACCAGCCATTGAGGCTTGTGATTTCAAAGGAATACTATGTGGTTTTCATCTTCATATTTTCAAGTGCCTTTGAGGAGCTGATTGTTGGAGGTGTGGAGCTCACCATGCTGGGTAGGACCAGAGCACAGAGTCACTTTTCTGGGGAAAAGTTACATTCAGCCTTAGCAATTCAGAGCCTTGGAGGATGGCAGGAAGGCACAAGTGAGCTTCCCGTGGCATTTCCTAACTGCTGTTGGCTGGCTTGGAGGCTTCCATGCACTGGGGAGTGTGGGATTTGCATAACCATGTGTTTGTGCCAAAGGGCTCTCCATGCAATTGTGTGGGATTGCAGAGGCTGTTTTCTAAGTGCTACTTCATGAGGCTGCAACTGGGAATTTAAGCACAAAAGCCAGTTGCTGTTGTGACTGCTCATTGCATATTCTGGGAGTTCTTCCTGAAAGCATAAAGGAAATAATTCAATGTCTGCCTAACAAGTACTCTTTTGGGATGGCTTGTGCTGTTGCTGTTGCCTATGGATGATGCCACCTGACAAACCATCTGAAAGCTTTAAATGACATAGAAACTGTGAGAGCAAAATGCTAGACAGGGCAGGCTCTCTACTTGAAGTAGTGAACATAATATTTTAATATTTTAAAATATCAATGAAGAGTGGAAAGGGAAAGAACAAAGGAAACATTCAATCAGGATAAAACTGCCCTCCAGAACAAGAGAAAAATAGAGCACTCTTGAGCCATATGAGCTGTTAAAACCAGCAGCAACCTCTTGGGCTGAGAGTCTTACATCTTGTCTTTGAAAACAGATTATCTTTCCCTTTTACCGGAATCAGAATACATACACACAAGGTAGTCTGGCTGGTGTATGGAAGGTCTGCCTTAATTTCTCCTTTCTTTAGAGCAAAGAATCTTGTTGGAAAATTTTAAAAATCTGTCTGTTTTAATTTAGTTAATGCAGTGAAGTTTTATGCCATACAAGTTTCTCCTGAAGACATGATTTGAGCTCAGATATGCTTAAATTACTTACAAACTGATTTTATCTGTCAGTCAGGAATATTTTATAATTGGTAGCTAGTTCCTACATTTTAGCAAATATCAAGTAGAATCAGAACTTTTCTCCTTCAGAGATTATCCCAATATGGCTTTGATATTTCTGATTGCAGAACTTTCTGCTTTTAATTAGTATGCAAATTCACACTTCAGCACCCTGTAGCCCGCCCCTGAATTTTAATGGGGTCCATCTAACTCTTCCTGATAAAGAACTAAATGAATAAAGGTATAGAGATATGGAGGAAGTCTTTTCTTATGCTTTTACAGGTGCATGGATTTAACTCAGCCTATGCCCTTGTATTTCTGTATATTGTGAATTGTACACAGGTGATGTGGCTGGTTTTATTGTTCCTTGTCCTTTAGAGGGGACAGAGAGGAGGAGGCACATATGCTTTAATAGCAAAGCAATCAGAGGCTATCAGAGCAGCCATCAGCTGCAGATTCCTCCCATACAAACACAGTTTCTATCAGTCTGGACGTTTATGTTGTATCCCTTATGAGCAGCAGCTGCTGCTCAGCCTTCAGTGCTTGCTCAAGATGAGAAAAATATACAGAAGTATAGTTTTAAATTTTTGAGACATCCTGCTTCCATTTGAAATTATGTACAAACCCCTGGGGTGCTGCTTATAGAATAAGATAGTAACTCCTCTTGCTCAGCCTTACTTCTCTCAAAAACATTGTATTATCTATTCATATATGTTTTCACCCTCTGGGAAAGCTATCCTGGGATGGGGCCTTTCACAACATAATCTTTCTCAGGGAGCAAAATCAATTCACATTTGCAGCAAAGGTGAGAAATTATCTTCACATTTTCATGTGCAACTCATGGTTAGAGTGAATTAAGACTGCATAAAAAATGATAGATTTCAGTGTTTGTTTTCATTTACAGTAGTCTGATGGAGCAGATGAAAATGTTTGAGGTTTGAAACCCATAGCAAAGCAATGTGCTATGTATATGTTGTCTCAGCCCCATGTTTAGATTGTTGGTTGTTTGAGAAGTGTTTTTTCTCAACTCTGTAGTTGAGTCATTCTACTACTGTTTACTTAATACTAACATGCAGATTTTAAGTATAATAAAAAAATCAGTGCACATTTTGAGCTACCTAATCATCTTTATTCACTGGGTACTGAACTTCACAGTACTATATGCTGGGTACTGCTTGCAGCTCTTATTTCTTTATTTTTTGTTTTTTCTAAAAAAACCTACTTGAACCCTCCAAAAGGAGAAAGATCTTTCAGTTGAGCTTCACCGAGAGCTGCCACAAATTACATCCTTCAATGGAAATACAGCCCTGTCATTGCAATTTGTCTAAGATACACTCATGTGTCTCATGTATCAGTGTGGGCTTAAATGTTACCACTAAGTGCTGCTTTGGACTGTGGGGGGAAAAAAAGCAAGTTTAGCTTTACACTGATTTGTGGGATGTGGTTTGAGATGCCCACATCCCAGTGTAGGACAGGTTTGGATAAGGCTGGAAAACTGCTGAGGACTTTCCTTACACTTTTGATCAACTAAATCCATGTTACTGGTTCAGAGACAAATGACACTTCTAATCTACCCTATAAACTGCCACATTTCAAAGGGTTTGATAAAATGCAAACTACAGAGTTAGAAACTGGAGGATTTTCATCCTTATGCTTAAGTTTCCTTGAAATTGGATATTTAATCTTCTGCTGGTTGTCTTCAGCCATCTGTTTTCCCATCTTTCTTTCAGTCTGCAAAGCAATGGAATGAGCTGCCCCTGCAGCCTGGTGTTGATGTCAACCAAGTTTGAGTTGAAAACACTTGCTAGCAATATTGTCAGTCCTCTGAAATAAGTTACTGTTTTCCTCCTTAGTTTACTGACACAAATCCAATTTGATATCTGTTTCTGTGCATCACAATGTTTACAGTATTTGTTGGTAGGGAATGGGATTCTCTAGATGAAACAAGCAACTTAGTTTTATTCAGGTTTTCTGCCAGCATGGCCGTGTACATATGACAGGTATGAGACATGTGATTTTCTTTGGTTGAGATGAAAGGAAATCTGTACAAATAGTTTCTCTCACCAGGCAAAACTGCAAAGCAAAAGCTTTTTGTTACAACATTTTAGAAACATGCAGGAAATGTTTCAGAATGTTGTGGGTTTCTCAGTTTTTGTCAAACAGAACTTTTGCTGAAATGCCTGAGGACCCAGAGAGATAAGAACTGAGGGTAACTTCCATTTTCTCCTCAGTGTTTTCACAGACCAAATGCCTGAAAAGCTGAACCTGGGAGGGACCAAAAAGATAGATACCCAGGAACTAAAAGAGAAGGTAGTCCACTGGGCAATTTGTGGGCCACTGTTTGAGGAACTCTGGTTTGGTTTACAGAAGCAATTGCTTCTAAAGAGAATGTGCCTCTGAGAAATCTGTGACTGGTGAAGGTTTTTTGGGCTTGAAGATTCATTCTGCAGTTTTTAATGTTTATTTTTAAGTACTGACAAAGGGAAAAGGAAACCAAAATCCTCAATTAAAGAAGGTCAAAATAGGAGAAAAATAAACATGATGCCAAATCAACAGGCTTTTGCTGTGCCTTCTGTAGCCAAGTTGTAAGGAGAAGCTGAGGCAATATGTCAGCAAAACATGAAGGCATCATGACAGCAGTAATGGCAGTGATACATGAGATAAGCAAATATCAGGGAGTCTTTGTCTATTTTTGCAATCATTCAGTTGTTTCACAGGATAGGAATTGCACAGCTTATAATTAGTGTCTGTAAAGTCAGTATTAGGACTTTTGCCTTCCAATTCAGAAAAAAAAAATGTCCTGACTCAATTCTAATTCCCTGGAAGTGAATTTAGACAGGAGAGATGTCTCACACTTAGTATTTTAGATGCTGCAAAGGTGCTGACAAGGGACTGTGTGATATCCTTCCTCCTATTATTCTCATCATGACCTAAAAGCTGCCACGAGACCATTACGCATGTTTTTGATAACTAATGAGGTTATGCTTTAGGAGTTATACAAGTTTTACTGATATTAGCATGAGTGTGGTGAGACTGCAGCCAAGGCAGGGAGGCCATGGAGCTTCTGTTCTTCAGAATGCCCTCTCTGCCATTCTCTGGGTGGCTTCTGGTTATATAAATGCCAGTGGAAGAGGAAATTATCGCAGACAGACCCATAAGTTACAGGACAACAGCCTGTCTGGGAATTAGAGACATCCATATTCTCTAATGCCATCATTATTACAGTGCTGTCCCAGCTAATTTTTGCTGGAGGAACTAGTGGCAATTCATATACTTAGGCTGTCTGCCACTTCTTATTATAGAGGGCTCTTGTAACCTTTATCTGAACATTTTCAACACTCAGCTGCTCACAGAAGACCTTTGAAACTCAGTAGGGTGGAAGCCCCCAGGGTAATATATGTTCACATCTAGAATCATCTGGGAATGTTGTGCAAAAGATTTAGAGGTTTTCTGTTTCAGAAATGCTGATTCCTCTAAAATGAGTCTTTCCTGAACTCAAACTTTGGATAGATCTGGAGGAAAGTCTGTTCAAAATCAGGAATAAAGACAGACAGACACAGAATAGTCAAGATCTACAGTGAAAATGAGACAGAAAACCAATTACTTGAAAACAGTCAAACTGGACATGTAAAATACTTAGAATATGTCATATGGGAGGCTCAGATTTTAATTACTCCTCTAAATTAATAGCTTGAACCTGTGCTTATAATGTGTAGATGAGTGCCACCTACACATGGCACTCTGACCTCTGGAGTATGTAGTTCTTTCTCTCCTTCATTACAAATGAGAATTCTGTCTTTGCTGTGTATGAAATTACTGGCAGTGTAGGAACTGCCAATGCAGCTGCAGTTCACCTTGCATGTACAAAACCACTGGCAGGAAAGAAAGAGGAAATCAGGTCTCACTAAGACCTGCAGAAAAGTTTGGCCTCACTGATAAATGCAGTGAGCTATGTAGAAGTTAATCATGTCACATCAGCAGAAGCAGTTTAAAACCAGTGTCACTCTAATCCTGGAATTGGTGCAGGTCTAGAAGGAGAATAATTTGTAGTACCTGTGGTGTACTTATCTCTAGCCTGGGTGCTCTCTTTTCAACATAAAAGCATAGTGCCTTCCATGGTAAGATATTTTCAAAACATCTTCAGCTGAAAGATGAAGCTGATCCATAACAAACCACCAGCAGGGGCAAGTCTTTCAGTCAAGAAAACTTTTTACTCCTAAACTCTGGCTTTTAAGGTGACTGAGTCTGTTTGTTATTGATTACAAAGTGTCCCCCTCTACAAGTGCTTGGATAGTTACACTTTAGTTGTGTTTCTCAGGTAATAAATGGAAGGGACATTTCTCCAATTGCTCTTTTGCAGCAGGTAAAATCGTTAATCACCCACAGTACTCTCCCACTGCAGCATGCCTGGAGATAATAAACATCCATTAGGAAACAGCAGTAACAGACTTTTTTGAGCTGCATGGTGCTATGTAATAAAAATGTTAGTCAATAGAGGCTATTTTACCCCATTGAATTTCTTTTCTAAGTAAGAAGTGAATTTAATGGTCATGGAATGTGTGCAGTTGATGCTCCTATGAACTTACACACTCTATTATTCTATTACAGTGATGTAGAAAGGATTTTAATTCCTTCTGGCCTGGTGGACCAGCTTCATCAGTAAATATTTGGTTCAGCTGCCACATCTTGAGTGTCTGCCCTGAGAAAAAAAACAAAGGAATATTACCAAGAGGAAAAGGGACTCTAGTCTGTTGAGAGCAAACTGCAGCCTTTCAGATTACTCAACAAGAAGAAGGGAAGCAGAAAGAAAAATAGCTGTGATTTTTATTTCTATCATTTACTTCATCTTGAGAGTCAGGGCTCAAGTCAGTACTTCAGATTGATACTGATATTTCCAAGTAATTTTTCCATGTAGTGCTTCAATTCTTCCTCTACAAAGTGGAAGAAGTAGAATTTTCTTACTTTACAAAGACTGAAAGAGTAAATACATCAATGAAACACTGCAGCAATTTGAGATTGAAGACCACTATATATCTTCTGTTACAAAAACTATTTCTCCCAAATTTATTCCATTCATTCCCATTCTTTGTTTCTTAGCTTTTATTATTTTTCAATACCATTTGCATAAAATTACATGTGAAGACCCCTTAAAATCCTTTCCTAATCAGATTCTGCCTCCTATGAAGGATAGTTAGTGAAACAGGGGCCTGAAAACAAAATGTGTGAGTAAAACCTAGACAAAGTGTGAGCAAATGCACCTGCAAACCAACTGCTTTTTGCAGAGTAGTGCTGATGGTTTCAAGACAAGTGGAATAAGCAGATGATGACAAAAATTAACAAAT
This sequence comes from Turnix velox, assembly GCA_013400935.1. Taxonomy (NCBI): domain Eukaryota; kingdom Metazoa; phylum Chordata; class Aves; order Charadriiformes; family Turnicidae; genus Turnix; species Turnix velox. Next base: position 8,337 of record VZTY01019998.1, read on the forward strand.
CATTAATTACCCACAGAGCACATGCAGGTTACTGCTGTATCCACCTGCACTGATCTCATTTTATATGAGAAAAATAATTCTTAAAAGAAATGTTAAACAGGTTTTGCTTCACACTAGGGCATTTGAAGGCACATCTTGGTAACATCTTGAATTGTAGCAACTTCTTCGCTCTGCCTGCATCTTCCTACTGTTGCTTGTCTTTCTGAAACCCAAAACCTACAAGGGAGAGCCTTCACATATAAACACTCTTTGTACAGACTGTTAAGACCTTCTCATTATCCTTTCAGTAAAGTTTTCTCCCGCTATTGTCTCTTAAATGGAGCACTGCAAACACATTTTAATATTTCTAACCATTTCCTGCCCTCTGTTTCTTTTAGAAGGCAGAGCTTTCTCTCTTTTCACAAAATAATAATAATGATGATGCTTTGGTGACTTATCACATTTAAAGGCCACAGCTTTGATGAAATCTTTTTGCAGCAGGAGCAATTGTAACTAAAAGAATTTCAGTGGAAAGAACAGAAGGAGTCATAAAGACAAAACAATAAAATATAGAAATGCAGTTATAAACTCTTTATATCATAGGATAGTAGCAAGTAATTCTCTATGTAAGCTTAGATAACAAAAATTTGATCTAGATGAGATTCAGGAGCTGGCAAAATTGATATGTGAAATGAAACTAAAAGTGGTTTTTTGTTTGTTTGTTTTGTTCAGGTTTTTTGGTTTTTGTTTTTTGGTTTTTGTTTTTTTAGGTAAGGGAGAGGTTTTGTAAACCTGCTAAGTACTTACTATTTTTTTTGGCAAAAAATTAAGAACATGAATTTGCACATATAACCATCTGAGTATATTATTTTGTACATACAGATTCTGAATTCTGAAGCCTTAAAACTGAAAGCTAAAAGTTTATAGAAATTACTTTCATCTTTGCAGATTGTTCACCTTTTTGTAGATTCATTAACACAAATCATGTGAACTATGCATTTATGATTACAAGTAGGTTTTAAAAAGACATATTAATGATACATTTGTTAGGAAATTGTAAAAGCATAGGACTAAATTACAGTTTTTGATGCTCTTTAATTTGTTAAGTGATTAGGAAAATACAGTGTTCTGTGGTTTGCTTTTGCTTTAATCTAATGGCTTTTAACATGCTTGATCAGAAAATAGAAACCATGAATCATAAAGTATCAGGATTGTATTGGAGGCAGAACTAAGAACTTTTTCAGACATACATTTTATTGTATTTCAGATGAAAATTATTACACCCTTCCACCAAAATTATGTGTTCCTGCTTCCCCACATCTACTATTTTCTCTTGGCCTTTATTTTTCATCCAGGAACAAAATGAAATGGAGATTAAAAATATAGTGGAAAGTAATCTTTTGCTCCATCTCCTTGCTTGCTTAGCCATGGTGCAGAATATTAGCAAATCTCTTTCTGTGCCTAGATTTATCAGACCAGATTGTATTGGTTAGAACCTTTATTTTTGGCATTTTTTATTTTCTTTCAAAGAAGTTCTGTCTCTAAATGAAAAACCTCCAGTAAAGCTCTGCATTTGAATTGGTTTTGGAGCTAAGATGCCAACTACAGAAATATTTCAGCTGATACAAATCTTTATTTTAGTTCCACAGAAGTAATAGGTTAGATTATTTCAACCAGGTGCCAGGCAATGAACATTTTGGATGAAGAAAAGAAAGATGAATTCTTGTCAATGTATAATTTTGTATGTATAAGCTATTTGTCTAGAAAGACTGCCCATCTTAACCCATTAGTTTAAAAGAAAAGAACTCTGTTAAAGAATCAATAAAGTTTGCTTAAAATTCAAGGGCATACAGGGAATAGCAGACAAGATCAACAATGTCACTTTTTAAACCTCTGTCTGATAGTAAGTATTAGCAGACCCTAGCTCTGGGTGGCTTCAACAGCATGTTGAAGGAATAGCATGTTCTTCATGAGGTGTCAGGAGATCTGAGGAGGTCCTGTTGTGCAAAAACTGTGTACATGAAATAGGCACATTTTCCAAAATCCATCCTCTTCCTGCCTGTCAGGACACAGGTGACACCATTTCTTGGTAGCTTTCTGACTCCACAAACAGGCCTTGATGATTGTCTGGAGCAGCCACACCTGGGATCACCACCCACACACCCCCTCCCTGGTCTTCTTCTTCAGGAAATACATTTAAGCTGTGGTCATGGCTTCTCCTACTCTCCTGAGCTGTGCAGTGGTTACCTCTGTTTCCTGGTGTCCTGCCATGGTGTAATGGGATTCCAGAATTTACTTTGGGTTTGTTTTGTTACCTCATCCTTCCTGGTGATAACTGGCCAGACACCAGCAGATGTGGCTGAGTCCTGCTTGGCTGTGGTGGACACTGCAACTTGGTAAGTAGGTTTGCTGTTCCTACCAAATCTAGCATCAGTTACAAGTAATTCCATGGTTATTTACTGCTTGTGTCGTCTTCCAAGAAGGCAGAGGAGGAAATCATTATTGATAGATGTTTGCTTGTTGGGTCTGGACTTAAAATAATTTTCTAAGTAATATTTGCTTTTCATAGAGTTGCTGACATTTAGTAAGAGCTAGATTTGTCAGTGATTGATCTTCAGGCAGAGAAGTGCTTAGTTTCTATACCCCTTTAAGAGGGATATTTAAAGACAGATGTTACAGGATCATCTTGATTCAAGTTGTAAGATGTAGTTGTTTGATATCAACAGCCTGAAATGTGCTGCTTTTGTTAGACAGGAGTCTGTATCCAAAAGATGCAGGTAATAGAAAACTCTCAGGCTTTAAGGTCTGATGGTATTTTGTTTCACAATTAGAAAGGTTTTTTAATTTTTTTAAGATGGCAGGCTTAATTATAAACATCATGAAGTTGTTTCCTGTAAATGTTCAAAGTCTACTGTATCCTAGACTTCTAAAATTAATTAGTCAGTATTTTTTCATCTCCTGCTACTACTATTTTGTTAGGACTTGCAAGAGTAAAGACAAGTACTGTATGACAGGGTCAACTGCGTCACCAACATCTACAGAATATCAGTTGGTCTTTCAAAAGAGGTAGTTTTGGCATTTAAGTGACTAGAATCTTTTTTTTCTTTCTGGAAAACAATATTTAGTTAATCATCAGTGATCTGGTTACATTAATAGGCTTTGTCCTGAGCACAGGACTCACAGATAATACATTTTTCTGATACTTTATTAATTTATTGTTTTTGAGGAAAATTTCTCAAAAAAGTCCTTCTTTGCTGGCTTATTCCCTCTTACAATGACTCAAAGCTGCCTGATCTAAAGAGAAAAGAACAAAGTTGTTTTCTGTCCCCTTGTGTGTCTGGTTTTGTATTTGGGATTCTGGGAGAGCTACAATTCCTATCTCTCTGTACAGCTGCTAAATTCTCTCAACATTGCTTAAATGTTAATAGTTAATAACTTCCTTCACCAGGTTTCATAGTATTTCACCAAATTTTGAAATGGTTAGTTGAAATCCAACTTTGTGAAACCTTCCAAGTCCATATAGTTTATCAGTGGAAAATAATCTATAGTAGATTGGGAAGGATTTAATACAAACAATTGTGTCAGTATCCATCCAAGTTAATTTCCCAGAGGACTTATCAAGAAGGGTAGATCACACCAAAATTAATTACGAAGTCTTCTATATCTTCTTTAGCAAAGCCTCTGCTTGTTTGCAAATAACAATTGGGATACTATCATTAATAGAACAACCTGAAGTCAGAGAAAAAACTAATTAAAAGATGTGTTTACATTTAGAGAAACAGCAGTTCAGATCAAAATTGCCTTCCCAAGTGGTAATTCATGGTGAAGCTTTTTTTCTTTCACATTCTAGCTAATGCATTCAGTATATGACTCAAACTAATTTCAGCTTCTTTTGAAATTCATCAGGAGATGAAACCAGAATAGCCTGTAATTGTAGTCTGAGTTCACTGTACTCTTACACTCTTTGTGTCGATGGACTCTTCATTTCTATTTCAAGCATTCATTAAATCAATGAATCCAAGGATCTATCAGTTTTTTGCAATGTACTGTGGTGCTGGCTCTACATTGCAATTCTTTGGGCTTTTGATGAGTGTATGTTGTTTCTAATTAGTTTTCATTACATGACAGTAGTGCTTTCCAAATTGCTGGTTTGCTGATAACTCAAAAGGTGTGTTTTCCTGTAATGTCAGAATGTGAGAGTGAATACCAGAAGTTATTACACATCAACTGGAAACTGAGGCACAGTAATTGATAAATTTAGAAATGCAAAATAATGCTTCCCATGGATTTGTTCCTGTTGTTAATGTGTTGTAAGTAATTCCTGGTGTCATTACTGTTAAGAGATGGGTGTTGAGTATCATGGATGTACATGTCCTTGTGTGGACATATGGGACTGATATGAGTCAATGTGTCACCTAGACATACAAGCAGTTAATGGTGGAGAAGCAGAAGTGCTTGTGTGCATGGGTAGTCTCAGCAGAATGTGTATCAGCAGAATGTTATAACTAGTAGAATGATTTGGTTTTATGATTGCATTAGAAATTGAAGGCTTGCACAGTCCAAGAGAAACTATCAAAAAGTATCTTTCCTCTAATGGCATGGTCTTTTTGAGGAAGTGGCTTTCCTCTATTCTTCATCCCCTAATGGGGAGACTTGCTCATGAGCATCTTGATAATTGGATGGATGTCAGTATGATTTAAGATAGAAAGGACATATATTTTTTCACAGTATGGATGATTACCTCATGTTTTCAATGTTTATTTTTAGCTAAATGAGAAAAGCAGTTGTGATTACCCCAAGTTATACAGCTTGTGTGTGATTGATATGCTTTATAAAACACAGATAATTTTCTTTCTAACTGCATATTGCACTTCCTGCAGTGTCAGTTAGAATGATAAAGTTAGACTCACTTTGGGATTTCATCCTTTGTATAAAAATTGTCAGTCACACAAAAAGTAACAATCAAAATTCCATCAGCATCAGTAGAACCTGTACTGGTCCCAATTGTGTGGTGTTGTTTTTTCCTCCTCTGCTGTATCTGCTGAGCACACTTTGCATAAAGTCAGGCATGTAAAATCCCCTAAATACCAAAAGAGTCCAGGATTGTTCATTGAATTCTGTGTAATAGTCTACTGAATAGAAGAGTAAGAGAAATAAATAGTTGCTCTAAAATTTTCCACAACACTATTAGCTGTCTTTCCACATTCCAAATGATCTATTCTGGTTTCATTTAATCCAAATGAATTTTTGTTTTGTTTTTAAGTAAGATTTGCAAAACTAATTTTAAGTCTGAGTATTAAAAAAGGGCTGAGAAGACTTAAAGTCAGCATCATTATGTGGACATAATGAAAACTTGCTGTTGGCCAACAGTCACTGCAGGGACAATAAAAAATGGCCTCAGTTCTTCTTAGGTGATAAGCTGCTGTGTTATTCACAAATATCTGAATCCTTTCCTGTAGTAGATACAGAGCATTTGCACAACAGTGAATTATGCTTGTATTTATTCTAGACCAGAGATCCGAGTGACATCAGGGTAAGATTGCACTAACCCCAATTAATTTCAGAAGGCTTATTCCAGATTTATCCCACTCAGAGATAAAAATGTGTGTACTTGTCTTCAAATTGCATGACACAGAGTATAATGATGAAATGCAATGATCTCAGTTAGCATAAGTTAGTTATGGATAGTGAGGGGAAAAAATGTTGGTGTACACCAGATTGACAAGCTAGATGGTTCTTTATCTCTTTTTCCAAAGCAAAACATGAATGCTAATGAATCTATTTTGTTCTATCACAACTTCTGAAAATAAAATAAACTTCTGACAGATAAGGATTTTCTTTTTATTGCTTTCTACTTTAATTAGTTAGTGAACATTGGGAATACAGTCATTTGTAGGAAAGGAAAACAAAATTCTCACTTGAGCAATTTCCTGTTGCATTAGAATTTGGTTAGACAGGAGTTGGGCTCTTTAACCGATAATTTCTACATTCCTTAAAAAATGAAGTGTTCAAATATGAATTTAATTGATCTTCATCTGTAAAATTTTGACAGAGAAGGACAGTGGAGAAATCTGGTTCATCCTTTTACACTGAAATTTATGGGTTTCATTCATTACCTATATTCCATGGTATTTACCACTACAGCCCCAGAGGCCTCCAGCTGCAGCAGAAGCATGTACTTATCCATGAAGCACTGTTATGATCCAGAGATATACTTTTCAAAATAAAAATTAATCTTCTTGAGAAAAATGTCAGCATTTAGATAAAGAAGCATTAATTTCGTACTTCCTTTACCTGTGTCCCTTAAAAATTAATTAAATTAAAAAGAATCTTCATAACTTCTTTCTCTGTGGTCTCTCCATGCCCTTCTCATGGCTTGGGAATATCTTGGATATAGCTTTTCAATTTAATTTGAGTGACAGATCTTTTCTCACTGCCTGTAAAGTATTCATTATCCACACCCTAGACAGTAGAGTTGAGATACTCTGTAGTATACAGTTCTTTCTACTGCTTCTTTCCTGCATGGTCACATCTACACTCCTGTATTAAGTCAGGAAAATGTGTCTTGAATTCAAACAAGTAACAAAACTCCCTATTGTTACAGTTTATGAAGGCAAATATCCTGACCTGCCTTGCTAGGAAGTTTTATATGAATGCTGATGAAACTGTGATTTTATTCCATCCTTCTGTTTGTTTTATTTTTTGAGAGTTTGTATTGTTGCTTCTCTAATTTTGAATTTCATGATTCCTTGCATTTAGACTTTGGAACAGGTGTCTGTTCTGTGTTAGGCTTGGCAAAGTACCACATGAAGTTATGGAGCTGTATAACTGTGTATTACCTCATCTTAATAATACTGTTGCCTTTGTTTCAGATAATATAATTATTTAAATAAGTATGTATTTTATGAGATTGGTGGCTTATTCTCTGTGGATGCTGTATTGTCACCACAGAATAATAAGTAGCTTTAGAAAAGGAATTTTCCTTCTATGAATCTGCTTATTTAGTGGTTGGAAATCCAAATAATAGTCAGGTATTTCTTCTGAAACCTTATTTGGTGTTCAGGGAAATTTTGGAAAGGATAGCATTTGACTTTTTAATAAAGAAAAGTGGCTTTTTGCTGCAGTCAGCATGCCTGATCAGAAAGCAGCCAGCCATGCAGTGAAGATAATAAAGATATTTTTTCTGCTTCCTTTAATTTGAATCCACTAATCAGAAGAATCATGTAGTTTTTAGACCTAATTTAAATGTAAAATTGTAGTATTGAAAGCTTTTGTTGTTTCTAATTTTAATTCATAGGGCTCAGTGTACTCTAAGTGGTATTGTGATTGTTCTGTTATGCCTGAATGTTCCAAGTGCTGGAATAAATTTTTACTTAAGGCCAATGAAGAGAGGAAAAAAAAGAACCCAAAGCACCACCTTGTTGCATTTACTGTAGTCTAACCATGTCCATTATTCAAGATATCTGAATCTTTCAGTTACAGAGGAACATAGGTTTTATGAACTGACATATGTTCAACAAATGATTCTGCTCCTTGGATATCCTCTGGAGCACAAAAAGAAAGCTCAGTTTTAAGATAATCTCAGTCCTGTTTGATAAAGTAAACATATTATTAATTAAAGCTCTTAACATCTGCTCTACCACAAACATATCCTCATGTATCAGAACTTCAATTAGCTCTTTCAGTTACGTTTATGATCTGCATAGACTCAAAAGCTCTTTGTGAGCATTGAAGAACTGTACTAAAATAACTCTTTCAAGGAGTTTTCAGACTGGAAATATATATATACATTTAAAGAATAGCTGTTTTCACATGTTATTCAACATCTATGTAGATCACAGGGTAATCATTTCAGAAGCTGAAGTTCAACTCAAATAGGACCTCAAACTTCAAGGATTGTACTCTCATGGGAGGAAGTTTGTTCTGCTCAGCATTTGCAGGTCTTGTAAATTGTCACCTTCAAATGTGGGATGATGTTCAATGATCTTGAGATCTCCTGGGTTCTCTCTGGTAGTGCAGGACGACAAAGGGAAGAGGTGGTGGCTACTGAGTATGTAAACAAGTTGATCTGAGTTTTAATAGTGATCTAAATATCTGTCAGTGACCTATTGGAAGGATTTTGAATTTGGCTTCAGGGATCATAGAATTGTTTGGGTTGGAAGGGACCTTAAAGAACATCGAGTTCCAACCCCCCTGCCATAGGCAGGGACACCGCCCACTAGAGGTGTCTAGATCTAATTGAATATTTTCTGAAGCTGAATGGACTTGATGCTGCTCTTTGGATTTTGCTTGTTTGTTGCAAGGAAACCTGAAATACCTTCTCTGCAGATAGTTTTTAGTGTGTTTTTTTTTGTGGAGAGTCTCAAAATGCTTTGCAGATTCTTCATGTGCAGTGCCAGTCAGCTCTAACTCTGTGGTACAAGAGCCTTTACATACATTAGACAGCACAGAGCTGAATGTCAAATTTTCTCAAACTTCTACTTAGAAGTGACAAAGACATTCAGTGAGTGTCAGATAATCCACTTCATTGCAGGGATTTCTTTCCTATCCTCAGCATGTAATAGCATCACGTAGTAACTCTGAGGTTCTTTGGCACTTTGCATGTTTGTGAGTAGCATCAGAATGATCGTAGTCTTGTGTCAAACTTGTGAGAAAGCCAGCAAAATTCAGTGAATTATACTTGTAAAGATGACTTTTTTTAAGGTCCCTTCCAAATCTGTGATTCTATAACATATGCTTGAATTTTCAGACTTATTGTATTCCTATTATTTTGATAAATTATTAAAAAAATGTTACTCTTTACTTACTTTATTTCTTTCCATGTAATTATGAGTTTAATGTGTTGCTTTGTTTTGGAGCATGAGTTTTGCCACACATGGTTTTATTTGGAAGAACACAGGATGGTGCTTGAGTTAAAGAGCTTTCAATCATCTTTCAAGCAAATGACAGAATATTTTCAATTAAAATCAGTTTTTGATTAATTAGTAAATTACTTACTAGGAAGGAGACAAAGTCAGGAATGCTGCTTAGATGCATTAAATGCAAATTGTGGGAGGAGTGTCACAGGAATGACTTCACCAGTGCCTTGAAGGATACTGGTTGTTTTGCCATAGGACACCCTTCAGCAACCTGTTCAAGTTGATTTGAGTGAGCTGATAAAGAAAATAACTGTAATTTTTAAGTAGTTAGAGACTAATAGAGCACCCATCCTTGTGCAGGAGCATGATGTGCAGTTGCACACAGTATCTGGCAAGTGGCAGATTGCCATGCCAAAACTGATGCCAAGGGCATGTGCACATCCTCAATCAATATGAGTAACAAATGAATTAGTTTAATTATATTCTCTTGCCACAAGAGAAGTCTCTGCTTGGAGAGGATGACAATAAACCATCTCTGAAGATGATATGGAAAAGGAGACATCACAGAAATTTAGCTCTAGAACTTTTGTGTCCTGAAGGATGCTCTGATACATGGGTACAACTCCTGACTCTTTTGTCTTCATGTTGAAATCGTAGCTTTCAAAAACAAGTATTGTACTCAGCACAGGGAAATTCAGTTTTCATGAAACTTGGTTGCCTTTGGCTCTAAAATACTTTCATTCTTCTCAGAATTTTCCAGTCTGAATCAGCATTCTAACCCAAAGGCATCATTGTTTGTTTTCTCATCAGTATTTTAGCAAAGCCTACACAAATGTAGCCTGCCCTCTTTTTCAAGCACATATAAATTGTTTTCTATGTCTTGATGCTTTATTAAATGATGAAATGCATTTATCTCTACCCAGTTTCTTAATCTGTCAAACATCAACAGAACCATTCAAACACCTTCAATGTAGTGCTCATTTACATGTGCTGTAATATCACTGCCTTAATGTTACTGATAGCATGAATAACACAAAGCAGCCTTCTGGTTTCTGTTTGATCTGAAATATCAATGCAAAATGGCCTCAGCTGTAAGTGAAACAAATGACTGACTGTTTGGCTCTGGTTATTTAAATTAAAATTTTCAAGTGAAAGTAGCAAAGAGTGCTGATACATTATCTAAGATCCAGAGGAAATCAATACAAGCCTTAATGACCTCCGCTCACTGCTCTTTAGTTTACATTAGTCATATCTTGGGAGAGCACTGTGGCCATCAATCAAGCAAACAAATTACTTTGTTTTCATGTTGTGATCTTAATGGCAGCTCTTGCATAATCTCTCCGAGCTAGTTCTTAAATTCTGCATGAAAAATATAAGAGAAAAAAGCTTCTAAAAGGATGATAAACTTTACAGAATGTATAACCAGTATTCCAGATAGAAGATAAATTTCAGAAAGCAAATTACTGTTATTTACAAGAACAGCATTAGATAGATCTGTGACCAGTGACTAATTTTTCCCAAACCATGACACCATGTGTGTTAGTGTCAAACCAGTGCACTAGAGAAAATGGGAAGAGGTCTGCAAGAGCAGACTAAGTAGACCAATCTCTGAGATCCCTGTGGGTTATAATATAAATAAAACACTTGTCAGAATAATAAGTATCTAATTCATGGTTTAATAGTGACCCTTCATATACTTTTCTATACAGAATAAAAGCTCATTTTAGATTAGTTCTGGCACTCATGTATCCATCCCAACAAAGTTTTGCTCACTTATTTTCTACAAGGTGTTTGTAAGGCTGCTGGGAACTGAGCTCATAGCACCCAGAGCTCTGGGAATGGTTAGAAGGGAAGAATCAAGAAGAAGCAGGAAAATGCTGTTTCAGTGCCGTGTAACTGCATAATTCTTGCATAATTCACTGATGATGAAATTACTGCAAGCAGGCTTAAAACAAATGAAATGCAGAGCCGTTTTAATGAGTGTGAATTAAGTTAGAGGCTGCAATTTTAACTGATTATAAGATCAGAGAAATTTGTGGATGCCATGTCCATTAGGGATCATTACTTATAATGGTTTGGGTACAGTCTTCACTTCATGATGGAAGACATACTCAGAATGAGGATCATCTTATTCTGATCATTATTTTGTCTTCTCTCTTCTTAAGCATCCATTAGTTATTGTCAGAGAGAAAACAGAAGTAGATTGTTGAATTGTCTACAGCACTTACATCCTTTGGTCCATTTTCTTACAGGCTATAATGTCTCTTTCATCATAGCTAAATATTCATTAAGAGTAAAATATTTGGATTTGAGAGGTTAAGATTTGCTTTCTAGATTTAAAGGGGATTAAATTTATTGTCTGTGCATAACTAAAGTTCTGTTAAATAAGATTGTAAAATTGTGATGTGTTGCTGTTTCCCTTCCCATCTAGTTTAAGTGTTTTACTCAAGAAGCTGAGTGACATCTGCTCTTAATAGAACTATGCAGGAAAACAATTTGGTGTAATACCTACAAAATTGTTGGCTAATAAATGAATCCACATTCATTCAGGTTACTAAGAGAATCACTAAGGGAATCTCTAATTCATTGCTGTGCCTGGCAGGCTCTGCCTGGATCCTTAACAGTGATTTTTGCTTGGATCTTTCTGTCTGTAAGCACAGTGTGTGATATTCTCTACTATTTCAACATCTCATAGCTTTATTGGGGCTCACATTGGGACATTTATCTTCTCTGTATGAAAACTGAACTACTATCCGCCAAAGTCTTTTTTTGTTTTCTGAAAAGGCATCTCTGCCAGGGAACTAAGTAGCAGGGGTATTCCTGGAGCATTGGTGTCACAGCTCCTGACCCATGTCCTGAGTTAGGCAGCATTTTTCCTAGGCTAGCAGAGGTAAAAAAATAATTAGGCTGTAACTCCACAAGTGTATCTGACCTTCATTCAGTTTCATTCCAAAATACTTCTGGGGGCAGAACTTGCCAAGGAAAACTTGGCAACAAACAACTTTCTTCTAAAAATTTGTGGAAAAAAGAAACCCCTTTTAAAACAAAAAACCTTTCTGGTTTGTTTCTGTTCATTGAGCTGACTCTAGGCTTAAATTTAAACTCTTCTGCCTGCTTTGTTCAGTGAGTCTCATCTGTTTGCTATGAATAAAGTCTTTCAGATGATTAAATAATGGATTATACTTAGATAGTAGATACTTATTGATTTAAATATACCTTGAAACAGAGTCAAAGGAATTAAGCTGTTGTGTTGCACAGAAGTATTTTGGTCTCATGTTCATAAAGCAGAAGAGTAAATGACCTGGCCTAAGTGGCTTTTTCAGATATTGAACAGAGAGGGAAATGCTTTTCCTTCTAAGTGCACTCTTAACTGTCTCCCTGAGTCCCAGGCAGACTTGGCAAAGGTGACAATTTCTTCAAGAGATACTTAGTGAATTAATGTGGGTCTTGCTGAATGTACTTCATGCCTGCAAGGTGGTAGTGGCACTTGCAAAGGTTAAGAAGATCCAAACTGAAATGAGACATTAAGGATGGAATTCTTTCTCTGCAGCTTCTGTATAAGCCTTAGCATAGTGGCTTTCTAAATACAGATATTTATCTTGCATTTTAGGGTAAGAATTTTATGGTTTTTTGTCAGGACTAGGTGTATTCTCAGCATTGGCAGAATATTTTTAATATACCCTGGAGTCAGAGAAGAATGACCTTAATCAAATTCCTCCTTTAAGTACATTTAGCTTGACTGTAGGTAGTAAGTGAAATTTGGTGTCATAAGAACAAAGATATATTTAATTTGCTTGCTGTCCAACCAGAAAGTGCCAAATAAACACTATGTATTTATGTATTTAGGACCTTTCGCTGGAGTTTTTCCTCTCTGAAGGAATGGTGACAATCCAGTAATAGCCCTGGATAAAATTAGAGATCCTGGAGGACCGATTACCTAAATGTGACTGCACACAATGTTACTCATTATGGTCACATTCCAAACTCATAATTTAACTGGTTAACTAGTTTCCTGTTTACCTGTGAGTCTGTATCTGCAATGATATTTTTTCATGGCTAATTTAATGAAGGAAGAAAATTGTAATACAGAAGTACTCTTCCCTATGGGATTTCTTCTGCTTTCTGTTCCATCTTTGGTATTTAACTTGTCTGTCTTGTGTTACTGTAATAATTTGTTATGAGTCTGCTTGGTAAAGTCTTTGTCATTCATGGCCAAAAAATATAAAGGAGGTAGAAAGAAAACCTCTCTGGTAATCAGTTTCTCAGATCACATAATAATCTGTGTTAAGTATCCCCAGCCTTCTCTGCACCTTTGCTGCCCTAGTACTATGTGCTTTAGACTGTCACAGGTAACTCGTGCTGAAGGGCATGAACTGCATTTATCTCTCTCTCTTTGTGCCAGAGTAGTTGCAGTCACAGCATTTAGTGCACCTAGAAATTAAGGGGGGGCTGTGATGTCTTATTTTTCCTTTCTTCTGTTCTTTTGATGCTGTTGCTAAACCAGTAATGGTTTAATATCTGTTGTATCCTAGCATAACTCCATTCAACTCAGTTTATTAATGTCCATATTGAACTGAGGGATCCACATAACTCATTTTCTCTTCAACTTTATTCCAGCGTAGAATTTTAATAGGGTGGAAGAAAGAAGGTTTAACCACCTGGAGTGATAGGTGAGATTCTTAGGTTTCAAAGAAATTTTGATCCAGTTATAATGATTACTGACTGCACTTTTGCAGTTCCTATATGCTCAAGTGACCTTTAGCCTTGCCTGAACCTGCTCTTGGGGATTTCTTGTTTGGATGTGAAATTATTGAGAGCAATTTTAGAGATGTTTTTTAGCTTCCAGTGTAAAACCATTGACATAATTTCAGTTTTCTCTTCATAAAACATCTTGTAAATGCTTTCTTTTTTTAATATGTGTATTTAAATTCAACAGACGGCAGAAAATAATCACAACATAGAAACTGTTCAATTGCTGTCATTACAGAGGATGGTTGCCAGAGATACACTCTTTTGCAAATTTGGTGGATTTTCCCCTGTATGTTTTAGCAGATTTTTCTGTAGTTAGGGGTTGTATCTCTAATGATCTATATTATTAAGAGAACTCCAACTCAGCTATTCAGACTTTTTTTGACTTGTTCCATCCCCTCGTTTTAGACTGATCCAGAAAGACAGTTGTTCCTGTCAAAATTTCTTAAACTCATAATTTAGGGCAGCAAGTAACACGGTGTCACAAAGTTAATGGGAAGCTGCTGCAAACTGTGTGCCTGAAGTGACTTTAAAAATGTAAAGAAGTTCAATTATAACAATTTATTCTTGCTTTTCATGACACTGTTGTATCTTATGTTCGTGCTTTGTACATTGTTTCCCTTTAGCTCATTTTAAATAGTTGATATAAAAGGCAAAGCCTGGTAGGTTGACCTACCAGGTTGGTTTTGAGTATCTATGTAGGCATGTAATTACAGAATTTCTCTCACTTAGCTGTAAAATGCATTCAGTAGCTTGTCACAAGTAGTCCTAAGAATTTTGTGTTGTCACACTTTGAGCTTTGGAAACAATGCCTCTTCTGCTTTCTTTTACCACTTGTAGTTATGCTTTGTATTCCTCTGAGTGAAAGTGTATATTAAACAAACAGTATAACTGTGAGAAATTGAGGGAGTTGTGGAGAATATATACTGCTTAATTTAGTTTCTTAAATGGTGAGGCAAATCTCTCCAGGATTATGATACTCTAAAGAGGAGGTGAAAGAGAGAAATTCCCTCACAAGGCAGCTCAGAGCTGTATCTAACTGGAAGTTGATAGCAGCAAAGATGACAAAAGTCTTCATGGATTTTTATTCTGGTGATTTGAATTGTGCAGTTTCCTATTTATGTACTCTTCTGATTTCCTGGGAGGCCTGACAGCTTGTGCCTGACAGTCTATTGCCCTGACAAGCTGGATCCCTTGAAGACATTTACCATGGAGGTAGCTTTCATTTATCTCAAAAGTCATGATCGACTTGATGCTTTTTTCCTCTGTATCTATTACAAGTATGTTTCCTAAGTTCTCTCATCGTTGGGAAGATATTTCAAAGAGGTATTTCACAAGAATCTGAGAAATATATTAATCTTTTTTCTTTATTTGCATGGAGGTCTGTAATTTGAAAGTGGAAGCTTTGAAGCTAAGTGCCTGCATAAGATTCCATCAACTATGTAAAATTTTCCCAAATGAATTAAAATCTATTAATTAGAAAGCACCTGGAAGACAAGTCATGAAAATTCTGTTGACAGCTGAGTGAGATTCTTCCCTGTTTGCCTTTGTGAAGCAGTCAGAGGTGACAGTGTCCATTTCTACTTAACCTGCACACATTTCAGAGTTCAGCAAATAATAATGGGAAACCAAACTGTATTGATTGTTATTTATTGTCCTTAATCTGATATGATGTTGATGTGTTTATTTCATTGCCATTTGATTCACAAATCAAATTTAACAGCATCATTGCAGAAGCACTTACACTCCTTAATATAAGCCAGACTGATGACTCCAAGCTGCTAGGAAAAAACTGAGATTCTTGAGGCCAGTTTTCCCAACAGTTTGGTGCTGATATATGCCCTTAGAGTTTCTATTCTTAATGTCATACATTCAAGTGAAGTACTTCTGGTAGAGAGCATTTAGTGAACCCTGGTTTGTGTTTCTAGCAGTCTCTCCTGGCTGCTGTGGATAACATCAATCTTTTACATGCTATTATAGACATGAAGAAGCCAATGTTTTTACTAGAGGGCAAAAAACCCCAAACTGATTTCAGAAAATAGATTCAAACAATTTCTTATTTTGTATGTGGAGCTGGAAGAACCGCCCACCCTGTTCTCCAAGAAGAAACTTACTTGGCTGAAGTTTGGTGCTCTGCCTTGATAGATAGATAGCAATATACTAATTTATTACACAGAAAGGATTATACTCCCCTTTTAAGCATCATTTGGTCTACCAGTACATGAAATACTTAAGGACTCGGATAATTAAATTTAGTTTCCTGTTTCAAGGAGTGAAGTTATTCAAGTAAGGGTTGAAGTAGCTACTGAGCTTCTTAAATGACCTTAATTTGAACTCTAAATGCATGGCAGGTTCAGAACTTCTCAAGATAAGCTAGTCAACCAAGACTGTTCAGTGCAAGTCTATAATCTGCAGACATTAAAAGCATATCAAGTAGTCCCCTACTAATTCAGAAATTCAGGTCAAGTTGGAAACAAATCTACCATTGAATGAGGTTAAGACTGAAGATTTTATACAACTCTAATTGAAATACCAGGCTTCTTAAAAGTCAGTCATTAAAAAAGTTAATATCAGAAACAGGTCAGGATTCTTTCATGGACTTAAATCCTCTTTGAGCTTTTATCATAACTGAGTTTTGTGAGTTGAGCTTCAGGTTAGACTGTTTTACTCTTGTTCAGAAGAGTGAACAAGTGAGTTGCAGGACTATTTCTGGGGCCAAAAATAGTCTCACTCTGAATCCCTCAGCTCCAAAGGGAAGCATGACCATTGATTTCTGAATGAGCTGGCTCAGACTCTGTGATGTGTTCATCTGACCATTTAGTTGTCAGATTTGGACAGGTGTTCAATGTAATGTGCACTCCTCATGAACCTATCATCTCAAAAATACAGTCGGTTGCACTCTGATTGCTTCCAGATCTACAGCTTCCTCTGAATGGTAGAAAATTTTAGGAAGTCTTTTTCCATCAACCTCAGCTGACTTGTGTGGCAGAATGTTATGCTTCATGAAAAGGCATGCACTGGTCTGCTTGAGTCCAGGTGGCAATTCTGTTCCATTCAATGTTTGTAGCTCAGAAAAACTAAAATGTTCTCCTGGAATTGTCTAACCTTATTTTCTTCTTTTCCTACAACTTTTCTGAGGTTGCAAGCAGTTAAAACATAATTTCCTTTTGCTATCATATAATAAAGCAGCTTTTCATGGTTGCCTCAGACATGTTTTACCATAAAGGTATGAGTCCAGGTATTTGACATTCACACAGAAGAAAGCATGCTGCCTTACCTCAGGTTGGATCAAGTGTTAACTCATTAGCATTAAAGAGCTATAATGGGAGAAAGATGAAAATAACTACAGAAACATGAGAAACAAGCAAGATAAAAAGGAAAATGTGATAATGGGACAAAAACATGGTTCCTTATTTGTAGGGTGAACTTGAAAGGTACCCTTCTCAACTTGCCCAGCTTATGATGTAGTCAGAAATGGAAATTAATCAGCAGTTGTTTATGTCTGTGCAAATCTGGCACAAGGATCTGATGGGATAGTTAGCAACTGGCAGACTTTGAGGTGAAGCCACAACTTTTCCAGAGATATTTCCTTAATTCTACTCCATAGCCTTAGTGTCAGAGATGTTCCCTTTGGTTCTTTTTTTCCCCTTAGCTTTGATGTATGATCATATTCTTCACTCTTGCTGCTCGACTTCTAAAGATATTATTCCTTTATATTTGGATCTCAACTTTCTCTATTACAAAATGTACCACATATGAATCATTCCTGATATTTTTCTCTTCTAAGATTAAAAAAATGAAAGATTCAAAGGCAAAGTGGTCCAATCAAAGCTCAGTTCAGTCAAGAAGATGTGTTCTATTGCAATAGCTTGTCATCTGGTTTCTGTCTGTCTTTAACTTGATTTTGCTTCTGTTTTGTCCTTTTGGGAACTGGAAACTTGCTCAATGTTAGAGCAGTCCAACCATTCTCTCAAATGTCCTCAAAGCTATTCTAAAATACACAGGTTCTTTGTCACTTTTGGGGTTTTGTAGATGGAAATGAATTATATGTCTCCCAGATTGGAGAAAATCTAAATGGTGTGGAAGCTGGAGGATTGGTTATTGTTATCATATTCACTTACATAAATTCAGTCTCAGAGTTGCTTGAAGAAAGGCATTTGTCTCCTTAGTTTGGATTAGATTTTTTAATTCTTAACTTAGAATAATCCATGCAAACAAATCTCCAGTTGATTTCTCATGGATATTAATTAGCTGAATGGTGGCAGAGATATTTATCCAGCGGGGTCACTTAGAAATTTTGTTGGGAGTTTCTGCCATTTGGCTTTGAATTCTTCATGATTGCCATCACATTCTGGTTTACTGAGGGGCCACCAGTCACCTGCCATGGGATTGGAGTTTTAGCAAGCAAAAGAATCATAGAATGGCTGGAAGGGACCTTAAAGATCATCTAGTTCCAGCCCCTTTGCCACTAGATCAGGTTGTTCAATGCCTCATCCAGCCTGGCCTTAAACACTTCCAGGGAGGGGACATCCACAACCTTTCTGGGCATCCTGTTCCAGTGTCTCACTGTGCTCACAATAAAGAACTTCCTTCTTAAATCCAGCCTAAATCTCCCCTCTTCCAATTTTCATCCATTACTCATAGGATGAGGTCTCTGTCTAAAACAAGCCATGTATGGCAGGATATTTTCTTCATTAGCTTCTGCTGGTCTGATTGTTAAGAGCACTAGTAATCCTTCCAGTGACACTAAGAAGATTTGGGTCAGAAATCAAAAGAACTGTCTTCCTAATGTCTCTGGATTTGAGCATTTTATTAGTCTGACAACTGCATAATTTAAATTGGTAGTTTTTGTGCTGGTACACATGTCATTTTAGGTCAGGCTTGTTGTGTATTTCACTATATTTAAAATAACTCTGTTCCTTCATTTTAGCTAACTGAATGACTCTACCTAAGGAGGTAAAAAATGGACAGAAAATAGTTTTAATA
The DNA here is from genome assembly GCA_013400935.1 of Turnix velox. Taxonomy (NCBI): domain Eukaryota; kingdom Metazoa; phylum Chordata; class Aves; order Charadriiformes; family Turnicidae; genus Turnix; species Turnix velox. The sequence goes on from VZTY01019998.1 coordinate 26,909, forward strand.
ATTGGCACTGGCAGAAGTTCTTAAACCCCCTCCACTTTCAAAACGATTGGTCTGTTTTTAAAGCATGGAAATTCTTGTGTTAACTTTAACTATCCAAAAACTGGTGTCATGATCTGAGTTGTTACTTCTTTTTACTTAGTTTTTATGGAATTCATGGCAAATACTTAATTTTTCAGCTGTTTATGATGTTTGCTTCACTTAACACTGAGTGATTTAAACACATATTTCAGTATTTTAGGGAAACAATGATTAAGAGAAATATTTGTGTGGTTGTACTGTGTACCTGGCTTTTCATACTCATTAATTTCCTTGAATTAGTTCACTACTTTTTTTGATGTGTTTTTTTTTTCTTTTTTCTTTTTTTCTCACTCAATATATATTTCGTATATTGTGGCTTTCCTCATAATAAAATAATATTATCAATTCACATGCCTGTGTAATATGCTTAGCTGAATATATTCAGAGGACACTATGAATATCTGCAAATCAACCGGTAAGAAATCTGTAGCATAACATGTGAAGGAGAAGTATATTTGTGTCATCTTTTCTATCATCTCTCCAAGCTGAATGTGACATTCCATGTCTGTGACTGTTGACAAAGTTGTATTTGCTCTTTATCAGCTGGCACTAGTTGGTTTTCCTTGTGGTAGCTGTTGTGCAGTGTTATTTGGTGAGTAACTCATTGACCTAGAAATCACCCAGATGACGTTTGGTGTGATTTGATGGAAGAGACTGAGAAAAGAATGAAAGAGGAAAATTTGGAGCAAAAGATCAAACTGATATAGATTGAGTGTTGTTTACATGTGACAGTCTTGCAGTCAGGAAACCTGGGTTTGACTGTCACAGGTGCCTTCTGGTTTTGAGGTGTACAAAGCTTGTATAAAGTCTTTAGTTTGGAGCTGAGATTTCCAAAGTGATAAAAGGCTTTAGACATCTTATTCATTTTCAAAGAACAGATATAAATCCTGTTAATTGCTTGGTATGTTTAAATTTAGATGTTTAGCTCGTATTTGTTCTTATAGGAATATATTATTTACCTAGATAGTGTTACATCTAAGTGTAAATGTAAAACATCCTTGAGTTTTTAAAGATGATTGTTAGAAATCAAGTTTTAAATCTGATTTTAGAGTTAAGACAAACACAAATTTCTCCTCTTACTCTACTTGATTATTATTTTTTATATAAATATAGTTTTCATACAGTTTATCCAAAATCACAGAATAAGATTAGGATGTTAGAGAGCTGGTGAGAAAATACTGAAGCCTACTTAAAACAGTAGACATTCTGCTAGCTCTGTGGGTGTAAGGACTGTGTGAAGGAAATATTACAATTTTTCTTCAAGACTACATGATATGGGGATCTTTGACAGCCTCTTCTGTTCTGATGACACGGAATATTCTCCCTTTATAAATAGGGAAACTAGGCTGAGAAGAATTGTCTTTTGTGTGCTTCTGCCATCTTCATTCTAGGGAATAATGTGATTACACTAGGGATGCTTGTTGAGCTTCCAGGTGTATGAAAGTACGTATTCCTTCTTGGCTAATATACCATTTTTTGATCTTTTCAGAGCTTATCTGTAATGTTAATGAGATGAAAATTTTGTACTCAGTATCTCAAGTTTGGATTCACTGCTCAAGCTGTAGTAAGAAAGAATGTATTTAGTTGGGGGACACATATCAGACATGGCTTTCTTGATCAGTGTCATGTTCTATCCCAAGGACACAAGCTTTAGACCTACAGAACAGGTCTTAGTGAGGGACTTATTTTCCTCTTTGGCAGTTCTGTCTCATTTCATTCTTCATTCAACAATATTTACCTTCCTAAATGTCTTGGAGACCATGAATCTGCATCAGTTGAGTCAGCCAGTGATGCTCTGAAGTCTCATCCATTTAATTTAAAAAAGAGTATTGCTCATTTCTTCATGCCCAAATAAGAATTACTTAATCGGGGGGGATGGGTTGATTTTGATATTTGAGATGCTTCATGGGGTTTTTTGTTTTGTTTTTTTTTTAATGTCAGGTCATTTTTTCTCTTGGATCACTGAGTATTTATAACATCTACATATAAACCAAAAAAAATTGCTTCCAAAACATATGTGTCTGTGTGTGCCTGTAAATGTCTGTATGCAGTAGCTTATGCTGCTGTCACATAAACAGACTACTCAGCTATAATATTATGCAGTTGAATGATAATTGCAATGCCAAGAATTAGAGGTTATTTAAAAGGTGAATGAGTAATGGTGAAATGGCTTAGAAGAGCATCTTAAATTCATAATGGTCATTCACATAAATAACACTTTACCATTTCCCATCTGTCAACCTCCATAAAGATTTGTGGTACCCTTTGATCAGATGACTTGTCCTTGAAGTACAGTTAGCATTCTAGTGTGAAATATCAACTGTTCTGCTGACAGAATGAGTTCAGTCCGCGAGCATCAAACACTGCATGGTACTCATCATGGGAACCAAGAATAAAATAGTTCCAGCCCTCAGGTGGAGCGACCTGTGCTAATAACTGTTGTATTAGGGTTATGAAATCCTTCACATTAATTAATTAATTCTGGTGGCACCAATATTATTAGTTAATTTGTTTTATCAAGGAAAAAAAAGAACACTAGTTACCTGGTAATCTTAGCAAAGTAGTCACATCATGGTTTAGAAAGATCTTTTGTCACTTTTACTCCTTTCTTTAAAATAATTTTTGCAAGTAACTCCTGACATTAATTTGAAATGTGTTGTTCTCACTTGCTTTACATTTCTATAAGATTAGGTCTGTGGTATAATGGGAAGAGCTGATGAACAATGCTGACTGGTAGTGAGAAAAACAATTTCGAGTGATAGAGATTAAGAGTTTTATCTCCCCTAACTGTATATGTGAGTGTGGTGATACCTGCTCAGATCCTTATTTTGATTGTTTGACACTTGAAGAAAATAAACGTCTGTTCTCCACTCACCACTCACTATCTATATAGAAGTGTCAGGTGTTAAACCAAATAGGCCATTCCAAACGATGGATGCCCCCCTCTTAAATGAGAGGAAGGAATAAAAAGGTTTAGTTTTGGAGAATTCTAAACTACTTGAATGGAGAAGGAAAGAATAAGTCAAGTACGAAGGATGAGATAAAGAGGTATACAACATAGAATCATAGAATGGTTTGGGCTGGAAGGGTCCTTAAAGATCATCTAGTTCCAACACCCCATACCATTGGCAGGGATTCCTCTCACTAGACCAGGTTGCTCAGTGCCTCATCCAGCCTGGTCTTAAGGGGGCACCCACAACCTCTCTGGGCAACCTGTTCCAGTGTTTCACCACCATCACTGTAAATAATTTCTTTCTTATATCTAGTCTGAATCTACCCTCTTCCAATTTACATCCATTCTCCCTTAGTCTCAACCATGACAAGAAGCCATCCAGTATTATTGTATGGGTATAGATTTGATCAAATGTATTGGCTTCTGGCTGAACAGACATCTCTGAGGTACACATGGGCCTCAGCTATGCTTTGGGCAGCTGAACTCTGGAAATAGCTTTCATGCTTTCATCTGTAAGCTCCTTCTGACTCGAATACCTGGGCTGTTTTGTATGAAAATAAAGGCATGTGCATAGTGTGCTCCTTATTCTTGCTTCTTGTGTGATAACAGAAGTGACTCCAGAAGACATTTGGAGCCAGGAAATTCTTCCACTGTCTGCAGTGTAGCCTAATCCTTGAAGTTTGTTCAGTATCTACATTTTCTAAAACTGATTTTAGAGTAATGACAGTTAGAGCTGACTAAGGATTTGACCTTGAAGAAGTCTCTGCTGCTGCTTATACGGTACAAGGAATAGCTAGAACAGAAAATTTGAATATTCCAATACAAAGTGAAGATGATTTGTGTTTTAAGTAGAGAATCAGTTACTCCCATAATGGAATTTGAAGGCTTCAATATATTATCCCTCCTATAAGCATTTAAGAAAGGAAATTTCTTCTCTAGATAGAATGCTTTGTGTGAATGCAGATCATGTATCAAAGCATAAACACTTTAGTGGGAGCTATGCTGTCTTTGAGACTGAACAAAGGCTACTGTGAATTATTAAGGACTTTATTCTTCTGTCACTGTTCAATCAAACACAAGATGAGAAACAATTGTCTTGATATAATGGTGCCCAAATCATCATTCTTTTACATGCAATGAACATCTATTCTAATATTGGCTCATTTTGTTTTCCATGATGAAGGAATAAGGAGCAATGACTTCATGAATAAGCTTTTACAATTTAAAGACATAACAAATGCATGTAGAGAAAAATATATAAATCAGTAGTGTATTCATTCAATAGATCTGTACTGCTTATGCTGATAGAGATACACTGCAATGTCTAAATATCGGAGTATGTACTTTTTTTTTCTGTCAAGTATGAAATGAACTTGGAATTCACAAATATGTTAAACCCTCCAATTTAATCTAACAAATAAATCTTGGATGAGTTTTATGATTTTTGCCACATGACAGCAGATCCTATTCCATGTCTGGATTATCCAGAAAAGAGTTGTTTTTTAAAGTTATAAATTTTTATGATACATTCAGAATTTTTTTTTGCTAGTAAAAGAATCTATTGAATTTATGTATTTTTAGGTGTAGCTGTCTTCCTTTTTTCACTTCTTGAAGATGAAACAATAGCGTATAAGCTTACTCAGTAAACTTGCTGCGCTGTTTTGTTTCAATAAATAAATATTTTAAAATAAACTTAAAGAAGGGCAGGTAAATCAGTGATGCTTCTTGGGTGTCTGGAGCTAGTATACTTGTACCAAATGTTCTTAGATGCCATATGATGCTCTGCTGATAACGACTTTGTTTTTTACTACTCTTTTCACTGTAGCAAATTGAGAAGTGTGTAAACTGCCTGCTTTTCTAGTGGGCTCTCCCCCAGAATACTTCTAAAGAGGAAAGGGTATGCATAAACTAGCATGTCTGTGCTTAGCTCCATGTGATGCTAATCACAGTTGGTTGCAGAGTTGGAAGGAAATGTCAGTGCCTTTTCAGGTACAATAGCTGCAAAGTTAATAGTGGATGGTAATTATTTTCTTAAATAATAACATATTCATTAGTCATTCATGATGATGTTATTCATCATAGTGAGATGGGCTTGAGTTTATTATTGTAGTAGTTTTCCATGCTGCTAGGTGTAATTTTGACTACTTTTTTATATGACAATCTCTTTAATAATCTGTTAGTTGAACTCCTGAAACTTCAGCTCCTCATAGTCTCAGAGAGTTCTGATCTGGGGAAATTTTCAGGAACGAAGCAAGACTTCTGTTTTAAGCCATAACAGAAGGTTGTTTCTTCCTCTTGTAAGAGGCTAATTCCTTTGCAGAAATCCTGGTTATTTTAGTGCTGCTAATATGTGAAAGGCTTTTATTGTTTTAGGAATTTAGATCTTGGAGTATGTGTACTTTTAGCTAGATTTGATATAAATAAGCCAGACTTACTGCTGTAATTAGAACAATACAGGTTCTGCATTCTTTCAGCAAAGCTTCCATTGACTTCATATAATGTGTTCTGACTTTGTGTTTGGTATGTATGTGAGATGAATGCCTGTATAGTTTTTCAGGCAGCAGCTACATTAAATTTTCCTTGTGTGACTTAAGCTCACAAAAGAATGAAATTTTTTGGTGTTAAGCTTCTAAGACTTCACTGCAAAAGGGTGACTTGAAGTTAAGTTCAAGTGGTTCCCTGTTGTGCCTTGATCTTGCTTCTGAATGTCTGTTTTTGTTGGCGAAGAAAAAAGTTGAAGTCAGGGGAGAGAAAAGAATCCCTAAACTCTTCTTGGTGATATCAAAGTAGAAAGTTTCACACTGTCTGAAGCTTTCAGAATCAGAAAATTTCCTTTGTGTATCAATCTCAAAGTGGTAGGTGGAGCTGAATGATGACAGTTCTGTCTTGTGGGTATGAGTTTAGTGAGAAATATGCTGCTGTCATTCCTCAAAGAAGCACACAAGGTAATTGTGGTGCCTACTGTAGCAGCTCAAGAGTCTCCCTAGTGTTATGGCTGTCACTTGGTCATTCTCCACTGTCTTATTACTTTACTGGGACTAATAATTTAGAAAAACCAGCTTGTGTTGCCTCTGACTTTACAAATGGCTTTCCATTTGCTTAAAACTTTGCCTTTCCACACATATTTGTCTTGGCCAAAGGGTGGCACAAATACTTCTTCTATAAGGTAAGAGCCAAACTTTGTGACAGATTCTGCAATGTCATGTGCAAGACTGACAGATCAAGTCAAGTGAAAATGTAAGAACTTGCCTTGCACAGACTCAGTGTGATGTTGGAGTGATGGAAAGAACAAGTTCCTCATGTGGCAATGTCTTATAAAACAAAAATGTTCTTATGTGTGTGTGTGAACTTTGCAATGGTTTGCCTGAAGGCCTCTGTGTTATCCTGGATAACAGATTAAGAAGGTGATGCAGATGAATTGCAGGGATCTGCCTCTCGGGGTTTAAATAACAGCTCTGCTGCTGCTAAGTGCTGTGGTAACAGCAGTTGCTTCCTAGTGCCATCCTGTAAATATTTATAATTTCATAATTACTTCAGAGGAATTTACTGTGGAGCCAATCAGCAGAAATTGATAAAGGGGATAGTTTTTAATGAATCCCTTTTAAATAAATAAAGCCTCTCCAACCTTGATATGGGTAGGGAACAGAACTGTATCAGTTTGAAATGGCTGTTCCTCCAAGACTGCATTAGAGCTCAGTGTTATATTTTACTTTAAAAGCAATCCTATAGGTCTAGTGTATATTACAATACAATAGAAAATAATGTAATATTTTGGATATTGCAGGCACTGATTCAAATGCATCCTCATGTTCAAGCATTGAATTAAATTTTACTTAATTTTTTTTCCCATTCACCTTTTCAAAATACATACTTTGAGCTTAGAGTTGAGCGAGTGAAATTAACAACCTGTGAGTCAAACTGAAGAGATGTTTTTATTCAAATTTTCATCAAGATTACCAATATGGCAATCGTAACTCAACCTTAAAAAATATAATAGAGATTTTGGGGGGAGAACTACTAATAATAAGGAAAAAATTGAGTATTTAATCTTTATGCTGACGTTTCTTTGCATGTAGAAGTAATTAATTGATTGGAATAATTGAATTCAATTGAGAGATGTAAGTTTTTTAAGGGTTAGTCTCATTTTATGATCTAAAATATTATTTTCATGGTGATAAGGAATTCACCAGTTTTCTGTGTTTGCACTTGAAGTCTCGAACCACACGTAAAGTGTACATTGAGTTAATGGACAGTAATAATGCTGCTTCTACTTCAACCTGTATAAATATAGCTAAAAAAACCCTAAAGAATGTTCCATGTCTAAATTTACCACTTAAAACTAACAAGTTTTATAAGTCAAAATATGAAATGCAATTTCTGAAGATGTAAATATCATATCCTAAATGATTTTATTGGCCAGTGCTTGTCAAATATCAAGGTAATGCATCAATTTTGAAGGATTTTTAAGAATTACTATAATTCCTTTTAGAAAAACTTACATTCTTTGAAATATATAATTAATGTAATGCTTTTGGGTAGAAATACTGTTTTTCTGAGTCTCTGTCCCAAAAGCTTTCTTAATCCATAAATTTTATCTCAAATCTTAAGGTTTTAGCCATACTAATTGAACTTCTTCAGTACGAAACAGCCCAGTTGAAAGCTTTAATAAAAAGATCACTAACTAAGTTATAAAATAGGTAGTGTCAGTATGTCATTTTAATAAAAAAGGATCTCTTGGTGCTGAAGTGTGGAACATATGGATCAAAAATTAAGAAATAAATATGGTTTGAGTGTTTTACTACCTTTTTGTGACGGGTTCTTTTGTAAAGCTTAAGGGATACTTCTTGCACATCCTAATACTGGTGGTAGTTTCCATTCATGGAAGAATTCTTTCAAGACATGGAGCTACTAATTTGAATGAGGACTATTTTGTCTTTAAAGTGAAAGATTTACTATGGCTGAAACACTCTTGGAAGCAGGTTGAGAAATATTTTTATCTCATTACTATCTTGGGAGGGATGAAATCTTATTGTGACTTTGAACACAGGAATAATGGCATTAAGAATGCCAGGCATAAAGTATCAGATTTGGATATGTTCCTGAGAATGACATAATTGAATCTCAGATCCTGCACAGATAAAGCCCAAAGCCTATGATTTGCCCACAGAGATGTAGATAAATGAATTTTGTAAAATTCTTATTAATTTCTTGTCAGATAAATAAAATAAAAATGCTTGATTTGCACTTTTACTTTCCCATTTGTATTAAGGTGAGCTTAATTGTATTGGCAGCAAGAGTGAAAAGAAAATTGATGTACTTTAAGTATTAGCTGTTTAATCAGGCCCTTACAAATCTGTCACTGTCTGATAACCAGCCTAGAGAGGGCCATAGTAGGAGTCATGGCCAGACCTCTGATCTGCTGAATGGCAGTCCTGTGGTAAGAAAATATCTATATTATGTAAGCATAGAATAAAATGTAACTCTTCTCATTGTATTTATAATTGTATCCTTATAATTGATATAGGGAGCAGGAACAGAAATTCAGTTATCTCACAAATCTTCTGATAAGTATCTACAAAACCTGAAATCAAAGGAATTTTAAAGGAATGTATGTGCTAGGAGAAGATGAACTGAATAGGAGACAAAGTAAAAAACAAATTGGTCTGTACAGATGCAAACTTTGCTGCAATAAGACTACATCATATATTGGGTTGGTTTTGGTTTGTATCTGCATGGACAGCTGCAGAAACTGAGTTCTGCTGCCCCCATTTTAAGCAGCCTGGATGACATCTACAGTCTTGTCCCTGCATTGCTGTGCTGGAAGTAATAGCTTCATAATGGGAATAATTCCAAAATATAGGGCTCATATCTGAGCTCTCTTGAGATATTACTAATTGTGTATCATGGTTGGTAATAATAAGTAATATTTGAGACTGTGAATTTTATGATATAACTATGTTTGTTTGATTCCCACTTTACTATTTTGAGCCTGTATCTTAGAATCATAGAATAGTTCAGGTTGGAAGGGACCTTAAAGATCGAGTTCCAACCCCCCTGCCATAGGCAGGGACACCTCCCACTACATCAGGCTGCTCAGTGCCTTGTCCAGCCTGGTCTTGAACACCTCCAGAGAGGGGGCATCCACATCCTCTCTGGGCAACCTGTTCCAGTGCTTCACCACCCTCACTGTAAAGAATTTCTTTCTTATGTCAAGTCTAAATCTATCCCCCTC
>VZTY01019998.1:36294-84013 GCA_013400935.1 Turnix velox
TTTCTATTCCTCAGAGCTAGTGTAACACAGTTAAAGCATGTTTCTTCTGTTATAGGTAGAAAGCTTTCTTTTACCAGACAAAGTGTTAATTTTCTTCAAAGTGTTTTCAGATAGGCAAGCTCAAGGAAGGGTAATTCTACTTTAATCAAGAAACAATTTAAAGATAACATTCTGATTCTAGTAAGTTGTATAAATGAGTTATGACCTTTGATAATAAGATTCTTTGGTTTAGATTGTTGTTTGTCAGTGATCTTCCATCACTACAGCTGTCAATTTAGCTTCATTATCCAAGCATCTGGCTGAGTGTTATTGTTTCATATGCTGTGGTTAATATATTTCTCCTATGAATTCTTTGGGTAGCATGTTTTGTGCTAGATTGTGCTTCATACAGTCTTGATCTACTTACTGCAGCAACGTGGGAATACATACCCAAAGTAAAATAAACTGAGACAAGGTGAGAAAAAAAGTGACTGAACCGAATTTAGCTGGGATGGCCATGACAAACACAGTTTTTTCCTGTTTCTTGGCCATATATAAGGTCTCATTAAAAGTCCAGTCTTCCCTTCCAAGCATTTTTAAACAAACAGTGAAATCTGGTTTCCACATTTATCTCTTTCTCCTTTTCTCTCACTGTGTGATGTGGCCTGTATTTTGGTCTAGTGGGCATTTCAAGCTTCCCAGATGTAAACAGTGTGAAGGAAAGAGGATGGAGACCCTTGGGCAGGCTTTCTGCCACAGCTGGTAGAGCACACAGACCTTCTGGCTTCACTTGCATTGCAGAAGCAGGTTGTATTCAAGCTGCATGCTGTACCTGGACTCCGTGCCTTGCAAAACTAAGGCAATATTTTGAGACCCAGTTATGATGAAATTAAATAATCTCCCTGATGTTGCTGAAGTGTGCCATCCTAAATCAGAAGAGATGAATTTTGCTATTTCCTGTAATTGTAATTTTTAGCTCTGATACATTTATTGCCTCAGATAAAACAGAAGGAACATTTTCTGCTTTATTTTTTATTAAAAAAAGCCCAACCTTGAAAGTGAGCTGCCAGTGTCCTTCTCTGTCTGACAAAATAAAGTGTCCTAAACTATTTTCATGAATACTTTTTCTTTCTTTCCCCTTCATGCATTTAAACAAGCTGACATTCCTATTGAGAGCAGAACTTGGGAAGTTAAGAATAGCTCCTGGGTTCCCCATCTTCACTGCATCCTCCTGCAGCCAAGATGTTTGCTGTACCTTTAATCAGATTTTATAAGAAAAGCTACAGCCCATAGTCAGCTTTCAGTGGCATCTGTAAGTGAAGAGTGAGCATGAATCAGATATCATTAAGTCTATTACTTTCAGATTCCATCAGATCCTTCTGGAGAAGGTTTGGTGACAGGATGTATCAGATGCTTTTTAATATGATATCAGATGGGAGGACTAGAAACAATGGATGTAAATTGGAAGGGGGTAGATTCAGGCGAGATATAAGAAAGGAATTCTTTACAGTGAGGGTGGTGAAACACTGGAACAGGTTACCCAGAGAGGTTGTGGATGCCCCCTCTCTGGAGGTGTTCAAGACCAGGCTGGACAAGGCACTGAGCAGCCTGATGTAGTGGGGGTTGGAACTCGATGATCTTTAAGGTCCCTTCCAACCCAAACTATTCTATGATGCTATGCCAGAGATTCTCTTCACAACTCCTTTACTCTTTCTGAATGGCAGTGAGCACAGGATTACTATTTACAGAGAAGTGACATCTTGAAATTTTGTTTTTTGGCTTGACTTATTACAAACCATTCTCCTTGTGTCCGCCACTGGCTTGACACATGGGCTATTTTTATTTTATAAGTTCCCCAGTTTAGCATATAAATGGAAAATAATTTTTCGATGTACTATTGTTCATCAAGGAGCCAATTAATCATTAAGCAGCTTTCCTTTCCTAGTAAAATAAGAGTTCTGAGGTGTCCACTTCTGTCTTTGCTGGGAAGCTGCCCCAGATGCTCTCATAACATTTTATTTACAGCATGCTTGACATCTGATGCAGCCATGAGACACTGCTGCATTTTGCTTTATTAGTCCACTAATCTGGCAGTTTTCAAGCATGATTCTCACAGTTGCTTGACAGTTGGATGGTAGAAAGCTACAACAGCAAGGCTTCATTTGCTTTTCTCAAAGCTGCTGCAATGCATATATTATGTACTATGGACTAAGCAGAATGTTCAGCAAACTAGTTGCAGTTTCATGCCTTGTGTAGCTGTTCATCCCTCTGAATTTTTATTAAATTTTGGAGTTCTGCTGTAGGCTTCCTTGGGTTTAATTAGGGGTTTCACGATCTGTGTCATAAAAAAGATTCCCAGAACATCCTCAGGGCAATGAAATGGCTCAGGCAGAGGTGTCCCACTGAAGGTGGGTTGATTCTGGTAGCCAGCCTCAGGGCCAAGAGCATACAAAACCTTATTTTTCCATCTCAGCTAAGAAGGGTCTTGACCCCTCCAACTATTTATTTCTCTTGGGAGATACTGCTGTCTCTTTCTAACCTTGTTAATGGAAGACAAAGATAAATTGAGATGAAAACTTCAGGTAGCCAAGGTATATGCATTAGAGCAGATTGGGGTTTTCTCCAAAAAGGCAAACCTGATGAAAACTTCTAATATTTCTCCTCATATTTCCTTGCTTTCCTTACTCCCACCATCTCAAGTGCAGCAAGGCTGAAACAACAGTAGAAAGCATCATGTTGCCCTGGGTTTACTAATGGTTCTTGGTTTGGAGGGCAGTAGAGATGAGGAGGAAAGACAGTGGAATGCCACATGCCTGTGGGCAGCCCAGTTTCTTGGGGGGAAGCTGCCCTGGAACTGGGAGGTGTTGGTCTGGTGGGGCCTTGGCCAATGTATGGGGACATTTGTGGGGTGCAGCATGAGGGAGGTGTTGGTGGGAACCCAGAGAAACCTGTGGGATTCCAGAAGCCTCCCTGAGCCTGCTGTGCAGGCAGCTGTTGAGTACTTCTCTTGAAACCTTACATTTATCTGAGCTCACACATTGCATCTGATGTGTTTTGCTTTAATCTGCTGGTTTATGGTCTGTTGAAAGATAAATTTAGTGATAGAGAGCATGCAGATGCTTTTGGCTGGTGGTTAGAATTTTTTCCTTAAGGAGGCAATACTGGGTGCCTCGTGATCTTGCCATGAAAAGAAAGTTCCAAAATAAATATTCTTTCTTCTTTCTCTGTGATAATGATGGTAGCAGAGCTGCTCTCTTTTATGATTTTAGGTCTCTTATCTGAGAAATCTATTTGTGAAGTAGTCAGTCCATTACCAGACAGGAATCTCTTTTGATCAATTTATTTTTTTTATCAGAAGATAGTTATTTCAGGGCAAGCTGGCTGTCTTTTAATTAGCAGGAAAAAACATCAAAGGTTTTGGACTCCATCCAGTGTTGAGTTAGATCATTCTGAAATCTCTGAGATTTTTAGCAAGAAAATTGCCTCAGTCTGAAGGGAAATCCATTGCCAAATGAATTCACTGCTGACTGAGGAATGGCACAAACTCTAGAGGGAGAGGAAGACTTCTGAAGAGGAAGGATGATGTGAGTTAAAGCATAAGTCCTTCCCACAGCAGATGTCTTGCCTGAGGAGCTGAACTTCAAAGACATATCTTGCAAACAGCCTTCCATGTCGGGCAGTGGCTGAGGAAAAATCCTGGGAGGAAACTGAAAGAAAATAATCTGTTTCAGGGGTAGGAGAGTCAATGGTAGCTTTGACTGAACTGAGTCTTTGTTTTTATTTGTTTGTGAAGTGCAGCTCACATAATGATAAAATTGATTTTGTGTCACCTCTTCTGTCTCCTGGCACTTTGAGCAGTAGATACTCAGACTGTAACAAAATCACATGTACTTTTCCAGGAATTACTAATTAGAGCTGCCCAAATGATGCTGAGAAGTTGTTTTGGAGCATTTTTATCATTTAGAGAAAATTAGAAAGATCATAGTTGAAATTTATTTACAAAACGAAAAAAAGAATAAGCCCTGTTAAATCTCTGGGGAATACTGACTTAGCTCAGTTTAATGATGGATAGAGAATGATTTAGGCAGAAGTTTAAAGGTCTATCAGAAATAGATAATGGAATCAGATTGCTGAGAGAATGAAACATAGAAGTGGGAAATGTACACAATTTTAATTTCATTTGCTTAAAGATAAATTGGCCTGGAAATATGATACGTACTCCAACAGTAATGATGATCAGAGACTGATGGAACTAGAAAATTGAGCATAAATCTCAGGAAACATAGATGAAGTTATTTAGAAATGTAATTGTACCTGTAAGAAATACAGAATTGAGTACCCTTTTCTGAGATTCATCAGTAGAGTCAGAATTGGTGAGCACAGATAGTGGCTTGAGGACATGCATGTTGACGTGATGACATTTACATCTCATGACAGACAAGATAGGGCTTTTTGTTTATTTGAGTAGTTTTATCACACAGAGGAACAAGGGAAGAGTTTGTTGTGTTACAAAGGAAAGGGACATGTTTTGTTAGAGAGTAAAAAGTCAGAAAAAGGAAATGAAGTGAAAACATATTTCCTCAAACAAGGGAGTTACTTCCTCATAGGAAGAAAACAAGAGAATTTTTCAGTTGTATATGGGAAGTGTAAGAGCTTGTGGAGATACAAAATCTCTTGAAATTAGTACATTGCATGAAACTATTACAAGGGTATATACAAACTTGATAATAAAACCCCTTAAATCTTTTCTGCAATGTCTGTATCCTGATTGATGTAATGATTGAGTAGAAATGTAGTCCTAATTTGCATTGGTTCATGCTTAGAAACAGTCTGTGGGCTATGGGAATTTTAAGTCTGATGCAAAGCCTTCCAGAATTAGCAGGAGTCAATGAGGTGTTACAGCACATCCCCACCCCTCAGCACTAACTCACTGTAGAACAAAGCAAAGTTTACCAAGACTGATTTCTCTGTTTAGCATCTATTACTCTAAAAAGTGTCATGAAGGAATATCAATATCAGTATTCTAAGGAGGGGGGAATTCAGAGATCTTTTACTTATGTATGGAAGATCTGGCATTAAATGACTTGGAACATTCTTACTTGAAATACAGCATATTTTATAACTACCACCACCTCAAGCACCACAGAGTTATGAGTATATTGATGCAGAGGAGCCTATAGGGACTTGCAATTGCAGCAAGGATTCTGCTGCTTCTGATTCTCTATAAAAAGTCTAAGAAAAGCAGTTTTGCTTTAGCTTTTGTTGCATAAAAAAAAGGTAATCAGCTATGGCATTGCACAAAGTGAGTTGATAAGAGCTGACAAAACAATCTGTCATCTTAGAAACTTAAAAGGGAAGCACTTTCTAAACTCCCTTATTCCAACTATGTTAAATATATATATTTAATTTTAAATACATCTTTGATCATTCATGTTTTGTTAAAACATACAGAAGTGTGTGATATCATGTTATGATTGCCTTTCTATGCAAATTACAGTCACAGTCAAATCACTTTGCTATGCATTTATACCTTACTGTATAGGATTTCTATCTGTCTGTCTTTGTATCAGGTTTTCTCTTGATGAATTTTGCTTTGAGAAAATCAAATGAAGGCAGAAGTTTAGCCAAGTGGTTGATTTCTATTCATTTGCCAGGAAAAAAGGCAGAAGTTATAAACCTGATATCTGAGAACTCTGGTATCAGTAACTGTGTTTGTATGAAGAAAATCTGCTAGGACAAAATAAGAGTAAATAATTACTTCTTTTAATTAGTTCTCTGCTGTGTCAGGAATAACAAGAACCTATATTTTGGGTTGGGTTTTCAACAGACTGATCTTCATTTTCTTTCTTTTTTTTTTTTTCCAGAAGCTTGCCAGATTTTTGCTCTTTTCTCGCCCTTCTTTTCAAGCACCACTTAAATGCAGCCCTAGGTCTAGTGGCTTTATAAAGGCATGATTCATATGTACTGTGAGAGTGGCCTTTACCATTTAGAAGCACCAGGGTGCTGGAGGCAGAGAGCAAACAATGAGCTTTGCTGTGTCTGTCTTCACTAGTCTCTGAGGAGAATGTCAATCCAAAACAATGTTTGAAATTAATTTTTCAATCCAGCAATTATTACTTAGATAAAATTTCCAGTGTAGGGCTATTGATTGACTTTGTGAAGCTAAATTTAAGGCTGCTTGTGGCGGCATTTGTTTTGTGTAACCAAAGGTGACAAAAACATGTGCTGAATGCCAACTGTTGGGTCTGTATTCATAACCAGCAGAGAGGTATGAATTTCTGACATGTAAGAACTACATTGAATAAGACTGTCTGGCTCAGGCTACAATGTTGTCTTCTGTCCTCTGATTGTACAGTTTCTTGGGTAAGATGTAAATACTTGCTCTGTGTGTGTCCAAAGCTACCTGGGGAGAAACTCGCTTCTCATTCTTGCAGGAATAATGGGATCAGTAGGTGTGGCTTGTCCAGGTACCATTTTCATTCTGCACATATATAAGTGTTTTACCTGGTATTTAGAGTTGATCTTATTTTCTAATGAGCACTGACTGAGCAAGGTGTTCATGTACATCTTTCTACCCATTTGCCAAGCAGAGCTCTGTTAAGAATCAGTCTATTATTTAACCTCTTCATACAGCAGAGAAGCACAGAAAGGGAGAGCTTATAACTGAGGAATGGGACTGTGATTGCAGTCAGCAGAATTCTTATCTGGGAGACCCCTGAGTAGCAAAGCATTGATTTTTATACTCAGGATTCTGCTAGAAGAGAAGCTAAGAAATTTACATTGTAGTTGACTAAGGATGTAAGGGCAGCCTGAAGGTCAGTTCCAATTATCAACGTAGTTCTAGCTTCTGTGTCACTTCTGACTCTCCTGCTTTAAGTTGTAAACCAATATCTTGTAAACCAACATCCTTGCCTTGTTATTTATGGTATTTTGATACAAACTGTTAGCATCTCTTAACTTAGTAGTATGGATTGGCTTGTCTTCAGTCTACTGCTGTGTTGTTTTGTTTTTTTTTTTTTTTTGAAGGATGCTTCTTCAAAGAAATTATATTCTCATTTAATGAGTAAGACCAGATCAGGACTACTGCATGCAAGCAAAGACACCTCTACTGGGTAGTGACACTTTCTGTTGAAAGTAGTCCAAGAAAATGAGGTGAACTGAGGCCTTTGTTAACAATATAGGAGCTCTGCCCACACTCCCAAGAAACAAAATATCATTAAAGAAAGGCCCAGGCAACTTTCCTAGGCTACCAAATTGGTATAATCCTATCATGCACCAAGGGATAAGTGATGAATTAGAGAGAGAGGCCAAATTCCTGAAAATAGGCATTGGATGGGGGAAAAAAACCCCATTAACCTGCATAATCAGGATGGCTTTTCTATTAAAACGTTGCACCTCTTCAAAGGTAGTAGAGAAATGCTGTGTCATCATAAAAAGGAGCAGAGATGCATGTTAATCCAAAGGTAGAATGGAGCTATTACAGATGAAAAAAAAGTCATTCTGTGGTAAAAGACAGAAGCAGAATGATAGAAAGACTGATTGGAGTAGAAGGATTCCAATAATTTAGCTGTTTGTGTTATGGCTTGATCACAGGTTACTAAAACACATGGCAAAGATGACACTATAAAATTTTAGTAACCATATAAAAATCCCCTGTGGGTTCTGCTGGTTCAGTAGGGGGACAAATTATTGCCTTAGATGGTCACTTCTAATGATGAATAAACTGAATTGGATACACCATCCATGGTATATAACAGGTAGAACTCAAAGGTGGTGCACATCAGATTTTACTCTGTCTTTAAATGTTTTAATATGTCACTGAAATAAGTGTAGGGTGTCACAAGCTGTAAAATAATTGAGATTTGGAAGCTTCCTACAGCAAATGACAGGATGTTTTCTGTCTTAATATCCAGAGATAGATAATCTGTGGCTGCAGAATATAATGCAGTGTGAAATAGACAATTCTAGTAGATTTAAGAGCTCACATCATAGTGAAATGTATTTCACAGCTGGTCAGGACTAAGGTAAATCAGAAAGTCAGGTCTAATGGCTAGCTGTGAATCCCCAAGGGCATGCATAACACAGTCTGAATCATGTAGAATTTATGCATTGATAGTGAAAAGAGACCATCTAATCTCATGAAATTCCATTCTAAATCTGAGTTCAATGTTTTTCCTCTTTGTTTTCTGTTAATGATGAAATCTGCATTTTCAAATGTTACTACTTCCATTTCTGGAACATGAATTGCCACTCAGACAAGTGCTATGATTAGAAGACTGAAAGTGTGTTACAGTGTAAAAGGTAGCTGGTGCTGTGTAGATGATGAGCTATGGTTTGTTAGAGCAGAATTCAAATGATTCAGCACCAGGAGGTAAGAGTACTTGCTTTCAGTAGCCAAAAAAGCAATGGGAAAAGAGATGGCCAGTAAAAGCGACCAGAGAGCTGACAGAAATGGCAAGTTCTGCTGCCTTGTTGGTCCACCCCTTCTGTCTTCAGGTCTCAGAGATTTACAGTCTGGAGGACAGATACATGAGTGAGGTCTATTCTGACAAGCAAACTGATTGATTAGTTTAGGTTAAGTACTGAAATTGGGACACAA
The DNA here is from genome assembly GCA_013400935.1 of Turnix velox. Taxonomy (NCBI): domain Eukaryota; kingdom Metazoa; phylum Chordata; class Aves; order Charadriiformes; family Turnicidae; genus Turnix; species Turnix velox. Next base: position 44,873 of record VZTY01019998.1, read on the forward strand.
ACTGGTTGCAGAGGTTATGTACAGGAAGGTGTGAATCAGAACATGAGGTATCTGTCCACTCAAGATGGTAATGGAGATGAAAGCTCTGAAGTACTGCTTGGATGGCTGATGGACCCAAATTGATAAGGTTGATGCTGGGACCAGAATAAGTCATAGCCTTCAGTTGATTTGAATCAGAACTAGTTGAAGACTTGCATAAAAAGCAGGGATAGAAACTAGAGATCAATTCTGAAATGCTGTTTTCTAGAGACTGATGCCTGTCAAGCCACATGTAGTTCAAATATTCATTGTAATAATATCTAACAATCCCTAAACAAGCACCTCAGCTTTTAAACAGCTGCCACTAACATTTTGAGAGAAGAAGGGGCTTAAAACATCAGAAAAGGGAAGAGTATGGAGGAGCAATCAAGAACTTTTATATACACATTTCTTAGCATGCAACTATGCTTTTTTAATTGATTGTTTCTGGAAGGTGCTGAGAGATTCATCAGTAGAGGATTATCTCTTGTTTTGACTAGAAGCACAGTTAGTAATGCTTTACTTTGAGTTAGTTTTTGGGAGGAGTTTTCATTAAACCACCCCACCACTGTTTTTTGGTTTTTTGGGGTTTTTTGTAAAATTAATTGGATTTTTGTCTTTGTCTCTGACCCATATGTGTGCATTTAAAAGGGAAAGAACTCAGCCATGCTCCATGTGTTTGTAATGCAGAAGTATCTCTGATTCTGTACTCTGAAGTATTCATTTGTACTTTATTCAGAATACAGTGTATATATAAAGGTACACACAATGTGATTTGCAAATTGTAATTAAGAGTGTAAATTTTTGTAAGTGTGCAAGTCAATGTCATCTGAACAGTTAATGAGATTCCCACTTATGACATAATATTGAAGTTAAAGTTGAAGAGAATAATTTTTGTTTTAGTAAACAGAAGAAAATTGTCAACAGCCATGCAAATGTAGGGAAGATATCACAGCTTGTGTGTGTGCTTGTATGTGTCTGTGTCATACATAATGAATTGCTCTTGGAATTACAAAATAAAGATAAGGTCTGATGATGCTGGCACAGGTCAGCTAATACCACCTACAGATTGTATTATTGAAAATCAGGTAGTGGATAAGAGTATAATTTTTTTTGTGTGTCATTAGAACAAAGGATATAAAGGAAATTAATTTATTTTCTTTGTATTCTTTAATTTTCAGGACTTTAGGAGAGCCAGTGAACCAGGAGAACTGGTAAGTTGATGGTTGTACTTTCTTCTTTCAGAGTTTCACTCATACAGCTGTACACCCCTCTATTTATATATGAAAAGCTGTGTACACATAAATTTTAAAAAGCTTGCAAGCAGTAGATTTGACTTCAGACCTCATGGCAATTGAAAACCAGGTTAACTATGGCAGTGATCTATTGGTGTAAATGAGAATACAACCTTGCATGGATGACTTTGTTCTGTTTTGCATATGCAACCTTTTATTAATAAGGGGCCTTCTTTTTACTACATTTAGTAATGTATTTTCATAGTGGAAAACTAATAAATCTGCTTCATGTCTGTTTTTCCAACATTCAGCGTAAAATGATGATGTTTGTTGCAATAAATAGGACCAAAATGACTGTACAGTTCTCCCTTCCCAGGCCGGGTCTTAAATACTGTTTCTAGATTTGAAACAGATGTTTATGTTCTAGAATATAGTTTAATTCAATTTGTGAATAGTTAGACTTCAAAATGGCTTACATGGGTGAGAAGGCAGGCCAATGCCATAAGTATTTTAATCTGGAGAAGAGAGAAGGTATTTAAAAAAACAACAGTAGTGCAGAGTCTATCTGTAGGAACATGCCTACTTTCCAGATCATTTCTAAAAGAAAAGCTTTTTCTGATTAATCAAAATGCATTTGTATATTGTGAAGATAACCTTAAAGGGTAGCTTTGAACTATGTTTTGTTTGATTTTGTTTATATTTGATCTTTTTATGACTGAGTTAGCAAGTCATGTTTGCATCAGCTTGAAGCCATTTCAGTGTAAGAGGATGGTCTTGTGTTTATACAAAATATAAGATACTTCAAAAAATCTTGTTCTTTAAATAGTCTTGTTTACAGCATCAGAGCTTTTTTTAAGGAAAGAGTCATGATTTGACTCATTCAGTGCCTCTCAAGCAGAATGCAAGATTTAATTTGTCTGTATTAATAAATCAAAATAATGAGATCCTCACTTTTTTTTGGAAGTATCAGAGCAGAATCTGGACATCTTACAAGTTATTAGCATAGGTAGACTCAACATCTTCAGTGCAAGCACCCAGGCAAGCACAGTTCCTGTGTGAACTAGAGGCAAAGCACCAAGCCTTGCAGTGAGTGAGGAGCTTTTGATTCTGCTGGAAACTGTGGCAGTATCCTGGAACATCCCTGTTAAACTTACTGCAGCATGATTCTTTTGCTGTTGCAAAAAGGATCTGTGCCTGATGATTCATTTTTAAGCTCCAGTTAAACAAATCAATGAAATGTAAAATTCTTAAGACACATTCAGTCCCATGGAGAGAGGGAAATGATGCTTCTGTCCTGACTGCATGACTGAATTATCTTCTGATAATTGGGTTTTTGGCTAAGTAATAAAATGCATATTTTTTCCTGTGTGAACAGACTGAATTTCTGAAAGGAAGCATAACAGCAGTGCAGAACATTAAATGCAGTGAAAGAAAAACCTGGGAAAGGCAGTGCAGCAGAAAATATCTTAGTGCCTTAGCAAAACCAGTGTAGAAGTAGTAAAATGAGAAACAATGTAAAATCAAGAAACTAAATACTTTTCATGCTTGTAATGTTAGGCCTAATGGATGCAGATTGGAAGAGTTGGAGATTTAGGCTGGTTGTAAGAAAGAAGTTCTTTACAGTGAGGGTGGTGAGACACTGGAACTATTTGCCCAGAGAGGTTGTGGATGCCCCCTCCCTGGAGGTGTTTAAGGCCAGGCTTGATGAGGTATTGATCAACCTGGTCTAGTGGGAGGTGTCCCAGTGGGAGGGGGGTTGGAACTCGATGATCTTTAAGGTCCCTTCCAACCCAAACCATTCTATGATTCTATGAATATTGCTCAAGCTTTACCTGGCAAACTCATCTGGTTTCAAAGCTGGTTACCTCCAGCTTTGTGAGTCACCACATAAATGTTTGGTGCCATTTTCATATCACTGCACACTCTGAGATTTCTGCAGTAGAGCTCTGAAGGACTAATTTCATGAAAATGAAAGTGTTTTTTAATTTCTTCAAGCGTGTAATAGTATTGCAATGTCCTTGCAATAGGGAGTTTCTGATACTCATTTATCCCATTAAATGTTACATTTTTTGCAAACTGCTGTGTCTTCAGGAGGCAGAGAAAGATACCTTTTTTTGTTGCATTTTAGTCAGATACATTATTAAACATTCCTCTCTGTGGAGGAGTTGTTTGTTTTAAAAAGATACTGATAAAGGCAACAGTGATTTTCTTGATTTAATTTGACTCTGAGGACAAAATGAAAGAAAGAAGCTGACATTTAGTTCTTTATTTTTATATATTTGTATTTGAGAACAGAATGCTCACAAACCTGTGAGACTGAAATCACCCTTAGAGACTAATTTTCTTTCTTTGCATTTCGAAATGGGCAAATTGCTACAATTGTTTTTCTGCCTTAACTCCTTATCCCACCCCCTGTAAATGATCATATGTGTTCTGTGTTTGTGATTAGTATCTCCATGTATGTTAGATGCCTTTTATGAACTCTGCACAATCATAGATATTGGACTTTGCAAATGGTCCTACAAGGAAATTGCAGGTTATTGCTTGGTTAAAATTTTGAGTTGTATTCTCTATTAATAGAAGTACTTCCTTAGATTTAAAAAGGTAATCAGCCACTATTGGATCCAAATTCCAATAATTTCTCAGGAATTTGGTGTTTTTTCCTCTCTCGTTCCATTTCCAATGCAGTGTTCATATACAGTTTATATTTTAATATCATATAAACATAGGCATTTGTACAGAAACACAAGTTTCAGGTATATATTTTTATTTCAATCCTAAATAATAGCTTAAAATGCTTTGTGTGTTACTAAAATATGGAACTTCTGTCTTTAGTCTTCTGCCCACATAAATGGCAAATGTGGTGTATGATGTGGTGTATTATTTAGCAGTGAGGTGCTGAGAATAGGATTTTGAATCTTTTTTTATGCATCAGTAATTTTGCATGTCCTTAGTGAGAGGATGTACATTAGCACAGATGAATGAAACCCAGGGATTAAGTGCTTTGAGAACATACTTTAAACATATTCCAGTCCTTAGACTGCAACACTTGAGATGTAGAGGAAGTGTTTTTCAAGTATACAAATATAATTTGCTCTTTTTTCTGTCATAATAATTTGACTAAAAGTACTCCAGAAGCAATATGGAACGTGTCTGGTGTGTGTCTGGCAGTCTCTTCCATCTGTCTTGCAGGTTAAACCCTAAATCAGTTTGGTTTGGTTGTTTTTTGGTTTTGTTGGATTTTTTTGTGGTTTGTTTTGGGTTTTTTTTGAAAGCATAAGTGATTTCAGAACTCATGTTTTGTTCCTGCATCCTGTAGTTGCATATGAATGTCAAAGTATCAGTCCCACTGAGGACAGGACACTCTTTCCATCTCTAAAATGAAGAAACAGGGCTTACAATTGCAGTTGGAATATGCACTGAGAGAATGCTTTTGGCTTAACCAGATAATGTCCTCCATAGTAAAGTCATTTTATCATAAAATCTTTGTCTTCTCCTTCCATGATTTAAGCAATGGTAAGTGACCTTGCTTTGCTGAAGAGAATAACTGATCATCTTAAAGTAAAAGAAGTCTCAAGCATAATGCTAAAATCCACCAAGAAGACTCGGGTGACTACACAAGCACTTAAAAGCAGTGTTTCCAGGAAACAGATATTTGCTGCTTACCACTGAAGTGTACCAGAAGAAAAATACTGAGGTGAAAAACTGTCAGGGTTTGTCATGGTTCTGTGATACTTCTCTTCACCCTTTTTTTTCAGTGTCAATCAAGTTCATGAGAATCTCAGTGTTCATTTTCAGTGGATTCATCCCTGACCATTCTGTAGAGAAAGCTTGAAAATGTGAGACAATGACAACAAATAGCCTCAGAAAAATTGGAAGCAGGGAAGAAACTTTACAGTTCTTTCTTCACACAAAATCTCCTGGACTTTAAGGCAATTATAGGATTTTTTGGGGGCACTGAATTAGATATTTTCCTTGATGCTTGTTCTTGGCAGTGTGAAAAGAATGTTTGAGGCATATTTAAGCACAATTCAGTCATGAATGGGCAACAAACTGTATTCTGGTGCATGGGAGAACATCCCTGTGTTGGGCTGGCCCTGGCAGGATGCCATGCCACTGTCTTCTCCTCAGCTGGATTGGGAGAGTAAATATGATGTAAAGCTTGTGGACTGAGGTTGGGACAAGCAGACAATGCTCAGCAATAAGTCATGAGTAAAACAGACTTAAGTTGAATAACTTAATGTGTTCCAAATCAAATCGGACTAGGATAATGAGGGACAAAACCAAATCTTCTATGCTCCTTCCCCCACACCTCCCTTGTTTCTGGGCTTGCCTTTACACATATTTGTGTATGGTGTTTTGGTTTTTGTGGGCTTTTTGTTTGGTTTTGGTTTTTGTGGTTGTGTTTGTTTGTGTTTTTTGGGGGGTTTTATTTGTATTTTTGTAGCTTTTGGTTGTTTGCCTCTCTTTTGGGTGATGTATGTTTGTGTGTGTGTGTTTGTATTATGTTGGGTTTTTTTTTCTTTGTTTAAACCAGAAGAGGGCGATGGATTTGGTGAGGGATCTGCAGAATAGGACTTCTGAGGAGCAGCTGTGGGAGCTGTAAGAATTCAGCCTCAAGAAAAGGAGGGTGGGGATGATCCCTTTGTTTCTTCCCACAGGTCCATGAAAGGAAGGTGAAGACAGGTAGGGGTCAGTCTTTTTTTCCAAATAACAGGTGACAGAACAAGAAGAGACGGACCCAAATTTCTCCAGAGAGGGGTTAGAGTGGATATCAGGAAAAAGTTTTAATGGGTTATTAAGCATTGGGACAAGTTGCCCAGGGAGGTTGTGGTACCATTCCTGAAGCTATCTGAGATGAGTAAACATAATTCTTAGGCTGGAGGATGGTTCTTCTCAGGTTAAAAACTGAACTAGATGGTCTGAAGAGTCCCTTCCAACATTCTATTATTCTCATAGTCAAGACATCACGGTTTAGCTCATTAGAAACCAGTAGACTTGTACTGGCTGAAATCTTAAGGAATGGAGTCTCCAAGCATGTTGTTTGTCTTTGTAATTCATTATACTGGAACTTCTGTGCGAACTTTTAGTAAATCCAAGTTGGAATTACTTTCCATCATTAATAAATCACTTCTTTCCAGCTGTGTGTTTGCCAAGCCAGTCAGTGCAAGATAAATAACCAACACAAAGAGCATCAGAATAGCTTGAGATGCCCTTTTAACTGTGGGATGTGTTAACTGTAAAATGCACAATTTTCTGCAGATTTCAAGCATTCCATCCATAGAAGTGAAGAGTTATTTAGTTTCAAATAATATTTTTGCAGTATGAGATTGTGGGGAAAGAAAGGAGGAGAGAAGGGAAGAAATTCTATGCTCTTGGCATTTTACAGTCCTGTGCTTGGCTCTCCCATGCAATACCTCTCAATTATAGAGATCAAGTGGATCTTAGCTAAAATTCTAAGTGACTCTTTAGTAGCAGAGTGAATAGGCTTGAAATTTTCAAATTCAGCATGGAATTATTGAAGAGTTGTTATAATGCCTGACTAGTGAAAGCTTTATCCCAAGGCATAAAATACAATCATTTCTGGTATTTGCAAGCTGAATAATCACATTGAAGCAGCTTAGAAAAAGTATCTTTGACCGTGGAAAGTTATTCATTGTGGATAAGAACAGGAAAGAGACACAATGTAATTCAAAAAAAGGTTACATTTGTAGCATGATAGAAATACTTGATTTCACTCGGAGTCCTGGCTATGTTTTTTCTCCAGTTAACTGGGTGCCTTCTTCTAAAGTGAAAATCATCTCTTGGCAGCAGGTGTCAGAATAAAATGGAATAATGTTTGTGTAGTTCAAGTACACTACAGTAATCATTTAAAGTGAATTATTTTAGAGAGAATTAACTGAGTGATGTTATAATTGTGAGTTTCTGTTGTAAGACTGCAAAGTTCCTCAGGCACCATATCCCATATATAAAGCTTTTTGTGATGGTGGCTGCTAAAGTGGAGGCCCTTGATATAAAATACTTTAAATTAAAAATTATGGCTCTGACATCTCTGTTCTGTGCTGTAGTCCATTTTGTTTCTCTTACTCTTAAACTACATCCTGATTTCTGTACAGATTATTTTACTATAATATAGGGAGATTACTAGCATGAATGTATTTAATAAGATTTCATTGGTTTTGTGGAATGATTCTTACAAAGCTCTGAAGCTCTTTAGTATTATGTATCAAGTGTTGTTCACTGTATTAAACATCAGTAGAATATATGCAGCAGTGATGTGCAGGGTATTAATGAGATACAGTGTTGTTCTCCCTCTATGTCTTGCATCATCTAATCCATTATATGGATGCCTTTCATCACATTTCCTTAGAAGTTAAGAATTTTGAATTAAGTAGTCACTTAATGTACTGCAGAAAGAACTCGGGGCTGTTGGGGAAACAGTTGCTGGCAATAATAATTATTAAATTTACTAACAATGACAAAGGCTACAGGAGCAGACCACCTATTTAGGTGTACTATACATTTAGATCTATTATACATCTATTATAAATCTATAATACATCTAAATATATAATTGTGTTTCAAGCTGGTTTAGTATTAGGAACTTCTGGCACTCTGAACTTCCTATTTACCTCCTCTCTGACTTGTAAGATTGGCTTAAAAATAACAAGATTTACAAAGCAGTCAGCAAGTTCTTATTGTTTTTATTTTCTCTTTTAGTTTTTGAGTCTTTACATCTGCATTAAACTAAAGCTGAGGAAAAAAATAAATAGGTGTATGAAGTTAGGAATCAGAGAAGCAGCTGTATGGCTTAATGTGTCATCATTTAAATGTGAAGATTTGCTGAAGGTAATCACTTGCTTCTACTTGAAGAAGTCCCAACGAATTTTGAAGAGATGTGTTTCTTAGTTTTGATTTGTGTTTTGTGCCTGCTGTTCATATAGAAAATCTGACACTTGACAAAACTGAGATGCTGTGAGATGCCTTTAGTCCAAGAAATGAGATATTTTTGTAAACTACTCATTCTTTACTTGAAACTCTAGTTGTGATGTTAAGTGCTCTGAAGAACTGTGATTTCATCCTCTTGTTGCAAGAAAACTGCACTTTATAACTTTAGTATAAGATTCTATTTTTAGTTTCATTAAAATAAGAGTTTTAGGGCTCCTTTCAAAGACTGTTGAGCTTTTAGATATGAGTCATAGGGCTGTTCAGCCCAGAGAAGGGAAAGCTCTGGGGAGACCTCATAGTGGCTTCCCAGCACCTGAAGGGTAGTGGCTAGTGACTCCTTTACTCTTCTTGTCCTATGTTACCCTTTGATGAAAGGCTGTGTGGTTATTCTAAAGTTTACCACTAACTCCTTCTCATACAAGAAAGAGTCAAGAAGGAATGAAGTATGACAAGTGTCTCACTGCAGTAGCTATGGCAGTCTTCATTGCTGGTCCCTTCTACAGTCTCTACAATCTAATATTAGGCCCCATCAAGTTGAGAGGAGAAGCAAAAAGCACTATGTTATTTCCTTTATTTTAATTGTATTTGGAGAAATGTGGAGTATGTTTGGTGAGTTAGTGATTGGGTGCAGTGGTCAGCTGAAATATTTGGTGAAAGTGACCTGGTATTGTTGGAGTACAGAGAAAAATATTTATGAAGCTTTAAGACAAACAGTTAAGGAAAGTAGTATGATTCTTGACTGCTTCACCAGTGTCTAATTCCTGCTTGGTAGTGCTTAGGCTGTGCTGTCACTAATTATAGAGCAAACAAGTGGTGGCAGATAGTTGGAGAAATGTTTGAAGATAGGCTGCTTATCATACGTTAAGTTCTGTCTCAAGGTAGGCAAAGGCTCATTTATTCATTTGACAATCTAATCTTCTCTAAGTGCACTGCCTCTTCAGGGAGGATGCTTTTGGGTTGGTAAATATTTATCAATGCTAATGTGTTTTTAAAACTGCACCCTTATCTTTATTGTTTAAAGATAACATTTACTTGCTGAGGGTGGGAGTGAGACATGAAGGAACTGATTGTGCTCTTTCGTTTCTCCTGGGACTCAAGCAGAAATTATTTATAATGTAGTCCTAGCTCTTGCTGTTACAAAGAGAAATTTTGGCCTCTTCAAAATGATATTTGGATGTGTGATTATGTTTGCAGCTACAGTGTTCTCCCAATGTTTGCAAAATAGTCCTTTTAGCACCTTTATGTAGATTGTATAATGTGGCTATTGAAGATGTGTTATCTTTTAGAGGAAGAGATTAATGTCTCAAAATAAAATGATTAAACAGATGTGTGATGTGATGCAGTCTCACAGTTACATAGGAAATGGAACCACAGAAGTTGAAAACAGTACTGTGAGATTAGTAGAGCTAAGTAAAAAAAAAAAAAAAGCTGTATGTTCTGTATTGGGAGAAAAGAAAGAAATGCTTGTATTACATATATTAAATAGGCATATATTGACTTTTTAGAACTGTCTGGATGGCAATAGCAATAATGATAATTTTATAGTAAGCCAGCCTCCAGCTTTGACTAAAAAGTCTTCCTGGGAAGAGAAGATGTTATGCAAAGTGTGTTGTGAAGAGCATTCCTCATAATTTCACAAGTGAGCATAGATGTAGTGAAGTTTTATTGGTAAAGCTTATCTGTACAGAACTCAAGCTGCCAGATGTGATGCATGGAAGAATTTTCTCCCCTGTCAGTTTGGTAATAATTTGTTGGCTTGTAGTTTATTTTCCTTCATAGAGAAGTTTCAATCCACTTTCTGGCCATTTTGTGGAACAGATTTCTGCCCCTATGGGCAATGCAGGTAGGGTGGGCTCCTTGTCCAGGACAATTGGAGCCTGTTCTGGGGTTCTGCATTGCAGCTGCTGGCATTACAGGAACAGAAACAGCTGTTTCTATCAGGCAAAATTTCAGGAGACAGGGCATCAGCTTCCTTTCTTATGAACAGAACTATGTCCTGGTTTCAGATCTGAGATGACAGCTGCTGGGAGAGGCTTCTGCTTTTGCACTGGCCCATCAGCTGAGCAGCTGTTTCCAGCCTGTGTGTGTGACAGGGCAGCAGACCAGCCCTGGACTATCCATTGACCTATTAAGTGAAATGCTGGCAGTGCATGATGCGAAGTGACATTGTTTTCAGAAGTGGTTAGTGTCTGAGATACCTGCAGAGTTGTAGAAATCTGGACTGGTCTTGGTGCTTTTATGAAAGTTAACTTTAATATTTTCTTTCTCTCCATGAACAATGTATTAATAATAATCCTCAGATAACCCACAGTTACAGTGACTTAAATATGCTATCTGCAGCAATCTGGTTGCATGTTCTGCTGCGGATTTTTTTTTTGCTTGTTTATTCAAGGAATTCTTGCAATTATTCAAGGAATTCAAGAAATTCTTTAGTCTTTGTTCTTACATATTACTGAACTTTCCAAAAAGCATGTTTTGAATGGAAAAAGATGCATTGATTTTGAAGCTGGTTGAAAATGGGACCAGTTAAAGTAGTGTAAATTTATATTGCAGATACAAATTGAGATGCTTTAATCTTTAGATAAAACAGATTAGAGACAGGCCCTCTGTGCTTAGCTATATGGGAAGAGGTTAACATGATCAGCTCTCTGAAACCACCCTTCTGTGGGTGCTTGTTAAAAGAGCTGCTTACACAAACACTCTAAAAATCCTTTTAAATATGTGGGTTGAAGCATTGGAAATTGGTGGGTTGATTTAGCTCATTATTTTCTTGACTAAATTTGGTGAAACTGGGAGCACTTACACAAGTGGTGTCTGCCAGCAGATTAGTTAAGTGTCTTGTTTACTGGAAAATCCTGCCAAGGAGATGAGTATTTCAACTTCTTCCACTGAATCGGATTGATCTGTGATACAAAATTTATATGCAACCTTTTATTTTTCTTTATATTTTGTTGGGAATTATGACCCTTTACATATATATTCTCTTTCTTCAAAGTAAGAATCATGTGAATGAGCACTTTCTGTAGTTGTCTTGAACTTTTCTATTTTGTCTTTGTTATCTTGCTTATTTACTAATGAATAATATGCACTGGGGTGTTTTATGAGTGGTAGTAGTAAGGAAACTCTGAAAGAAGGATTTAACTCTGAAAGTTAGATTTGTTGAAGTCTGTGGTTAATGTTGGGAAGTCTAGCAGGTGTAAATGAAAAGAATTTAACTTCTATTGGCATGAGAATCTTTGAGCAAGGGTAGAAAAGTGATCAGCTCACCAACTTCACCCAACCCCATAGTTTGCTGATTGCAAGCTGAATTTGTTTGATTAGAGAGTAATCTGCACACAGTGATTTTGTAATTACTTGTCATTCCTTTCTTGCTAATTGCTTCATATTCATTTTCTGAATGTATTACTGAAATTGAAGTAATTGATTTCCAGTAGATGTCATTCAATTTAGTTCATTTTTCACTGTATGTAGTAGGTATATCATGAGAGAAATTCAATTGGATGGCTGACTGCCTAGTGCCTCTCTGCATAACTTTAGATTTGAAATGACATTAGAGTGCATTCCAAGTTGCTTGAGTTTTTAATAGCCACTGATTTGACTTTCTGTTGAAAGTGAGGAACAATTTTCTTTACTACTGTTTCCTGACTCTCCATGGCAGAGGCTGAATGAAGCCAGAAATGCTGTACCCACCTTTTGTGCTTGGTATCTCTGCTTCACCAGTTTTCTCTGTGACTTATCCTTCTGGCAGCACAAAGCAATTTGCTTACTCTGGCTGCTCAGAGGAGTAGCCTTTCCCTGTTCTCCTGCTCCATCTTCCATATACACATAGTTCGCACTCAAATGTATATTTGTCTGAAGTAATACAGAACCTAACATTACCTGAACATGTGTAAAGGGGAAATTCTAATTTTTACTAGTTTACTAATTTTTACTTTTGATTCGTTTTCTGCATATCAGCTTTGAGTATTTAATAAATGGAGGTTACTGGGCAAGTTTAGAGGTAATGAGGACATAGGCTTTGTGGTGATGTTTTGTCAAAAATGCTGGGGTTTGCAGCAGTCTAATAGCATTCTAACATTAGTGGTGGGCTTATTTTTCAAAAGGAATATAGGCTCTACCTGCTTAAATGCTTTTTTCTTGCTCTGCCTCCATGTCTCGTGGATAACAATTAAAATACCATATAGTTTAATCCTGCAAATATAAAAGCTGCAATAGTGAAAAAAATAAGCCTTTAAATATTTAACTTGTTGACACAGGGCTAAGTGGTGCAGGATAGTCGTTGGGAGACTTCATTGCTTAGTAAATCAGTATTTTAGGGTTATGGAAAGATGTGCACTTTAGTTTCATTGAGATGTGGGAGTGAATAAATACTTGCAGTAATTACAATCTGGTTTTATTGCTGAGGACAAATGGAGATGCTGAGGCCTGGAGAAGGGTGAAAGGATTCCAGGAGGACAGATGAGGCTGCATTTTAAAAATACTTGGAAAATGGTTAGACCAAATTTAATGTTAGTCCATGACAGGAAAACAAGCATGGAATAGCTCATTGCTTAACTCAAGATTCAGTTAGGAAAAAAATAATCTTTAAAAAAACTGTCCAGCATTTCAGATACTCTGATACTGAACTACTTCAGGCACAGAGAAAATACTAAGCAGGTTCCAGTCTGGGATGAGAATACTCTGAAAATTTTGCTGCTGTTGGCAGTTTGTTCCTGGACAAAGCTGACTGGTACATCATGTTGTCATATTTTCTCACTCCAGAACTTTGTAAGTAGCCAGAAGGGTGCTTAGCTTTTCTTTTCGAGAGTGGCCATCTGCACTTTCTGCTCCTGCAGGCTGAATACAGCTTTTGCTTGATGTTTTCCTCCCAAGAAGATTATAATAAAATTTGCAACAGATGAAACACTAGTTTATGGTTGTACCATTTAACATATCCTGTGCTTATCTCACAAACAATAGGATGCCTTGGTCTGGTGCAGGATTTGGCTCAGTATGAGTAGAATCATAGAGTAGCATCCATTACTTTTAATGCAGAGCTCATGTTGCATCCAGTGGGACTTGTCCTTACAGGCTGATGGCAGAATGTGTACAATACTCTGAAACACCCTTAATACCTACATGCCAAGTGCTTTGTTTCCATATTGAGTGCTTGCTTCTTAGGAGGCCACTGGAACTACTCCAGCAGAGCACTCAAACATGCACTTAATTGTAGGCAAAGAAATCACTTCTGTTCATGCAGCATGGCGTGGCACACATCCAAAACTTTTACCTGCCCACAAAGGAGACTCCGCTGTAGCCACAGACTCCTCTTGAAAACAATAGGCATGTGTGAGTATGCTTAAGGGTAAGCAAATAGCAAGTGCTGGTTTAGTCCTAAGTATTTGATACCTTGAGAACAAGGGAGGACTAGAAACAATGGCTGTAAATTGGAAGGGGGTAGATTTAGACTTGACATAAGAAAGAAATTCTTTACAGTGAGGGTGGTGAAGCACTGGAACAGGTTGCCCAGAGAGGTTGTGGATGCCCCCTCTCTGGAGGTGTTCAAGACCAGGCTGGACAAGGCACTGAGCAGCCTGATGTAGTGGGAGGTGTCCCTGCCTATGGCAGGGGGGTTGGAACTTGATGATGTTTAAGGTCCCTTCCAGCCCAAACTATTATATGATTCTATGATTTTTGTGTTACTCACCAAAGTCTTTCTCTTTGGTTTTCTATCATAGAATCATAGAATAGTTCAGGTTGGAAGGGACCTTAAAGATCATTGAGTTCCAACCCCCCTGCCATAGGCAGGCAAATTTTTTTTTCTGGGGGAGGGAAAAATAACATCTGTGTCTTAACATGGTCATTGTTTTGACAGTTGTAAAGAAAGCTTCAGTTGTACCAGGACATTTGAGTTATAAAACTGCTTGAATGAGGAAGCTTTGTTTCTTTGTTGGTTTGATTTTTGTGTGGGTTTTTTTTAATTATTATTTATTTGGGTTTTCTTTTCAGTTTTAGCACTCAGACTTGAACTCTTCAGTGGGGAAATACCTCATAGTAAAAATACTTTTATAAGCCTGTGCATCTTCTGACAGAATTCTGAGAGAATAAAGATGTAGTTTAAAAATCTCAATTCTGTTGCTAACTTTCTTTCTGACCTTCTGTCTATAAACTTGAGACAGTTCAGATCCTTTGTGGATCAGTGCTTCTTGTGGTGCAGTGAGGAATATGAAACAGGCCTTCTCAGAAGGATAGCCCAGCTTTCTGTACTGGTAATCTGACAGTGATGTCAAGCCCAGTTGTCTTATGGATGGAACTAAACAGGGTGGCTTTACATGGCTGTTTTGGAGCATCATGAAATATTTACAAAGACACAAAATCTTCAGGTCTTTCAGCAGGAGGGTCAGGAAAAATGGGAATTTTACCAAGAATCTGAAGATTGACCTGCTAGCTGTAGATTGTGTTTAAAACCAAACCAAAACAACCCATACACTGCTAGAAGTGTAACTGGATGCATTCATGTAATTTCACAAGTCTGCCAGGATTTCAGGGGGAGATTTGTGAAAAGAATCTTTTGTAGCAAAAGGTAGAACTGAGTAATAGTTATAGTGTGCTTTGAATACAGATGTTTGTAGTAAATTTTGTATGTTGGTATATTGTGTTTTTTGTTAGATTTGTGGCTGATCCATGCTTACAGGCAAGTTCTGAGCTATAATGTATTGTAGACCAAGCACAAGAGATAATTCACATTAAAAAGGGTTATAATCTCACTAAGAAAGATGGGTGAAATGATGAGAAGATGTAAGCATCTGTATTTTATTGGTAAAGCTATGAAGCTTGTAAAGCTTGTTTAGAAATGCCAGTGTCCTAGTGACAAATGACTCAAGCTTGAAATCCAGCTTCCTTTGTAGTTATGTCATGGTATATTTCCAGATTTCTTCTTGGAGATCCAAACTACAGTGTTATTACTACAGAATATAATCTGTTTCCTGTCTGGTCTAGTGACAATTAATTCTAATGAGATTTAATACCATCAGTTTAAGTTGCTTCACTGGTTAATCCCAAACAGAATCACCTCTAGGATTCATACTTTCAAATCTCATGTTTTCTTGCTGTGACTTTCAGAAAGGTTCCTTGAAGTTTGTTGCCAGAAAGGCTGAACAATTCCTGTGGTGTATCATGAAATGGAATGTTCAACTTGCTAAACTTTGTGAATGCTCTTCTCAGAACTCCTCCACAAAACCTCCTTGAGAGTCCTCCTGCTTCAGGAACTTGTAACAGGAAGGGGCAGGGAGTAGTTTCCCATCGTGTTTTTGTGATATGCTTGGTTCTGAAAGGTGCACTGTTTTGGTGTTTGAGATGCCCTTTACTCTGCTGAATTCTATCAGAAGTTGTTGTGGCTCAGGTCTTATAGTGGAACTGGCTTTTGTCTGCCTTAGGGAACTGAAGTTTCCTCTTTTCCTACATAAGTGGTTTTGTTTTGTTTTTGGGTTTTTTTTAATGGGAAGGCTTCCTGCGTGCTTTAAAGAAAAAAAACAAACAAACACCAAATTGAAAAAATATAATAACATTGCAGTATAGCTCTAAATAGTTGGTTTCTTGTGCAAATTCTCTCCCATATCTCATTCCTGTTTGTCTGCAATCCCACTTGTTGCAGCAGTTTAATCAAGCACAGGATTGGGAGTCCAGTCTGGAATTGTTCTGAAATTTAAAAAAATAAATTTGACATGGAGCCTCACAGAGTAGGTTTCTGGCCTATGACAGCTAATGCAAATGATATATTAATTTTTTGGAGAGACATAATGACCATGAAGGTGCAGTATATGTCTCAACAAGGACCACTTTTCTGGGGACACTGCTTATTAATCCCACAGATAATTATATTCTATATACTCCCCCTTCATTTACAGCAGAAACAGATCACTGACGTGGTGTATAGAGGACAAAGTGATTTTTTTATTAAGAGTTCATTAGCAATCCTCTTTTGAGGCATGTTATACCATTGTTAGCAGAGGGCAACCCTAAATCTGCTGACATCCCTGGAACTTGCTTCTAATCTGCCTGGTTTGTCTGTGCTGATCTTGAGCCCCTAGGTTGGGCTCTTTGAAAATGTCCTTTGAAGAGAAAAATAATCTGAATTAACAGGAAAATAATTGATATTGCCATGACAATAGCTCATTAATATACCTGCAAAAACCAACTGTGAAGATTGTAGGCTTAGGTGTTTTGCATCTGATGTTTTAAAAGCAAGCGACTACAAATCTGTCACAGTGGCTAGGATGGTAGGGGAAAAAAAGCCAAACTTTAGGATTATTTTCCCAGTGAGTTTCCAGTGTTCAGCAGATGAAGAAACTGGGGAACATTTAGTTGTACTCTTTTTCTGCACAGTGACTGAAATGGGACACCTTAGATATTATTTGTGTGCCACCTGGAATCTCAAATGCCTAATGCTTGCATTCCCTACCTTGATGTCTGACTTAATGTCTTTCATTCAGAAAAACAGACAAAAATATCTAAAGAACAAGTGGATTGCTTGCCAGAGGAGCCTGCTGTCAATAATTATTACTGCAAATAATAACTAAAATGTTAAGGAATAATAATAATAATATTCATGTTATGGAAGTTAACTTTGCACAAAAACAAGTAGTGAATATTTTCATCAGTTTAAATCTAACTGGAGTTGTGGGTCTTTGCCTGTGAAGAGGGAGAATAAATGCTTGGAACTAAGTTATAGATATCTCATTGACTTCAACTGTGTCAGACATGAGTATAAAGTGACAAGTATGATTGTAGATATTGAAATTAGACACGAATTAAAAATATGCTTAAATTGAAGCAAAGCAATTAAGGAGTTATTCTAGTTGTTCTTCCTCAGTGCTTTTAGGTATCTTCATTTGAAAACCACAAAAATAATATTCCATGTGTGTTGATTGTAACCTTGGAATGTCTCTGAGCTCACTTTGCTGATTTTTTTAATGAAAAAGTGGGGGGGAAAAGTGTTTGTCTATGATATGTTTAGTGAGCTGGTTTTGATTCATCTGGAAGTGGTTTGATTTCTTCTCCTTTTGAAGTGTGAGGACTCTCTGTGCTTGACAAAAAGCAATTGATTTATCCTGCTCTGTGTTTTTAAAGTGTTGTAGTGCCTACATAGTGCTCTGCTTTTCCAGAATATTTTATCTGCACAAAAATGCAATATTATTGTCTTGGAACTTGCAAAAATTAAAGGATTATGTCAGAGAATTAAGAGAAAGTATTTCTAAAGGGATCCAGTCTTGAGATCTTGGTCTGGTCAACATATCATTCTGTTATAAAACCTGAAAGAGACTTCCTACCCCTCAAAAATATCAGCTTTATTTTCGATTTATAAGTTCAGTTCCTTTTTAAAGAGCTAATTCCTTCTTATCCATCAAAATTTGGAGGTAATTTTAAATACATGTGGAACTTTCTCTTAAATAGTCAGAAATCTTTTGCTTACATGAAGCAGGTGTATAGCAGGAAGAAATCATTTCAGTCTTAATGTCCACTCAGTATCAGACTTTAAAAAACTATGAAAAACAAGTCAAAGGAAGAAAAATATTGGTCAACATCTCAAGTAAACAGTAGGGTTTAGGGTCTAATTATAGACCAATTAATGTGATATTATGAATGTAGGTTCCATTTTGATTCATTATCAGGTCCCATCACTGAAAAAGCCTGAGATGCAATGACTCACTAGCACTTCTCCACCTTTTTTGATGTATCAGAGTCATACAGGTTTGCCAGACAAAAGATTCTGAGGCAGTGAAGAGAAAAAAATTATTCATTGCCTTTAAAATTGTCCTAGTGTTTCTTTTTCCCCCCTGCTTTTAATCTCNCTTCTTATCCATCAAAATTTGGAGGTAATTTTAAATACATGTGGAACTTTCTCTTAAATAGTCAGAAATCTTTTGCTTACATGAAGCAGGTGTATAGCAGGAAGAAATCATTTCAGTCTTAATGTCCACTCAGTATCAGACTTTCAAAAACTATGAAAAACAAGTCAAAGGAAGAAAAATATTGGTCAACATCTCAAGTAAACAGTAGGGTTTAGGGTCTAATTATAGACCAATTAATGTGATATTATGAATGTAGGTTCCATTTTGATTCATTATCAGGTCCCATCACTGAAAAAGCCTGAGATGCAATGACTCACTAGCACTTCTCCACCTTTTTTGATGTATCAGAGTCATACAGGTTTGCCAGACAAAAGATTCTGAGGCAGTGAAGAGAAAAAAATTATTCATTGCCTTTAAAATTGTCCTAGTGTTTCTTTTCCCCCCCTGCTTTTAATCTCCAGCACCATCCAATGGTAAAAACCTTTCTCATAAGAAAAAATATTAATTAAAATCAGTGATCTCCTCAATTAAATTGTCAGATTGCCTGGAACAAATATTCCAGAGTAAAAGAGAAGATGCTAATTAATACAATAAATTGTTTTAATTTCTATCTCTTAAACAGATCACCACATTGTTACCAGTGTGACTAAGATGTGAATTATTGGAAAACCATTGTTCTAAGCCTATAAAACATGCTAATGGAGCTTGCCAAGAGGCTTTATACTGAACCCATAACTGAAGACTCATTGTGCATCACAGGGGAGAAACTGGAGTTTAAGAAACAGTTTCTTCTGCAGTGCTTCCTTATTGGATAGTTTCAGTGATTTTTAACCTGGCATCCATTTTGCTTTTGCAGGAGCTACTGTTACTTGCATTTGTGTATAGAAATAACCAAGAGATTGTGCCAAAGTGGTGTTTGCACTGGCAGAAGTTGATGTATGCAAACATTTTTAGCTGTGCTGAACTAGAAACTATATATTTTTTTCTCCTTTCTCCTTCCTGCCTGGCTTGGAAACTTCCCTCAGCCAGCCAGAATTTCTGTAATAGGTGAGAACATCCTGTATATGGCATGTAGCAGATTTTTGCCTTTGGGGCATGTAACATTAACCTTTCACTGCCTTTCAGATGAGTTAGGACACTGTCCTGCTTTAATTGGGCCAGATGTTTCAAACTAGCAATAGAGATTCTGCTTAAAAATCATGATTTAGATGACAAAGCAGTAGCAACTTCTGTGCTGCCAAGCCAATTAAGAAGATGGTGCCTCTTCCATCATGGCTTGCAGTAGTCTGTCAGGCAAGTAAAAAGAATGGAAAAATTAAATTCTGTGAATTTTGAGCTTGGGGTTCTTCTTTGAGGGGAGAAGGGGCTGGGAGGTTGTTTGTATTAAGCCAGAAGATTTTCCAGACTGGGGGAAGAGCTTTGTTTTGGACATTTGCCAAATAACTGTTTCTGGCTTATACAACTGAAGAGCCCTTTTTAAAAAAATTATTTACGTATTATTTGTTATGAAAGAGAAGTAGAGAAATTCATGGCTTCTATCACACACCCAACATCAAAACCTCACTGAGAAAATTATGTCAAATAATATAAGGCACTTTATTAAAAAAAACCAAAACATAACTAAGAACCACTCAAGGTGTTACTTGAAATTATTTATCTATTGAAGACCTGGTCACTTAAGAAAATTACATTTAATCAGGCATGTATGGTTAAATAATATTCTTAAATTTATGTGTAACTTCTGCTAATATTAGTAAATAACAGTATTTCTTGAAGAATGTACTATATCCTGCCTTTTAAAGTAAGTAGCTGAATACATATCAATTACTGGAGGGAACTTGGGAATCAAATCAGATGCTCCATCACACTACAGTTGTCTGTTACTGGCAGTGCCAACTCATCATTAATTGCAATTTGCTTTAGTATTACTGATGGGATTGTGGACATGATTCAGATTCAGCTGCTATGGATAATTTTGTCATTCGCTTACCTTTTTTCAGCTTCTCTTTTAAAATCTGCAGCACAATAGGAAACTTTCAGTTATGCTCTCTAAATTGCATGAAAAAATAACAATTATAGTATTAACTGACTAATCTCAAATATGGTCTTGATGGTTCATATCTCTAACCCAGGCTTTATCACACGTTTTGTATCACTGAAGTGCTTAGAGTGTTCACTCTGATTTCACCAAAACACTCAGTGGATTTCAGTCTTAGGTTTCTAATTCTCCTGGGTGGCACATCTGGCTGGTAAAATGGACAAAGGCCACAGCTGAATGACTAAAGGAAGAGATAGAATAATTCTTTGGCTTTTTTTGTCAGGTAATTAAGGAAGAAGGCCAGCAGATGGAGTTTTGTGCAACTGCCACAAGCTAGAATGTCTGTGAGATATACTTCTGAGCAAGTATGGTATAACAGCAATGTAATAGTGTTTTAATTGAATGGAATTACTTAAAGGTTTCACCTGTAACTATTGGCTGAGTAAAATGGAATATTACGAAGCAAAGCAGATGCTTAGCAAGACAAATCCTGGAAAAAAAAGTGCTTGACTTTTAAAATTAAAGAATTCAGGCTACTTAGCATATGTTTACTGCTTTAGTTTTCTGCATGGTGTCACCATGACAGTGAGGTAACTGAGAGTGACCAAATTCACTGTTGCTTTATAATTTTTCTGCATTTTTGTGTGAAATGAAACTTTGGTAATATTTCATGCTCAGTTTGCAATGAGATAAAAAATTGTGAAGTGGAAGATGAGAGAAGTCAGTCTCCAGGGTTTTCATGCTACCTCTCAGCTCCACACAATGGTACTTTCTCTCCTGTGTACAATATCTGACACTTTGTTAACTTAGATTTAAATAAGAATAGTTGCTGCATTTGTTAATAATGATCACAGGGTTTTTAACTTTTTAAAGATTCAAGTAAAAATGTGAAGTAATTGAATTAATGTTTTTATTTTATAAATTGATAGTGCTGCTTAGCATCTAATGTGTTGCAAAGGTAACCCAAAGGATATATTTGCAACTCATTAATTATTTCCACTTTGCTCTGCATTTTGTGAATGTTGAGTGCAGACAAACTTCATCTCATAAAACTGAATTATTATTATTTGTTACCATCATTGTTCCTGGTGGATGATGGTGAAAATAATATTTTAATTTCTGGTTTTTGTACCATTGGAAATGGTAATCAAAATNTGTGTTGCAAAGGTAACCCAAAGCATATATTTGCAACTAATTATTTCCACTTTGCTCTGCATTTTGTGAATGTTGAGTGCAGACAAACTTCATCTCATAAAACTGAATTATTATTATTTGTTACCATCATTGTTCCTGGTGGATGATGGTGAAAATAATATTTTAATTTCTGGTTTTTGTACCATTGGAAATGGTAATCAAAATAACCAGGGGAGCACTTGCTTCACCTACATCAATACTATGTTGCTAAATTATTTCCATCCACATGCCCTCTTTTTACTGGAAATTTTTTTGCTGAACTTCTACCATCTTAGTCTAAACTCAACATCTCTTTGGAAAGTTCAGCTAGATTCATGATTTACAGCATGAGAATTTGAGCAGAAGTGTGTTTTCTGCTATTCAGAAAACATTGGTGTTTTTTTTTGTCTTACATAAGTCTAAAAGCCTCTATTTTAAAGCATTATGCTCGGCAGGAGTCATGAGTATGAGTAATTTGCACTTTGCCTTGTTTGAAGAAATTGGTTTTGAACTAAAAGAGCTATGCAAACTTGAAGATTCCTGTTTGTGGCAGCCTGGCAATATGTTCTTTCCCTTGACATCGGAGGGAGAAACAAGCACAGAAACACTATTAAGTTTTCTTAAGTGCAGGAACAATGCTGAGGAATTGAAGTCCTTTTTTTCTTTATGGGATTACCAACCATTTTAAAGTATATAAACTCCTTTTCCTTTGTGTATTCTTGCAACACATTTGATGGAAAAAGTATTTAGTTTATTATCATGCATCCCTAGCCAGTGTTAGATGAACACATTGTATTGCTCTTTCTGGAATAATCTTTGAGTTCCATTATGGACATTGCTTTAAGTAGTTTAATTAAGAGCAGATCAGCTTGTGTTACAGTAATTGTCAGATATTAGAACTGAGACCAATCCATTTGATTTGTCTGCTTGCAATTTCGCTTAAAGGCAAAACCTGATTGTGTTGATTGGACAGCAAAGTTTCCCTGTCTTGCTCATCAGGGCATTTTTTCCACATGCTACGATTTTATGCATGAGAGAAACTGCTCTAGAGCTCAAGAATGATATCATGATGTAAGAAGTTGTAGAGACAGTGTATTTCTCAGCATGAGTCTGGGCTGGCTTCACAAATGTGTGTGCTGAAAGCACATTCATGTGGTCAGGAGCTGTATATCTCCAATACCTGGATTAATATAATAATTATTTCACTGAAACCTCTGTGAAATCAGTGAAGCAAGACAGTGTAATGAGAACTGTGATATCTTTCTCATTCAGTGAGAGGTGAAAGGTGTCCCTCTAAGTGTCACCAAATATTGTTAGGAAGGAGGATAACAAAAACAGATCACTGGGCAGTCTGTAGCATCGCATTGCATATTACTGCCTGCATATGGTTGCCTTTCATTAATTTTGCTGATAATCTTGGAAAGACCAGGGGCAGCATAAGCCTGGAAGATGGCATGTCACTGGGGAGATGCAGGTATTTTCCCTGTTACAGGAATCATTCATTTTCATTAATAAATTTCCAAATGATTAAGGACTAAGCAATACCTATAAATACCATTCTAAGCAAGAAGACTTTAATGTTTTTTTCAATTCTACCTTCAGTTTAAAGATGCCACCTGGCTCTCTTGAGTATGGCAAACTCCTGTATTTTGAAGTTCTCATAAGGTACTTGCTGCAGATCTTTATAGTATTGTCAATATGTCTTAGTCTATAGAACAAAGCATCTATTTGTATTAGTTAAAATCACAATTGCCAGACAACAGAACACAAAGGGAAAAGCAATGCTGAGGGATAGGCAGTTCCATATTAGTTTTGGGCCAGTCTCAGGCCCATTATCTGTCTTCAGCAAGATTTAGAATCACAGATCCTTTCAGTTTTTCTTGCTGTCATTCCAAAGAGTTCATTCTGCCAGGAATTCGTCTTCCTCAGACAGATTCTCTGCTACTGTTGATGGTGCTGTATTGATTGGCCATTGCATGGATATTGTTCTTTCAATTGCCTTCTAGGGCTTACGTTTCTAGGCGTTAAAACCTATGGAGATGGATTAGTGAGAGCAAGTGTGGAATACATAAAATGCAAATTTCATGATCATAAAAGACATAAGAAAGTAATGAGGACTCCCAGCAAATAATTCTGTTTCTGCAGTGAAATCAGAGTAGAAGCTCCTTGTATTTTTGATGAGATTTCTTAATTACTACTTTTTTTTCCCCATCTAAAATCTGCATCTCTGAATACAGAGGAATCTGGGGTTTTATGCCTGCTATGAAGGAATAAAAATGTCTCCTTGGTTAGATACAATGCCACATGCCTTCCAGTATTTTTTTTGCAACACTGTGAAGAACCAACACTACTGAAATTGAGAAGAGGTAGTCTTGCAGGCAAATTGCCTCATCTGTTACTTTGTCATTCTGCTGTAATATCTTTTCAGGTTTCCTTCTGCTTTGTGCCAAGACTTTTGAATAAAGCTAATTTTTTTTTAATGGAAAGACTAAGACGGGCATAAAAAGCACTACTGAGAGACTAGAATTTGAAACACTGTTAAGGAGATTTGGGCAACATTGCTACAATAATGGTGTTAAGCAACTTTATATGGATACCTTTTGCTGCACTGTGCTTGCACCCTGATCCACAGAAATTGAATTGGGGCACAAGGACTGAAGTAACAGTGTGTCTGCACTGTGAAGGATTGCCTATCTAGGCAGATCTGACTGCAAAGCAAGATGAATGATGCCCCATAAAATGGGAAATTCAGTAATTCATGGAATAACCCAGACAGAATAACTAAACACCAGAAAACCCTAAGGCAAAGTAAAACCATAAAAGGTGAACAAAGATGTTTAGGGTAGAAACCATGAAAAGTATGGCTGTAATTTTGATGATCCATCACCAGACTTTATTACCAGATATGATTTATGAATGTTTATTGCACTAGATACAGGTTAAAGCCAATAGGCAGGAAAACATCTCATGAAAATAAGTCTCAGTCATGTTTCCAAGATAATCTGAAACCTGGTAGCAAAACCAACAAGTCCTTCAGGTGTAGTACTCTCTGTTGCTCAATTAAAACATAAAACTTTCTTCAGTGTCAAGCAAAAGATATACACTGTAAATACTTCCTCAATTGTACTTATCTCAAAGACCTCAGAGGGTTGTGATTCTGTGAGTGCTGTCACCTCTATTCAGAAAAATTGAATTATATTTTTCTACCAGTCATTACCAAATTAGCATTTTGCAGTTGTTTGTGCAGTGGTTGTGCTAGAATGATGAGATGTCTCTTATTTATATAGAAATAAAATCATGGTATCCACATGCCATAATTTTTTTCATTCTACAACAATGAAGTACTGTAAACAAAGTAATATCTTTATTTTCGGAAGCTATAGTAAGGTGTTATCCTAAGGTGGCAATACTTATGAATTTAAATTCATAATACTTATGAATTTAAAATCTTAGTGCACGAAATTTCAGTGCCTATTAAAAACAAGAAATGCTTTTTTATTTTCATGTGATCTCCTTTTGTATTCCATTTGAACACAGTTGATGCAAAATGGGTGCCTTTTGGTAGATTGCCGTGTGGTTTCAGAGAATTATGAAATATACAATAATTTTCTTAAACATTCAGTAGTTGTGGGTTTTTTTTTTTAATTCAGTGATATCCAAAAAGGGGGAAACAGCTTTTTCTCCCTTATTCTTCTCTTCCCTCTAAAGAATATACATTTGATGCAAAAATAACATCAAAATAGAACACATCTAGTTTCTATTTTCCAATATTATTCTTCCCATTTTAGAGGGAAGGACTTCATACAAGTCACTGTCAAATTGCTGGCTCCAGGTGTTTGTTCAGATGGGCTTAAGTGGTCTTTTTGCTTTTATGGGTATCATATAGATATAATTTTTTGTCTTTTTTTTTTATTTCTGCTTTTCTCATAAATTTCATTGTCTAATAGGCCACAAATATGTAATCCTCCTCTTTCTCATGTCTTTGATAAGCCATAACTGCTTTCTGAGGTGAAATACTGTGGAAATACCCATCTCTAGAAATTTAAAAGAAAAAAACAAAAAACCAAAAAGAACAAAACAAACAAAACTCCCAAAAAAACCCCAAAACCCCCCCAAAATTCCAAAACTGTGCCATCTGCAAAGATGCAATAGCACTGCTTGAAATCTGCCTTGCAGCTTTAATCTTGATAATTCCATGAAAAATCTTGAGAAAAGGAAGCCCTGACAGGAACTGTTCCATTTATTTGAATTGACTATCTGTACAGGAATATTTTGCCCATGTAGTTGGCATTAAAACATGTCAAGTATCTCACTGAAATCTAAGCCAATTACATGGATGACAATCATAGTACCAAGAGATAGTGGATGGATGCACATTGAAATGAAAATACCAGAAATTGCCAAATGTGTGTTAAAATCAACAGAAATTATCTGTCTTCTCCCTGACTGCAGGAAAGCTGGACGGTTTTTCTTATGCTATTCTAGAGAATAATAATGACAGTTGTATCAGGATTAAGTATGTTCCTCAATATTTTTAACAATGACAATTCTAGGAATAGACACAATGTTGAGTTTTACTGTTAACCTTTAACTATCTTAATTGTTCTTCCTTGGTTTTTTTAGTTTTTTTTTTCCCCTAATACTTTTTCATGATACTTCCTTTATCCTCTGATTCTTTTCACAATTTCAGTCTGGCTCCAGCCTTTCTATTGATTTGTTACATTTCTGTGTCTTTGGCTTCTGTTTTGCTTCTTGCTCAAAGAACCTTCACTTTGATCTAGAAAGGAGGGAGGAGAAGGAGGAGTGGTTCCCTTTCAGTTTTTAAAAACTTACTTATAGGAGATCCAAGAGCTTCAAACAAGCCTCTTTAACCGTTCTTTGCTGTTAGTTTTCTTCTGATCTCATAGTTCTGGTCTCTTTCACTCCCTCTTTTTTTCTCCTCTGTGTATCTGTATCAAGTGTATGAAGAATCTCTCTTGCTCCTTATCTGCCTCTAATCCATTCTCTAAAAACTCTTCACCTTTCATTTTGAGGAATGTGCCTTCTTAATGCCCTGTATGCTTAAACTACAAACAACAAAGAGCAAATATTTAGTACTATGATAAGACTTTGATTTACACAGAGTTTCCCAAGGGAGTGGAGGAAATAGTTGGAATAGTCTTTGTATGCTTTTCACTGTGAAATCCCAGATATTCTTCCTTCTATCCTGATGATGTGCTTTGATACAGTTGTTTCTGAAGGAACTCTCTTCATTCTACAGAGAACCTTGCAAACTGAGGGAATTCCTAAAAAATTAAGACTTGAGATAATGGTAGTGGAACAAAAATGGATTACTTCACCTCCCCTCTTTCCACCCCCCACTGACTCACTGTTTCTCCTCTCCCACTGACATATTTAGATTTAGTTCCTGGGAAAGGGGAGAGTACATGTTTCTGTGTGCACAGAAAGGTATGAAGAATAAATTTAATGGGCAGAGGCATAACTGGTAGGCTTTAAAAATATAAACGTATCTAGATAATTTCCTAATTTAAAGAATTTTGGGATGTTCAGTATTTTAAGACTCAAATTGAATGCTGATGCCCTGTGATTTAATAAATCAGCCAGTAAGTTTTGGTTGTAATGCAGGGTACCTCTAAGACAAAATTACTGTTGAGAAAAAAAAAATCCCTCAGTTTCTTTTTTTTCTCCTCTACTTGCTACTACTTTCTCAGTATAGAAGCCATTACAGCTAATTACCAGCAAGGATTAGCTTTTTCAGTAGGTTATTCTTAAAATGTCATTTTGAAATGAACTCTGACTTTGAATAGATGCAATCATCTAAAAGAGAAAAGAGATTAATCAGGTAATAGAGAAAGAAACATGATTACACGAAAGTGGCAAAGCATAAACTCCTTTGCATTTGCAACCCACAATATATTAACTAAGATAATTAAGATTAGGGAGCAGTAACTGTGAAGAGGTTTGTTTCCTACTCCAATTTTAGCTTGGAAGTGTCTTGATTTGCTTTGCTGAAGAGACTCTTGAACTATGTGATTGAATTTGAGATAATCTGAGTTTAGTTATTAGCTCCTGTAAATTTTCCTGTGGAAGGTATCATCTGGGACACAGTGATTTTCTCTCCTTTTTTTCCCCTATTCTATAGGGATTTTATTGTTAATAGTATGAGGAGATGAGAACTGTGCCGGGTGAACAAACAAATGTCCAGTGGATGAGGGCTATGAGACAATTATGTGCAATTACTTTTTCAAAAATCCCATAAACAACAGAAGAACCCAACACCCCACACTCTCTAAAATACCTCAATCCAGCCTCCTCACAAAACCATCTTTGCACCTAGAGTGTTGTGCTCTCTGGTTCATGGTGGAAATGGAAGGTAATTTCCTGTAGAACAGGAAGAAGATCCAATCCTGTGCTCTTGGGGGGAAAAAAATCTCATCAAAATGATGCCTGAGAAGCGGAAGGCAGAGAAGAAAAACTGTGGGCAAGAGAGCGATCTGAATCAAAGCAGTTTATCAGAGCCTGGTGTTTCTAATAGTTTCTAGACTGTAGTCTGGATTCTGCACTTTAATCTGCTGATGCTCTAGTCCTAGGACTGGAGACCAAGCCCCATCCTGAGCAAGCTCAGGTCTTCTGGGTAGTTCAGCAGCAGAAACAAGAACAGAATGTGAATGTGGCAAGGCCAAATAGGTAGAGAGGAGAGATTTGGATGTTTTCTGAATTAGTGGTGTTTTTATTTTCTCAGGAGAATTTCTCCTCTTGAAATTTAGGGATCATTATGAAGAAACTAATACAGGTTTTAGCAAAGTTCAAGGCAACAGAAAATGAAATGCTGAACCCTGTTAAAGAAAGAAACAGATTATTTTATGCATTATCCTCCAATCTTAGTGGAGGATCTTATACTTTCTTTCCTGGTAATTAATTGCTTTACTTTTTATTTCCTGGAAAAACAAAAGCTGAATAATAGGACAGTAAAAGGACTTAGTCTTTTGCATAGTAGTTATGCAGAAGAACTTAAAGCATATTCTCAATTAAAAAAATAGGTTTACTCCAAAGCCGAAGTCTTTTTTTTTTTCTGTCTTCTTACAAGAATGATTCATGATGCCACAATCTCTGAATGCATTTCAATATTGAATCTTTTCAGAAATGAAAGAAGGGGAAATATCCTTCATATATCTACTTTCTGTCCATTTTTTTTTTCAATCTAATTCTGCTTTCAATAAAGGTTTATGTGTGATTTTATGTCCACAAATTATGATTAGTTCTTTACTGTTAAAAATATAAACTAACCAGGTCCCTCTTCCATGTTCATTTCCAAGTCAATCCTAAACTATCAGAGAATCAATCCATTCATCTCCTTTGCCAGTAATGGAGATGTTCCATGCCAATTTTTGTCCCTTTGCTGATATCCATGTCTCTCATGGTTTAAGCCCAACCAGCAGCTGATTGTTTCCTCCTCCCAGTTGTGATGGAGGAGAGAATTGGAAGAGCAGTAGTGTGGAAAAACTTGTGGGTAGACATAAAGATAGTCAAGCAAAGAGAACCAAGGAATTAATTAATGGCTTTCCCTTGATAGGCAGATGTTCAGCTGCCTCCAGGAAAGCAGGGCTACATCATGGTTAATGTCCAATAAACTCCATAGCTCTGAACATCTTCCTCCAGCTTGATGTGCGTGATGCCACATGTTATGTAATGTTTAGGAGTAATGGATGCAAATTGGAAGAGAGTAGATTTAGGCTGGATAGAAGAAAGAAGTTCTTTGCTTAGGGGGTGGGGAGATACTGGAAGAGGTTGCCCAGAGAGGTTGTGGATACCTCCTCCCTGGAGGTGTTTAAGGCCAGGCTGGATGAGGCACTGAGCAACCTGGTCTAGTGGGAGATGTGCCTGACCATGGCAGGGGGGGTTGGAACTAGATAATCTTTACAGTCCATTCCAACCCAAACCATTCAGTGATCCTCTTGGTTGGTTTGGACCAGTTATCACTTACTGGTGAGTGATATGAGGAGCAGAAATGCCCTCGAGTATACTGAGTGCACTGGTGTGCACTCAAAAACATTTCTCATCCCAAACGCAAAACATAGCACTACACTAGGTGCTAGAAAAGAAGTTAAGTCTGCCACAGCCAAAGCCATTATGACATTAGACAGGGCCAAATGTGTAAAATTTAGAGTTAAAATTATGTCATTTAGTCTTTGACGTTCTAGTGAAGAATATTGAATTGTTTCAGTATTGAACTATTTATTTATAGAAATGTTGATGTGTTGATGACCTTACCAGTGAATGTTTGGTTAAAACCCAGGTTAGCCAGTACACTTAAAAGGTTAAGACCTGCCATTTTGTTAAATACCAGCAGATTTCACTGGCAGAAAATTAACTTCTAGGGGAGCATAGCATATTTAAGTAAATTTTAATGCAATTCCTTATATAACAGCAACTAAAAGAGACACCAAATGTTTAATTTTCCTGAGAAAAATCCACAGAGATAATTGTGACTTGATATATTGTTGATGTAAATAGAGAAGCTATTATCTTAAAGACATAATGTTTGTGTTTTTCCCACTCTGAAATAGCTTTTTAAAAAAACCTTGCATTATAGCTTTTTACTTCCCCAAGAAAATGTGGTATCCAGCAGAAAAATTCTGGTATTTTTTTCTTCATTCATGTTTTTTTTTAATTGGATGTAACAGGTTTGTTACATAGTCTTCATGAATTTCTCTGTGTTCACTAGGAGATGACAGTTTCAAAAGAAGGAAACAAAGTTGCTAGTTTGAGTGTGAATTAACTTTCAATTCCTGTTATAGCTACAAAAATGACTTTTCTAATTTTTGATGGAAATGAATTTCAGATAGTCTCCTATTCTTTGCCCAAATATGATCTTTAATATGTAACAAAACCAGCCACTTCACACCAAATCTTCATTTATGATTTCTACTGGTTATAAGTCTCTAAATAGATGGGTTTAATAAAACCTGCCTGGTCTCTTTATTCTTTTTAGTAGATTTTTTTTGAAGTTTAGCTTGTCATACCCAGTTTTTTACTCTCCCTTTCCCTTCAGACATTACCAGTGTGTGGTAAAAACCAATGATCACCCAAATGCATTTGGACTAGTCACTAGGAAAAGAATCACTGCACGGGATAAGCAGATTTGTTTGTGACTCTCCCTGTATCTCCTTCCTTTGACATTAATATTTTTAAAATCTATTTATTAGTTTGTATTCTCTTTTTGAAACTGCATAGTTGCTTGAGAGGTTTTTATAACCACCTGTTCTGTAGCCCACTGGTCTGAACCCATAAGAATGAATTATTAGCTGTTCTAGACATGAACCTCTTGTGCTGCTGGTTTCACATGGTGTCATCTTCACCACTTTATTACAGGAACCATCTTCTATTTAGATAATGCATTATTATTCAGCAGAAAATTTAGGAGAAATCCATGTGTTAGAGCTGAGAAGTGATGCTTTTTACCTTGTGTTTTTCAAATTGAAATATTTGATCAATATTAGAGAGAATGAGTATTCCCAACTGTTTCCTGCCTTTTCTTCTGAACACAGCTGAAGGACTCTGGTATGAGTCAGTTGACCTTTTCACACTGCAGTAACTCAGCCCATGTCTCTCTGCATTTCAGTAGGAACATGTTAACAAATCCTACTCACTCCATGACCCAGACAGACCTGTGTTCAGGGAAACAAAAGCTGACTTTTTTTCAGATGTATGAAAGGATTAGGGTTTTGTTCATGAAGGCTTTCCTTTCTGAAGGCTTTTTGAGTGTTTAGCCCAGGAACTAGTTACAAATGAAATGGTGGACTATGAAGAGAGTTCAAGTCATAACCATGCTCTAAATGAAATTATTCCTTAGAGCAGGAATGAATGAAAGGTCTTTCATTGACAAATCTGAAAGGAAGAAGAAAACCAGGTTTTGTTTTCTCATCTTAGAGGATGCTATAGAGCTATTGGAGTGGGTCCAGAGGAGGGCGACGAAGATGGTCAAAGGATTGGAGCAACTGCCCTATGAGGACAGGCTGAAGGACTTGGGGTTGTTCAGCCTGGAGAAGAGAAGGCTCAGGGGGGACCTTATAGTAACTTATCAGTACCTGAGGGGGTCCTACAGAAAGGCAGGGGAAGGAATTTTAAATATGATATCGGATGGGAGGACTAGAAACAATGGATGTAAATTGGAAGGGGGTAGATTTAGACTTGACATAAGAAAGAAATTCTTTACAGTGAGGGTGGTGAAGCAGTGGAACAGGTTGCCCAGAGAGGCTGTGGTTGCCCCTTCTCTGGAGGTGTTCAAGACCAGGCTGGACAAGGCACTGAGCAGCCTGATCTAGTGGGAGGTGTCCCTGCCTATGGCAGGGGGGTTGGAACTCGATGATCTTTAAGGTCCCTTCCAACCCTAACTATTCTACGATTCTATGATAGAGAGCAGTTGGGATTTGGGTGCATAGCTTATGTTATGGGAACAAAAAGGAGATAACTTGCATCTTTTATTTCTTCTGAGGATACTCTTCTCCAGGGAGAATAGTCCTTTACTATGGAGCAATGAGCATAGGATAAGCTTTTCTCCTTATGTGCTTAGCTAGCTGAAGATTGCTGAAGTTGTACTTCTGCTCAGCACCACCTAATGGGATCAGTGGGTGGAAAGCAGAAATCTAGTCACCAGAGGAGGGAAAAGCAGCAATTCCATAGGCATAAGTCCTAATAGGCTTTCCTTAGATGCTCAGAACCCAAATCTCTGTTTAAATGCTCATTATCTTGGCCTGCTGAAGTCTTTTGGTGTCCTTGCATGGTGTGAATATGCAGTGTGCCTGTATGTGAATAAGCTAACTGATGGCCAGTCTGTTCTTGGGTCACCTATAAGCTCTTATTAGCTGAATTTTTTTCTAAATCTCTGTCACTCATGCTTGTCTTTGGAGAACAGGATCTTTCACCTTTACTAATACAGATTTTGCTCACGGAAGTTGTGAAATTGATGACTCAAGCTGTGAAAAATCTCTGAAGTGTCTATGTAGGTTCTGTTTATTATTAATGAATACCTTAAAATTAGCTTACTTAAGGTGTTAAACAAAAAGGACAACTGCTAGCAATTTATTGATTGTGAAAAAGAAAAAAAGCCACCTTTGGCAATGATAAACATGAAGTTGTCACTAACAATTAGAAAACCAATTTCGTGTAGTGTAATGTAATCTCCAAATCCCTATTCTCTTCTGATGATTGACCATCCTTCATCCCATGGCTGGCTGAACAATTACTGATCTCTTTAACTCAGTCAGCAGGATGCTTCCTTGCTGTATCTGAGGCTGTAAGACTATGCAGCAAAACACATTAGCATGTCTTTGTAAATCAAAACATGTGTTACCTATCTCTCTGAACACAAGGGGCTGAGGGCTTACAGTCCCATTAGAGGGGAAAAAATTATAGCAACGAATATGAGAACTGTATGTCACTGATCACTCTCCAATGTCCTTCCAGTAGCAGCATTTTGACATGCTGCTTTTAATGTAATGGGATTTCAAAGTTGCATCCTTTTCTATACTTGACTTTCTAAAAAAAAATGTTTATTTTGCCTTTATTTCCTTCCCTCTCTTTCTGTTCATCTTTAACAATGAAATCTAAAAGATGGCCAGACATTATAAAGAACATTGTTAGCTACAGCAATATTACATTTGTTTCATCCTTGCATGGGTTTTTGCTTTGATCTTTTACACTCTGTTCCCCATCACCCCCTCTACAGTCATTCTAGAGGAACCTTTTGAAGATGTGCAAATTCCAGGTTTATTTCAAATTCCAGGTTTAGTGCAAATTCCAGGTTTATTTCAAATTCCAGGTTTATTGCAAATTCCAGGTTTATTTCAAATTCCTTACTTCCTACAAATAGCTTAAGATGGTGTGTTTAGGGATTCCCTGCCTAAATGAATGACTGAGATCACTCTGAACATTTGTTAAAGATTTTGATCTGTTTCCAGCTGAGCTGTCTTTGGCTTGGAGGTGTGGTTGTCTTGCTGTCTGGGTCATACCTATTTTTCTCCTCAGTCCTGCCAAGCTGTCAGTTGATAGCTCTATTTAGTGCTTTTCTGGTTTCTTTTTTTAGAACTTAATTCAGCTTCTCCTTTCACTGTTCCATCTAGCTGTAAGCCATCTCCTTTTTTCACTGCCAGGCATAACAATTTGATATGTGATCTTTTCTGCAAGAGTATACTTTCTGTATCTTACCCAGCTTGGGTTATGATAATAACAGTATTTAGCACATTTATACAGTGTGAGATAATTGCATAAAGATTAAATAATTATTCAGCACAGGGAGGTAAATGGAGAAACAATTATCATTTGTTTTTTAAACAGGATGGAAGCTGAAATGACTCACTCAAGCTATATAACAAGTTAAGGTAAAAGTGTCTTGATCTTTTCTTCTTTTTTTTTTTTTTAGAAATAAGCTTATGATGCCCTTCAAGGTGCAATGTGTTTCTGTAACTTAATATATCATGATAGTCTTGATAATTGTACCTCTTATTACAATGCCTGTGTCATTTTACCAGAGCATCTATGAAAGGTGAATGTTGTCCATATTCATATCTGTGAGTAACTAACACAAAAAATGAGTGGATGGATGAGATTGGCTTTGTTATGAGTGAAATTTAGGCTATGCCAGTGCAGGTTGATTGTATAAATAAAAAGTTACATTAATCATTGATTGGTTCCACTTTCTGCCTTTGCAGTGTCAGAATATTTTAGCTTTGTTCTTTAGTATGGCACAGCCACTACTTAAAATTTTAAGAATTATACTTGAAAAGAACAGACTTCCAGTCTAGGATATTGTTGAAAGAAGTCATGAAGTGAAGGAAAGCTTATTTGAATAGTTCTAAAATAAAACAAGGTGTTCTCCTAGTCCTTTTTCTTGGGCTGCCACTTCAGGACTGCACAAATAGTTAATAAACATTCACCAAAGTGATTTCTTGTGGTTACATAAGAAAAATTATTTATGCAGAATTTTGCATAAAATGTGAGTTCATTGAGCAGGACTTGATAGTCTTCAGACAAATCTTGCTTTCTCAAAGGTCACAGAAAGCTATTCTACAGGGATGCTTTGCTGCAAAATGATGCTTTGGATGTCTTCCTAAACATGGTGTAGTGAAATCACTACAACTATGTTTTGATTTTCATTTTTTCCTAGCCCATTTGGGATTTTGCCCAGCTGTTCAATTATATATCATCTCTTGGTTTGTGTGAGTGAACATTTCAAGTGTTTAGACTGCCCTATCATTCGAGCCATGACTAAAAATACATGTAGAGCTGGGCCCAGGATAGACTCCTCTAGAGCTCTGCTTGAAATACATTTGTGGTTGGTGGCATGCTGTTGATTACTGCACTTATAGGAAGTTTTGAGCCCATCTTCTGTTGTCTTCATCAAAACCAAATTTGCTGGTTTACTCATGAGAGTGTCCTGAGGAACAGCATCATGTGCATTACTAAAATCAAGATGGATTGTCTCTAATGCCTCCCCCTTATCTGCTAGTCCCATTATCCTGTCACAGAAGGAAATTGGATCATTTTGATGTGATTTGCTCTTGACAGATCCATGTTGGCTGCTTTTTATCACCTTTATTATCCTGTAGGTGCTTTTAAATTGACTCTTAAGTGATTTGTTCTAGTATCTTTTTGAAGATTGAAGTTAGACTGGCTGATATATAATTTTCCAGGTGCTTTGGAAATACCGTGAAGTTTGCCCTTCACCAGTCCTTTAGAAACTTCTCTTTAATCTTTAACAAATTCTTAAAAATAAGAATTAATAACACACAGATTGCATTGGCTACTTTCCTGAGTACCCTTGGGTGACAACTGCTTCAGTTCCTGTCTAGCTGGAGACATTTAAATTCTAAATATTTTTTTACCGCTGCTTTTTTCCATTTTTTTTAAACACTGTGGCCTGATCATCATCCATTCAGCTCTAATGCATATAGTTTTTTTAAAGCAGTGACTAGTACATGACTTGATTTACATGTGTGCATTATAAGCATGCCATTTCACATGTGCACTCCATTTTGTGCATGTTATAGCTATGTACATAGCATTTAAACCCTCCAGATGAACCTTAGAGTTACACTCAGGAACAAAGAAATTGCATTACTAGGGAAATTTCAGTGACTGAAATTCATCTGTGATCTAGTGGTAGCTACCAATACACTTCAAACAGGAGATCAAGATGATACACCTCCTGTCTACAAAGCTTCTTCATGAATAATTGAGAAAAAAGTTGAATTCAAAGTTTAATTCTGGGATTTTTTTTTAGATCATAGACCTCAAACCATTTGTTTTTAAATAACAGAATTCCTTGGCAGTGGTAAAGATGGATTTTCTTTGAGACTTAGTAGAAAGATCATAGAATCATAGAATCCCTTGGGTTTGAAAGGATCCTCAAAGACCCTCTAGTCTAACACCCTACAGTGAGCAGGGACATAGAATCATAGAATAGTCTGGGTTGGAAGGGACCTTAAAGAACATCTAGTTCCAATCCCCTTGCCATGCACAGGGACACCTTCCACTAGATCAGGTTGCTCAGTGCCTCATCCAGCCTGACCTTAAACACCTCCAGAGAGGGGGCATCCACAACTTCTCTGGGCAGCCTGTTCCACTAGATCAGGTTGCTCAGAGACTCTTCAAGGCTTGCCTTGAATGTCTCCAGGGATGGAGCCTCCCCTGTCAATCTGGGCAATTTGCTGATGACCACTGGGATTAATTAAATTTGTCTTTGTGGCATGGCATTTTTTTTTTTTGTACTACAAACAGTATTTACAGAGACTCTAAAATTTTGCTACAGTCCTTAGTTTTGAAGAGCAAACAGCAGTGAGTACTTTTGTAATGTGTTATTTTGTGGCATTTTTCATTGTTTTCTGTATGCAGAAGGGGCTTTTATCTCTGTGTGGTTCTTTAATTCAGATACATTCTATACTGCCCAATTTTAGACAAACCATTTGTTACTATGGATTTCCAAAATTGCTCAATTTGCCAAACTTGCAGAAGAATGTTCCCCTTCAACTCAAGCCAATTTCCAGCATTTCTCATCCTGCATGCAATGCATCATTTAATTTAATGGTAGTAAGGAGGGTGTGCTGTGTTCCTACTCGTTCCACAGGCACTTCATGGAACAATCAGATTCCTCAAGGACAATTTGCCAATGCTGACTCAGCAGAATTTCAGGCATCTTTTAGAAGTATATGCAATCACTGTCTATTTTGAGCACTTTTACTTGCAAAAGCAACATAATTTGGGCAGAACGTCTTTGGTTTTGTGATGTTATCTAAATTTTTTTAAAAATTTGGGATGCAGAATTCATGTATGGCTTCTTGCTGTTACTGATTTAGAAGTGTTCTTTCTATGAGCATTTATAGGTGAAAAGTTCTCACCCTGAATTGATTCTGGAGAACCTGTGCAGTATAACTATTTGAAAAATGAGTTTATTAATGCTCAGAAAGGCCCATGAGAAGGTAAAATCAATGCAACCATCTCTCCTCACACTGCATTTTGTTTTTCAGTGGTAGAAAATCCAGCAGCACAATGTTGTCTAAGCTGTGGACATATCACTCTAACATTGCTGGTTTTATAGGTAACATTTTAGCAGGTAGATTCTCTCAGACCTATTGAAAACAATTTAGAGACAAATCATATGAACCATCTCACTTCAGCATCTCTAATGCTCATTCCGTATTTTTTCTGATGCACCTTTATTTTTGCCATTCCCATATGCTGTAGACTGACTCAGCAAAAGCCTTTGGTTAGCCTGAACCCTCTGTACCATGAATCAAAGCTGCTCCTCTGCTCTGTCTATTCAGCTTTTAGCTATCTAGCTGGTGAAGTCAGGATGGGCCCTTCCTGAGACAGCTGAATTATTCTGCTTTTTAGCACATTCTGGAGCTTTGCAATTTTGTTTCCACTGGCACTCAGCTAGAGAAAATAAACTTCTGTACTTTTAGCTGTGAAAATGGTGGCTGGCAGGAAAAAGATGTGGGTTCTGCCTGGCTGTGGATGTGAGCAATGCACATTTAAGTGTCAACTCAGAAAAATCTGGAATAGGATGCTCTGGTTGAAATACAGCAGGGTGTTTCATCTGTATCATGCTAAATCATTCTAAATAAGGAACTTGAACCTGGCTTTCACCCAACCTAGGCTATGTTTTATCTTTTATAGTGTCTTTTTTCCATTTTTGCCCAGCAATCCATATTTGCTCTCAAAATAGAAATGTTTTAACTCCAGTGAAATCTGACTGAGGTAGAAATGGTTGTGTCAGTATTTCTTGTTTATTTGTCAGCAGTCCTGCATTCTGTGGGGGATGCAGCTACAGACAGAGAAGGATACTGCAGCCTTAGTCAGACTGTTAACGTAGTCTGTTTTACAACTTCACTGAAATCTGTTGCAGTCAGCTTTGGGTGCTTAAATCATGAGTTAGAGACTTCTGAAATATTGAGAACCACAAAAATTTCGGGATGCATTTGCACAGAGAGCAAGAGTATGAATATCTGAATCCCTGTTGAAATAACAGCATGGTTGGCTAAAGGATTTTTAACTTAAATGCTGACTTTTCAAAAAAATAATTATTTTGAATTCTACTTCAAAGGTAAGCTGCAGCTGTCTTGAGTGTACCACTCAGAGTATTTTTTGATTTGATATACATATGGTTTTCTTTCCTTTTATAGATGGGAAAGAGTCTGTCCATGGGAAAAAACCCTCTTATTTTATCTATGTACTTCTAAAGATCAATACATCAGTGTTTTCTGCAGTGGGAGTGCAGTGTGGCAGATCAGAATATAGCAAATATTTTACCTTACTGTTCATTCACCACACCATGTTGTATTAAATAATTAAGAAAAATACCATCCTGACCAGTTATTGTGTTGATGGCGGGGAGGTAGTAGTGTTGGCATGATTTCAAGTGCATGAATCCAGGAAACTCAATGTGCCTGACATCTTCACTTAATTCTCTAGTTCAGAATGTAAAAGTGAAGGGTGTCACTTTGTAGTAAGTCTCTGGTCCAATGCCTTTCTGAAAGTTGTACCCTCAGCTCTCAATGTGTCATGATTTGGTTGCAACTTTGGTTGACCCTTTCACGTTCACCCATTTACTCCCTGAAAAACAAGCAGTAGAAAGTTGTGATTCAATAACCTGTTAAGCCTCTACAGCCCATTAGAGAATTCACTCTTGTCATGCTGTTCATTTCCAGTTGTACTAGTAGTAAAAATTATTGGTTTCCCTTGTATCCTGTGTGAAAAATACAAATTGTATATCAAATCCATTTGAATCAATCTTGGGTAGTGAGTAGCAGGGGAATGGAGTGGCAAGAGGAATATTCAAAAAATCTTCTCAGAGATCCAGAAAATGCAAGGGGATTTGGTAATCAGGATGGAAAGATTACATGTCTGAGAATGAGGATAGAAAATAGAATTACCTAAAACTTCCTTGTTTTGGCTGAATCTCCTCTGCTTTTATTACTCCTTTTTTTAATAACTGAATTTGCAAAAAGTCAAATAGTGCTAGTATTGATTCATGTGCAGCATCAAGATATTTCTCTAACATTGTGCTCTTAGAAGATACAGTAACGTTAAATTCTTGCTGGCATGATCTCCATGCTGGTACTGCTTTCACCTGCAAAGGATCTGGAATTTAAATATTCATATACTAGGAGAAAAGGCATGTGCCAGGTGTTGTACCTATACCAGGACTGTTCACTACCTTTAGGAATGCTTTCCATGAAGAACATAGTGGGTGGCTGCTGTAGCATGCAGGGAGAGACAACAGAACAGTACTGGTGAATCCAACTATTAAGATCCACCCTTTCCCACATATTTCTTCTAATGATTTTTTTTCTAAGACATATATATTATATTATATTATATTATATTATATTATATTATA
>VZTY01019998.1:84200-119528 GCA_013400935.1 Turnix velox
ATATTATATTATATTATTCCTTTGTCTTTTCCTTACTGTTGCCCATTTCCCTTCTGTTAACATTCTGCTACAGCTCAAAAGAAATTGAGAAATAAGAAACGGGTTCTTATTTTGGTTAAGATTTTTCAAGTGTTAACTCAGACATAAAATTACTTTAAAAAAAAGAAAAAGGATTTAGACAAAGGGAATGTTCACCTTTCTCAACTAGTTAGAAGTTTGTTACTGGGTATGTAACATGAGTGACTGTTAAATGTTGGACTCATTCTGCCACACTGATTATGTAGAGGAGTTTTGGATAAGATGTCAGATGGAGCTGCTGTGCCTTTTCATAAAGGTTAATGGAGAGTAAAAGGTTTTATGATAAGGTAGCTGTTATACAGAATATAGTCCCAAGTAGAGATATTGTGAATTTACAATACATTTTTGCCAAAATAAATATTTAGTATTGGGATATTTAACTTTTGACAGCTGATGTTTGATTAAACATGATTTTTAACATATTCTACGTAGTAGATATTACAGTAAGAAAAAAAATTGATGAAAACTTCACTTGCAACGGAAAGTTTCAAAGACATGCAGCTCTGGAAAACTCCTATTCCTTCCTGAAATTAAAGACATTTTCTCATTTGGGTGGAAAGTAAATAGGAGAGTCTTATGCAAATCCATTGCTTTTCTCCCCCGTGTTGCCTTACACACATGAAAACCAAAAATAAGGACTGTCACCCAAATGATACAATAACAGTGCTGGAATAATCAAAGTGATTCAAAGATGTATTTCTGAGTGAAGGGAAAGGCTCATTCATATACATGAAATAGTGTTTCAACACATTCCTCTTTGTTGTTTGCATCACCTCCATCCACTTACATGTTCTCAGCAAGCTCCTTAAGCAAGAAATTATCTGACTGCCAAGCAATGAATTCATAGGTGTAGATTGTCATTAACCTCTTTGTTTCTAACTGCAACTCCATACTCTGTAATAGGCATACACACTTTAATAAGCAATTTGTATTCTTTTCAGTACTGTCCACCCTTTCAAAAGTGACTTAGGAGCCCTAGGGCAAGATTTCTCTGATACTGATTTCAAAGAAAGTCAAGTCTCTGAGGTTTCTGGAAGTTTTGCTGTATCTTCAGGTGAAAAGGGAATTTGGAAACATTGTTTTAAGCTTATTAGAAGTTAATATACAGATCCTAAATCACCTGGTAGTTCAAATACTAAAAAGAATATAGTCTTTTAGAAACTATCCTTTTTCATTTGAAATGGGGCACTAATGTCTTGTAAATATCTGCTGATTAGCTTGGTTTGCTGTTTAATTATTTTCTCTTTTTCTATAGCAAAGGTTTCAACAGAGTACTATAATTTTTTCAAAAAATAGAATTTAAATGATAAATTTTACTGTTAGGCAAGTCAGCTTTTGAAAACAGGAGACAGCAAGAGCATTATAACCTGTGAAGGACCTTACAGCAAGAATAATAGGACAAGTTTGTGTTAGGTAACAGAAGCCCAAAGGCAGAAAGTACTTTATTATAAAAGACAGTATTTATGGCTCATTAGATAATATCACAGTTCAACCCAGTGTTCAAACACATGATGCTGATGGGGAAAAAGGCACGTAATTAGTCAGATTATATAGGAGAAGGCAGGGAATTAGAAGAAAACTCAGATCTAAAGCTGACCTTGTAAAAGTCTGGCAGCATAAGCATTGGCCTTTTCCTGTACTGTTCGGAGTGGAGCACAGCAAAGTGAGATGAAAACACAAGCTGTAGATGTATGTCCTCATCTCAACTAGTGCACATGTGTCCCTGCTTACTGCAGGGGGATTGGAGTAGATGACCTTTGAAGGGTCCCTTCTAGCTCAGTGCAT
Source organism: Turnix velox (assembly GCA_013400935.1). Taxonomy (NCBI): domain Eukaryota; kingdom Metazoa; phylum Chordata; class Aves; order Charadriiformes; family Turnicidae; genus Turnix; species Turnix velox. The sequence goes on from VZTY01019998.1 coordinate 86,064, forward strand.
TCTGTGACTCTACACTGCTTTGTTTTTTTTTCAGAGGGTCAGGCACAGGATGCCCAGTACAGGAATTTCTCTGAGTGTGCTGACTGGGAATTGAAAATATAGATGGGTCCTTTGAGCTTTGAACCTTTGTCTGGGACATTTGGTGTCTCTTCAGAAGTGAGAAATGCATTGTTCAATATAGGAAATCCTAGGAAAAAAACCCTTACTTTCAGGCTGCTGCCCTTGATATCAAGTATTTATTAAAATTTCAGTCTTATGCTTTTTCATGTCTGTCATGTTTGTGCCTATTACTGAGGTTATTTTTGAACATTAATTGGCAGTTAAAGTAACCTTGTCCAATGCTCTTTTGCTGCTGCTTTTCCCTTGGTTGCTTTTCTCTCCTCATTCTCTGCACTTCTAATAAATATTTCAAATTCAGTTGTTACTTTTTATTGCACTTTTGTCACAGAAGACAGAGAGCTTGGCTTAATCTGCTCTCTGGAAGTTAGATATGCAGAAAAAATGGGAGCAAAGAATTCCTGGGTCAATGGCCTTGGCAATAATGACACAAACAAAATGCTGCAAGAAAGTCTTTTAACTCCAACTACAGTTAAGCTGCAGTGGTGAATTTTGATTTCTTTGGCAATGTATATGTTTTTCATTAAAAAAATACGATATTAAAGAAAGGATGGAAGAGGGAACTCTGATTTAGTTTCAAAGGGAGTAGAATGAAGATTTTCTCTTTTCAAAGTACTTTTAAAATCTGGTTACTATTTTTAAATCTCTTTTGGCCTCTTGATGAGTGGCTAGATAATTATGAGGCTCACAAATATATTTGATATTTTAGACAAGGACAGAAATACATGTTTGGAGGAGTGGGTTTTGGGGGATAGGTATTTTTGGTGCTCTTTGGTGCAAAGTAGGATTCAGAAGCAGGTGGTATGCAGGTTTAGAGAGCCCTTGATGCAACAGAACTGCTGTGCTGCCATCAGTACAGAGCAACATCAGAATACCCTCATTGCACTTTTCCTGGACTTCTTTTAATCTTCCAAAGTATCTCTGCATTCTCCAACACAATCACTGTTTTTAGTAATACTAGTAGTTGACTAGCCTTAATAAATGCAGTGGCTTTTTCCTTCACCCCTCAGCCGGTGTTGCTACTTCATCAAACAAAGATTACACCCTCACACTCTCTAAATCAATGGTCAGTCCTTATCTTTATTTGTTACTGACCTTTTTATTTCTCATTTTTGTATTTTTAGCATGTTTTTAGATTAGGCAATGTATTTGCACTTTAATAACTTCATAAATTATTTTAAATTGCAATTTTATTCTATAAGTTCTTGCAGATCCTATAAAAATGCAATCCTCATCCTGATAACTTTTAGAAATTCACAGTAATGATTGAATGCAATTCCCGTAGCTCTCAAAGGATAACTATGAGCTATTTGGAAAGCACAATGAAATGAAAATAATTAAACATTACATCATTAAACATTAAGATCATAAAATAGCTTAGGTTGGAAGACCTTTAAAGGTCATCTAGTCCAGCCCCTTTCAATGGATGTAAATTGGAAGAGGGGAGATTCAGGCTAGATATAAGAAAGAAATTCTTTATGGTGAGGGTGGCGAAACACTGGAACAGGTTGCCCAGAGAGGTTGTGGATGCCCCCTCTCTGGAGGTGTTTAAGGCCAGGCTGGACAAGGCACTGATCTAGTAGGACATGTCCCTCCCTGGGGGTGTTGGAACTAGATGATCTTTAAGGTTCCTTCCAACCCAAACTATTCTATAACGGCCAGGAAGGTCTTCAAATAGACCAGGTTGCTCAGAGACTGGTCCAGCCTGACTTCTAATGTTTCCAGAGATGGGGAAATGCACCACCTGCTATGCTTGCAGTGGCAAAGAAACAGTTTTCCACAACTTCATTTGTGTTTAGTTCACTCCACTGCAGATATTTTATGGCATCCTCAAGGTAGGACAGTTGTAGTTTGCTATTGGATCGCAGGTTTCTGCTTTAGTCAACTTAGTCTACTAAAGCTTGTGTTTGTCCTTCATTTCCAGCTTCTTACTCTTGGATGAAATACATCACTTTTTCTGTGTCCCTGAATCCAGCCAGGCTGTGAGGGGTGTGTGTCTGATGGGGAAGATCATCCCTGAGAAGATCTGTAGTGCACATGAGAAGTCAAATTTGCACACATTTTCTATTATCTCTCCCAATTCTGCAGACTCAGGAGCTGGGCTCTCCAGTTGCCTATTCAGATTTGAAACCCTTGTTACCTTTATCTTTCTTCACTACTGGCTTATCTTTCTACAGTCAGAGTAGCACTCAATCTTTTCTGATGTGGAGATGCAGTTCAATTCAAGCTTCCAATTTTCTAGAACTAGTTTTGTGACTCAGTTCTCATCATACTGTTATGTGAATTGAACAAATAGAGCCAAAAGCGACCCATAGTGAAGTCAGTGGTCTAGCTGTGGATGTAGGATTTTAAAGAAATCCTTGTGTTATAATGCAGGTAATTTCCTGGGGATCATCCAGTATATGTTATTTTCAAGCAAAGTGATGTGCTTCCAGCATGATCCCTTGTGAGTCATTTACTAGCACCTCGTAGTGATAAGCTCTGTTACACAGAATTTTCTTTTATGCTTAGATGAGAAGAGGAATCAAGACACTGCTTGTGCATGATGCATGGACCTTGATACTGCTTTGAATGGTTGCTGTGTGCTGCAAAAAGGAATGCTGTGAAACAGGGGGAAAACCCTCTGAATAGCACCCTCAGCAACTGTGTGTGTTTCAGCTGAGATTACTGGTGTAGGATAGTGGAAAGCCTGTTATGGTACAATTATGTGTAAATAAACTCAGTGTGCTGTGGCACGAATGATGACTCAGTGTCAGAGCTGAGATGGGGAAATGATGAGGCTGCTTTGCAGTTGTGAACAAAGGCTGGAAAAAGCTGAGAATGAATCACAGAATGGTTTGGGTTGGAAGAGATCTTAAAGATCATCTAGTTCCAACCCCTCCGCCATGGGCAGTGACACCTCCTACTTGACCAGGTTGCTCAATGCCTCATCCAGCCTGACTTTAAACACCTCCAGGGAGGGAACATCCACAGTCACTCTGAGCAAAATGATGATGAAGGCTCTGAGTATGGAAGTAGAAAATAGTTTAAGCATAAGAGAAGAATATGCTAAGATGTAATGAAAACAGTTTTACTGCCTAGCAGACTTCAAAAATCATTGCTGCTCTTTGTGGTTAATGAAACCACAGCACTGCACACATTAGCAAGTGGTGCTGGAATAACAGGAACTTATTTGATGCATCATCATTTGAGACAAAACATTACCATGAGTCTAGCTGTGTTATTTATAAGATTAAATATCCTCTGTATAGGTATCTTCTACCTAAATCCTTTAACTTAGCATGAAAGAAATTTTTATCTGAAGAGCACTTCTCAGCTTCTTTAAGAAAAAATACTGATTGGTCTTAAAAGAAGAAATTTGACCTTTTAAATTCACTATTGCTTAACATTTTAGGCTTTTTTTGTTATGCTTTTTTTGCAAGTTTTCTGTTTACTGATGGTTTTGGGTTTTTTTTTTTAAATGCAAATTGGAGTGTTTCTATGAATTTATTTATGGTTTTCTATGAATTTTGTTTGATTATTCCTTAGAGTGTTGATATATTAAGATGAACATCTGTAAGAATGTAACCAACCCTGGAAAAGGTTTCAAATGAAATATGGAGTACTTGTGAACTTGTTAGGATGATTCTGTCATCAGTCCCAGACAAGGAGCTACAGTTCTTCTCTCTGTACAATGTTCTTCTGATCTTTGTTGAATCCTTGATGTTAAACTCTTGATTTTTGGTAAATAGTTAGTTCAGACTTGGTCTTTCTCACTGCCTATGTAACAGTCTACTTTCCTACAAAATCTGTAGGTTTTTCTATTCCAGTTCAGTTTTAGAGGTGATTAATTAATCCAAACCCTCTGAATGTAGAAGGTAGTGTCTTGATCTATATTCTCTATCCCTAAATTCTTAGCTGCATTGCTGAGTCACATTAATATGGCTAGATATCATCAGATTTTAATCCAGTACTGAAGAAATTATTTCTGATTTGCTTGCAATTGCTCTTCTGCCTTTTTTTTTCCCCCCTTCCTTTTCATCTTTGCAAATTCTCAGGTTTAATATTACCAGTTGCTGGCAGAGTGTAGTAATGGATTTCTTTAGGCAGATATATGGGAGATAATAGAGATACTGCTGTGAACTGTGTTTTGAGAGCATCATTTGTCTTTTGCATTTTTAATTTTCATTGTATGTAGGCAGGACAACAGAGTTTTTATTTCACACTTTCTTGTCTCCTGATAGCTGCAATACTTTTGTAGATAAAATTAAGAGGGAAAGATTCTGCAGGCAGCTTGATGTTGATCATTTTTACTCCTGCTGAAAGAGTAAGGATGAATGGCATGCTATGAAAAGCAAAAATTCTATGAGGAGGATTATATCTTCCAAGAGGAGAAAAATCCATTAAAGTATGGAAGTTTGAAGGCAATCTGCTATCTTCTTGTGCTTGATTCCAAAAGGAAAAAGTGCAAAAGAGCAGATTGATTTGATCATCAGCATCTGGAAATGTTACTCTCTGTTCTGTGGCTCTAAGCTGATGAAGGCAATGCTTTAGAGTAATGAAGAGGTACTTGGAAAAAGAGGTTACAAGTCACCCTCACACCCAATTAGGAGACTCAGAGCATTAGTTTTAGTCATACCCATGTAAAATGGGCAACAGGGCTGATTTCTTGTTCCTTTTGTATCTCTACAGTTTTAAAGGACTTCTTGTGTTTAGTCAGTATTTGATGAGGATGTTTTCCATTTCTTTTTCTGTAGCTTAAGAGGCTTTCCACTGTTTCTTTGTGTGTGTTGCAGCAGAAATGGAGATGACAGCAGGAAACAGCCAGTGCTGTATCTTGCATCCTCTTTCCATGTGAAAGCGTGATACTTTGCTACTACTCTAGTCCAAACAAGGTGTAAAATAGGCAGATGGTTACGTGTGCCTCACTAGTGTTAGGATCTGTTAGGCAATTAAAAAAAAAAAAAGTTTAAAAAACATAACGTTGTCTTAAAGGGCTCTATATAGAGTATTCTGGTACCATAAACCAAAGAAGTTGATTATAGTTGTTCATTCGTAACTCTGGTGAAAGAAAAGTGAAAGGTGTATTTTGGGTTGTTTACAGCATCCTTCCATATTAAAAGCAATAAAACAGAGTTTAGAGCATCCTCTAATTTCTCATGTCTCTAGAGTTGTAAAAAGAAAGAGCAATTATCTGCAAAAAGAAATGTTTCAACATATGAATATCAAATACAGATGATGATATAGCTTGAAATCATCATTTTCTCTTCTCTTCAAAATGCTAAGAACTGATCTAATGCCGACAGCAATTGCTTCAATGACCATTGCATCAGTTCTGACAAAATTTCTAGTCTCCATTAGGAGAATATTGCTGGGTTTTATTATTGTAAGTGCAACTCTTTAGTCTTTTTATTTTTCACCCTCTGATCTTAGAGTTTTTGTTTAAAATTTACCTTCAAGAGATATTAAGAATATATAACTTAAAGCAGAACTTTAAGGGACAAATCCTTTAGAATAAATCAGCAATGAAAGGCTGGGGTAGGACTTTTTCATAGGGTCTAGGATGGCAGGACTAGGAGTAATGGATGCAAATTGGAAGAGGGGAGATTTAAGCTGGATAGGAGAAAGAAGTTCTTTACCGTGAGGGTGATGAGACACTGGAACAGAGAGGTTGTGGATGTCTCCTCTCTGGAATTGCTTAAGGCTAAGCTGGATGAGGCATTGAGCAACCTGGTCTAGTGGAAAGTGTCCCTGCCCATGGGGGTTGAACTAGATCTTTAAGGTCTCTTCCAACCCAAACCATTCTATGATTTGAGCAAGCTTCAAAAAAAGACCATAGAGCATACCATGTTTATCTGTGCAATATTGTTCCTAGCATTTTTCAGAATTGCCTTAGACTTCTGGATGAAGCACCTCAGACAGCTGGCAGGTACCATGTGTTAGAGGCATAAAATCAGTGTTGATAATGATTTGCAGCAGTTTACTTAAGCTAAGCATCCCAAGTTACTTTACAAGGCTGCTCTAAAATAAATCCTTTCACATAAATTTTGGTTTCCTTGTTTCCTTACTCAATACGGGCAGACATATGGTAAAGTTAAGTTTTCTGACAGCCTTTATTTCCCAGGAACCACAAAAATCTTCCTATAACAAATCACCTCAGACCGTTAAATATCATCTTTTAGTTGATGTCTCTTCTAGATAATGATGGTTTTTTTTCATGCAGCATTCTCATAAATCCTGTCTCTTTCTATTTCTCTCTACTGTACTGTTCTCTGATCTCTAAGAAAGCAACAGTATCTGGTATTGAAGATTTTCAAGTACATATAGTCAAACTTAATTGTTTAACCCAAGTATTAATCTGAAGTGTACAAAAAATACTTTCTTGACTGGTTGAATAAAAGCCTTGCAACTCTAATGCTTTAACTATTTCCTTCTTAAGAAACAAGGTGTGAATTTTAAAATCATTATTTACAGCTAACATTGTCTAAGCATGAAGCCAAAAACCAAGTGTCATCAACAGTGCCATGGCTTTGTTATTAGAACACCATTCAAACTCTGAAGAGATTGGTGGGATCGTGATATGATTATTAAAAATAATCATAAATGTGATTGGTTTCTTTTAAAAAACATAATGCACATGGAAATATGCATTCTCTTGCATTATGGAAACAAACTTTGTCTGTTTCTGAAGGCTAAATTACACAGTACTCGAGGAATTTATCTGTTATTATTTCCCATTGAGGCAGGATTTGTCCAGCTATTTCTGACAAGAAAGAATGTGACTGACTTCAGAATTAGAATGAAGAACGAAAATTTTGGAAGTATCAACTTGCTGAAATTTTAGAAGTCTCATATATAGTAGATAGGCTTAGTAAAAATAAAATAAAAAGATGCTTGGTTATTTCAGGTGACTATCTAAAGAAATCTGTGTATGAGCATGCATAGACCCCTGTGTTACAGATATTTTTTCAAACTGCTGATTAGAACTTCTTAATATGCTCTTATCAAAGCTGTTCAAAATGTGACTTGTTCCTTTGTAGAGCTGAGAGAATAAAAAATGCTTGTTTTTCTCAGTCTGAACTTCATCCTTTTTAGTCTTGCAGATTTTGCTTTGACATAACATCCATTTCATTGCGTTCTGTGGGAGAAAAAGGCTTTTTTTAATGAAGAAATTTCTGAAGTTTCTGAAAATTCCTATTTCTTTTGTCCCAATATATTTTCTTCTGTTTCTTTCTTGATTAGGTTGGGAAACACTCTTTTCTACAGGTATAATTTCTCTTTTTGGTTCTGAAGTGTTCCTTTTTGATCACTTGCCCAAATGCTAGTAGCAAGCTGTTCTGAGTTGTTGCATCTTCCTCCTTTATGTATCCTGAGCTCAGTTCTCTTCCCCTAGAGGTGGATGAAAAGCCAGTCATCCTCCCTTTGATTTAAGGAGTATTGAATCTCCTGAGCATTTGCTTTGTTGAAGAGTTCAAAACATTTCTCAAACAATTCCAAGGATGCTAAATTCCTCATCTTGTTTGAAATAGGTATTAACCCATTTCCACTTCAGGAGGACCCTGAAAAATAAATGTAGGCAATATCAGTGAATAATCTTTTTTACTTGGTATCATAACTATAAGGTGTCAGACTTTGGGGTGACCTGTATGAAAATGAGGGTGAGTTTGGTGAGATTTTTAAAACAACCAAAAGGAAGATTAAGTACAGAGTCTAGAATATGTCAAGGAAAATTGTCTACAGCAAATTTATGACCTCTTAGCATTTGATGATGACCATTGGTGCCTGGGATCTTGTACATCTTTTAAATTAATATGATGGAAGATTTTAACTGAAAAGCTTTCTCCTTGCAGATGTATTTGAGGAATAATTGCAGTGATGACTGAGCAAAATCTCAAGTATAAATGTCAGAAATTTTTCCGCAGTTATGTGTTTGGTTTGTAATTAGAAGTGGAGTCTTTGACATCTTCATGAGTCTACTAAAATAAAACAAGATTATTCAGCTTCACTTACATATGTTCTTTGTATGGTAGGCTAGGTTTAGTTGATGTGGTATTTAGACTTCAGGCACTGTGGTTAATAAACAACATTTTCAGTCAAACTTTGAGTGATCAGAAGAAAGTAAATTCTTGCCCCATTGGTTTCACTCAAACTCTGATTCAACTTAGAAAAAATTATTTGCCTAAAAAGGTTAAACAAGTAGAAAAGGCTGTTATTTCAGTGTACAAGATTGAGGGAGACAAGGGAGGAATTAAGGAATTCTTATTAATCCTTAGCTATTACATATTTAATAAGGTGTGAAGATCTGCATTCTATTAAGAAACCCTCCCCCCAAAAAAAACAACAAGTAGTGATGGAGTCTAGATGAAAGAGGCAAGAACAGGAGTTTTTGAAGTAGGAGATCTCTCTTTTGGTCAAGGCTACTCATGAAGCTAATCTGTAGTTTGATCAAAATTTTGTGACATGTTTGCTTTTTATATAAGCTTCTCTCCTTTATAAATGCACTGAGAGGTAAACACTGACAATACAGGTTATTAATTTTAAGTGAAAGTAAGAATAGAACAGGTAGAAAAAAAAGGTATATTTTGGAGTTAACTGAAACTGCTTGGAAAAACCATACACGAAAAACTGAGTGAATGCACTGAGGCTCTAAATTTGAAATATGGTAATAGTGTGGTAGCAATGCAAGCTGTATAAATGGAAAATAATCTCCATCTTTCATTTAAGCAATGCACTGTATAAAGCACTTCTCTTTGATCTGGTGGCCTTTCCATGATGAAGTGATGAGACCAAACCTCCCTATAAAAATATAAATACATTAAGATACGTGCATTTCATGTCTTCCCAAAAGATCATAGTTATTCCTCCATCATTAGCACTACCACTTTTTTTTTTCTTTCTTATGAGTTGAGTAGATCTGTCCTAAAGTACTCATGGTTGATAATCCTTGTTGTATTGAATACTCTAGGATTGCTCTCAATATCTTCTCTAGAGTTATTTGGGGGATGAGTAGACAGTGTGCTTAGAGATATGGCTTAATGATTGTTCTTCTCAGAGGCTGATTATTGGACTCAATGACCTGAAAGGTCCCTTCCAACCTGGGTATTTCTGTGATTCTATGTCAGGGTGTGTGAGGAAAAAAAAAGACTGAAGCAAGGTTAAATGTTAGTTGTGCAGACATCAGATTGATCCTTTGTTGACCAGCTGCTCACTGAGAAGCTCCTAGAGCACAGAGGCTTCTGACTATTCACCCGAAATATACTTGACAGGGGAAGAAATTTGTAAAACATGATGACTAGCAGAATGTGGTTTAGCCTGGTGCACCATCAGCTTTTCACCATGGATGTGCTCACAAATAAGTCAGGAAAGGGCAGGCTATAAAGGAAGCAGGACAGGTACTCTCTAACATACAGACTTCCCATTACACAAATTAATGAAATGTGAAATGAAGTGTTGGAATGAAGTGGACCTGAGATGAAACTTCTAGCTGGCATGAAAAATTTTATATTCTCTGTGAATTTTTCCTTTGTACTCTCTATGGATTGGACTTTTGAAGATCTGTATCATGACAGCTCATATTCTTAGATACAAACCTACTTTAAAATGTACAAAATTTAGGCAAAATGGCTCTTCAGTGATAGAGCAGCCATTAATTTTGGGAGAATTAGAAGAGTAGGGTTCATCTTGGCCCCCATTACTTCAGTGTTTAAGGGCCCCCTTCTCCACAGTTTGCACATGCCAAATTCTAGTCAAAAGACCTGTACTAGTGCACACCAGAAGAAACTGGAAATAAAAGATGTTGTGTAAAGCAAAACCAAAACCCACACAGAACAGCACTTCAGATATTACTATCTAATTAGCCTACCTTTATATTCTTTAATTTTGACACTGCTGGTGTCAGTAACTTACTGTACAGCTGAGCATCTGACACTTTGTTTTTTCCTTTGCTTTATACATGAGCAATGGGACAGACAGTCACAAAGGGTTCCTTTTTATTATGGATTATTCCCAGTGAACGCCCTGGCTGTAGGCATTCTATGACAGCAAGGTTATTGTAAAATGGCTTTTTTTTGCCCTTTGAAGTAGAGCTCTAACACCAAGAATAACTTTTATGAAACCTTGTGGGAATCTTGTTCTTTATGAAACTCAGTGATTATGTTCAGAGTCTGGAATAAATGTTCCCGTGAACTTTTTAAAGATAAAAGGAAGGAGAAAAATGAATGAGAGCATTTGCAGTTCTGGGGGTCAGGTACTCTATTACATGCAGTTTACTGGATTCCCTGCCCTAGCTCTCACCCTAAACTAAGGTTAGACTCTCCTGGGGACTGCTCTACAGAGCAGGAATTAACTGATTTTTCTGAACCAGCTAGAAATTATGTAGTAGTATGCCATGTTTCAGCCATTTTTTTTATGTTCTGCTGTGAATGATAAAGGCAGAGCAACAAGAATCTAAAAAGACAATTTTTGGAAGAATTGTGAAAGAGAAAATTCAGAAATTATTTTCTTTTAATATATGAAAAACATGGAATAACTGAAAGAATGCCATTTTCCTGCCCTAATTGATTTCAGTTTGTTAGATAATGCTGAATAGCTGAAAACCAAACAAAGGGTAGGTAATTAGCTGCTTGCACTTTCAAACTATAATTTCTATTGGAGTTCTGAGTTATTCATTAGAACTTTCCATTTGCCCTGGCCTTTGTGGTGGTAAAGGCACAGAGCAGAGTTGTGAAGCCACTGTGCTGCTTCTAGATCTGGAATGAAGCAGTTCCAGGAGAGCATGTGGCCATAAATATATGGAATATATGAGGATATCCAAGACGTCAATTGGGCCCCTGGCAGCAGTCATGAATTGCAGTTACACATAGTTCCTCTGTGTATTATCCATCCTTTCCTCAAATCCATCTGGTTTCTGACAGCACTGAATACTGTCCTGGTGGCAAGCATCAACAACTCCATTTTTCTTTTTTCCTACAGACCTGAGTTTCTAACAAAGCCTTTTCATAGTAATGGAGAATGTTCTCTGATGGTAGATGTAATAATAAATGTAAGTCTGAGTCCTTACTGCTCTCCCATCCCTGTCATTTACCAAAAGGGTAAAATATGATAGAAAAGAAAGCAATGGGTTGCACAAGAGCAATGCAAGAGGCTTAGATATCAGTGTGGAGGAAGGAAGAGATGTGCAGGGAATATGCAGCAATTTCATTGTCACACTGTTCTCCAGCCATCCTCCATCTTCATCTGCCTTATGGAATTTTATCCTCTTAGTTTCTTCCAGAGCTTGGTGAACATACAAAAGCCCTAAGAATGTGAAGGACAATAAAGGAATGAAACTAAATATGATATACAATGGTTTGGGTTGGAGGGGACCATAAAGATCATCTACTTCCAACCCCCCTGCCATAGGCAGGGACACCTCCCACTAGACCAGGTTGCTCAGTGCCTTGTCCAGCCTGGTCTTAAATGCCTCCAGAGAGGCGGCATTCACAACCTCTTTGGGCAGCCTGTTCCAGTGTCTCACCACCCTGAGAGTAAAGAACTTCTTCTATCCAGCCTAAATCTCCCCTCTTCCAATTTGCATCCATTACTCCTTGTTCTGCCATCATGTATCTTATTCAAAAGTCCTAACCCAGCCTTTCTGTAGCCCCCTTCAGTCACTATTGAGAAGTCACTATGAGGTGAGCCTTCTCTTCTTCAGGCTAAATGACCCCAACTCCTTCAGCCTGTCCTCGTAAGGGAGGTGCTCCAGCCCTCATCATTTTTGTGGCCCTCCTCTGGACACACTCCAGCAGCTCAATGTCCTTCTTATGTTGAGGGCTCCAGAACTGAGACTCAGCCTTGATTTTCTCCATCAGAAATTCTGACTTGTAAAGGTTCATATTTTTTCAAGCATTCAAAAAGATCCATTGAAATTACAAAGCCAGCAAAAAAACCAGATTGAGATCCTTCAGAAAAAATTAATGCAGAAGTGTTTTGTTACAGGGATGCAAAACTTTGTCTCCTGCTTATGTAACTCATGGAAAAAAAAAAAGACAAGGAAAGAGGTGGGAGGAAAAAAGCCACTTACAGTGAAAATCTTTTCAACTTCTTGTCATGCTCACCTCTTGCATTGGTTAAAAGTAAAATATTTGCTGAGCTGAGGAAAATTGGTGAGTTCAACACTGCAAGAATATGCTGACAAGTCACACTTTCAGGACTGCAAAGGTAGGATGGTTAAACACCCGGTGGAGCATGTTTCCAAAATCCACACTTATATGCGAGTTGGCATTTTCATGGAAGATCTTAAAAAGGAGGAAAGGCAGAGAGGAGAGTATATGTTAACATTATCTAGCAGAATATTCAAGGAGCTTTATTTTTAGTTTATTTTTTAAGAGAAGGATTTATTATTTTGTTTTTAAATATAACTCAAGCAGCAGATATTATCTTTCTACGATGGGGCACTGGCAGTAGTCAGAGTGGGACAGACCAGCAGTTATTAAGATGTTGAGACTCAACCTTGATTTTCTCCATCAGAAATTCTGACTTAGAACTCCCCCATCTTATTTTTTACAAGCCAGTTGAGAAGGGAGTTAACAGCTAGAGAGTGAAGCTGAGATTACAGCTTGTGTTGTGTTAGTGCTGGTGAATGTTGTTGTGCTCACCATCTCCAGGACTGATCCCTCTGTGCACTCAGATGTAGAGCTGCAAAGCAGTTTTCCTGACTGTGGCCTCAGTTATGTCCCATTGAAGTTGATGTATTTTAATGCCACACTGAAAGCTAAACATGTGCTTAAAAGTCTGAGGATTGATGTATTTCAACCCATCAGTTCTGAGAGAGAGGCCCTTAAATCTTTGTCAGCTTTTTCAGTGGGTGTAAGACTGAGAATATGGATTTTACTAGTTAGTTGAAGCATTTGTTGCTGGGAAGCTGGTGGTTGGGCCATGCATTGGCTACAGAAAAACAGCTCCTGATCTCAAAGTTGCTGTAGCACAAGTTTTAAAAGAGCAAATGTACTTTTCATTGTGTTCATTGACACGCATGAGATAGAAGTTTGGCTCTGAATCTTTGCAGAGGTGACACGTAGAAAGCTAATCCTGTAGGTTTCATTCCTGTTGGGATAAGGCAAAGCCGTTCTCCACATCAGCTGCAATTAAATGTTGCTGCAGGCTTTTAGGTGATGCATCGTTGGTCACCCTTTGTGTCTTCATATTGGAGCTGATGAGCCCCTAATTCATTGAGCCCTCAAGAGAGGGAGCCACTGGTGCAGAAAGTGACTAAACTCTGCTGCTTGCTTGACAACACTGATCTTGTGAGTCCCTGTTGCTGGAGAAGGAGAAAAGAAACAGTGAAGGAAGATCATAAACTCTAATTTATTCTTCTGCAGGAAAAATAGTTTTGAGTGTTCTAAAATGTCATATTTTTGCACTTTTTCTAACGAGAGTGGCAGTTTACAATGATGCATTTGCTTTCTTAAGTCGACTTGCACTTTGCAAGAATGAATCAGTTATGTACATGTGTTTCCTCAATGATTGAGTCAGTGGATGAGACAGATTTTGAGTTCATGCTGTTTTAGAAGTAGCTTGTGAAGCAGAAATGTTTCTGTGCATTTCTACAGAGCTTCTGAAGAGAATCTTCTAGTATTTTTGTTTATTGTCAATCATTTTTTTCTGTTTCTATTTTCTGGTGGTTAATTTTTTTTAAAGTAAATACTCTTTGTATGTATCTTATAAAGAAGTACATGTATAGAGTACTGCGCTGTTAATCTCTGTTGGCTTGCTAGTCTCACAGTAAGTGATATGGGGAATACAAGTGAGCATGGTATTCAAGGTATGAACATGTGTTTGTTACTGCCTGTGATAATAATAACTTTTCCCTATTATACAATATCTAAACCTTTACTAAAAACACTTTGCCTGTATTCTGTTTGCTTCCTTTAATCCCTCTGGAGCAATGAATGTTTAGAAAAGAACCATCTCAATATAGGCTGATATACAGTCAAATTACACTCTCTGCTTGTGTTGGATATGAAGTGTATAGCTAAGGATTATGTAGAAATAATATCAAGAGAAGTTTTGATATTAGTGGGAATGCTGTTGACCATTGACCTTGATTTGATTTTTGCAAATCACTTTGCCGGTAAGCACTGTAATTATTATCATGCTTTGGGTTTTCATTGAAACACTTTTAACAACAATAATATTATCAGGAAGGTATAATGTGTGCTTCATTAGAAATTCTTCTCAGACATCACAGCAGTTTGCATTAAAAAAGTGTCTTAATAATCTCTTAATCACAACAAGGAGTCTCTTTCATATGTTATCACTTGTTTAAAATGGTCTTTTTCCACTCAGCTTTTAGATACTCTGTGATATAAAATTGTTCCTTGTTTTCATTAAGTGCAGACATAATACTCTCTTTTGGTAAACTATTATTACAATTGATTTTTTTTTTTTTTTCACGACTTGGTGCATTTGATTTAGCAAAGGTTGCGTGCTCAGAATTACTTTACATTTTAATTAGAGCTCCAGCAATCTGTTAGCTAGCACTGAACTCTGATGAACACAAGTCTCCAGGCATGTTTGGAAAAGCTTGTGAATTCTCTGCCATTTGCCTAATGAGCTGTCGGAAGGGTTTCATTGATAGTGTCAAAAAATGTGCTTAAGGACCCTCCAGACGTGTTCAAGAAGCTTGAATAAGCAAGGGCTAATACTAAATGAGAGCCAATGGGCTAAATATTTCTGGAAAGATCCTTTGCTGCTGATAGAAGGAGAATAAAGGGTTGTGCTTGTATGTTTGCTTTTGAGTGCATGAGGGTGTGTTTTAGAATTGAAGCTATTAAAAAGCTTACTATGTCTTAAAATCCATATTTCAATCTCTGAAAAGGCCTATATGAAGATATACCTAATTATTTTGTGCAAGGGTTTATGGGGCTTTTTTTTTTTCCACTAATAACAGCACAGGGATCTTAGGACTGCATAGACCACCAAACTCCTCTGTGTGACTCTATAAACCCCACAACTGTTACATGGAATAGAGTTGTAAGGGACAATTCTCTTTGAACAGATTTACAATTCAGTGGAAATCTAGTATCTTCAGCATTTCTAGAGTCACACATAAGACTATGAAAGAGGAATATGGTTTTTTTGACAGTTTCTGCTCTAAATGAACTGAAAGGAACAAGGTGATGATCTCTTCACATGTCACAAACCAGTTATTCATCTGGGAATCCACTAAGAGACAATAAATCCTCTGTATTACTCACAGAACTGCTATGGTATAGCATCCTTCTAGAGCCTATAGGATATGTGAATGCCACTGTAAAGGACATATTCTCAGGTAGATATAGTAATCTGCTTCTAGTAATAGCACTGTAAATCATTTGTAACAAAACCTTGTTGACTTGCTAATACCTTTAGTGAAAAAACAGGCATCTGTTCTCTAACCATATGTCAGTAGTCTCACTGCTGTAATTTAGAGAAATATTCCAAGTTTGTAAGAAAAACATATGTATAAATATTTAAAAGTGGAAGAGCATGCACAGGAATATTTACTTCTGATGAGGCTGTGAATAAAATATCAGCTCCTTACAAGCCAAGGCAGTAAGAGATTCCAGAAAATCCCAAACTACACTAAAACTACTGGGTTATAAAAATTCTCCTTTTTGTCTTTATTATTAGCAATTTTATCCTGATATGTGATAAAGTGAACAGTCAATCAGACTTCTGATCTGACAAATTAGAACTTTTCTTAAACTACCTTAAGTCTGGCTTTACAGCTACCAGTACAGAGAAAATTGAAGATACAAAGGACAATGATTTAAGTTTGCGTCTGATATGTAGTATGGCATTAAAATTCTATTTAAAATAACCTATCTAAGCTATAGGCAGTTGTGAGACCAATGCATTGCACTTAATGCTCAAATGAGACAACAGATGTTGTGTAATCTTTTACATAATGTGCATTGCCAGCATAATTTCCTTAAATCTCACACATACATTTTCCTTCTGGATAATTTGCTACTGGTAATTATAAAATAAAAAAGGGAAGAGGCAAAGAATTGTTTGACTCAGGTTTTTTAGACTAGTCATAAATGAGATTAAACTTGCTGTTGAGCACTGTGGTGCCAAGTTCTCCTTTTCTTACAGAAGTAATGCAGAAATAGGGTTCATCCTTAAATTTTTAGCAAACCCTTGGTAATTTGCATCAGAATTCTAGTGGGTGATTGAGAAATATTAAATGGGAATTAGGCATGATTGGGATGACTTAGTGGGCACTGTGGCTTTGTCTGGGAGACAAACAGGGATTGCTGTTTAGCTGTTGAGTAGCGCAACGTTACCATGCAACTAGCTTCAAATTAGATGTATGATTAAATCTCTATTTTATGAAAGTCAAGGTGTTAACAAGCCAACATGGTTTTTTTTGTGGCTGTTTGCTACACTGTAAACATCTCACAGAAGATGCTTCACAGAATAACTACAGAGAAGAATTTTGTACCTCAAAGGAGGTCGTAGCAAGATGAGGATCAGTGATAGAACTGGAGGAAATGTCACCACCAGAAGGGTTATCAAGCATTAGAACAGGATGCCCAGAGAAGTAGGTAAGCAACCATCCTGGGAGCTGTGTGAAAGATGTATAAATGGGGCATTTAGGGATATGGTTTAGATGGTGAACTTGGCAATGATAGCTTTACACTTGGACTCAGTGATCTTTTCCAACCTAATTCTGATTCTATTGAGGAGCAGAGATAATTCTCAGACACCTACATTCTCTTTGTGCTGATGATGAAAAAGTTCCCAACAATATACACCTACAAACAGTTAAAATTGCCAAAGTGGATTGCAAATGCATATGAAGAAGATTCTTTAAAACTTTGTGCCAGCTATTTTGTTGTCTTGCTGGTCCAGGATGCATCCATACATTGAGCTATACAGATATGTATAAATTACCTATTTATTTTCCAAATAAACAGGTCGATAATTCTTAATGAGATTTGATCGACTCTCCTCAAACACAAAGCATGGATTTTCTCATACATATTTAGCTGGCACAGCTTTTTTTTTGTGCATTGTTTCAATTAGGCAGAAGAAATGAATGTATCATTAATTATGTCATCTACATGTAAAATTACCTTCCTAAATGCTGTAGTGAATAATTGCCTTCCTTTCAATTAAAAATGGAAGAATTTCAGTGGATATTATTTACATTACAGGATTTGATGTAAGCCTATTGTCAGGGAGTGATTATGGCTATTTATCTGTGTCATAACTGTATCCATACACCATTAACACATGTCATTCCTGTCCTACTAAATAACTGACTATCTCTTTTGGGGACTAACAGTAGTATGGATGCACAGATAGCCAAGCTAGCCTAGGTACTGTCTCCACATCCTTTAGCTGCATATATGCACTGAAAAGATGACTTTTTAAATCATTAAGAAGAAGAAAATTCACTGCAGAGCAAATACCTTGGGCATTGATGGAACCTGTTTTTCATGTCGCTGTCTGAGAAGGAGGGTAAGATGATTGCTCAAAGGCAGGTTTATTAAGTGCCAAGGATATCATCTAAATATGAAGGAAAACCAATATTTATTGGCTGTTATCAGATGGATAGCATGGTCTATTGCCTGCCTGGATTTTTTGAAGAACTGATTTGCACCCTGGCCCAGGAGCATATTGTTAAAATGATTGTTAAAGTAGTTGTCACTGCATATTTAGTGGGGTTAACAAAACTAATGAGGATGTAGATCCTCATGTCATCCAAGCTGCTCTTAATGATTTACCAGTGGCTAAAGTATTTGAAACTGAACTTAATTTTATAAAGGGAAGCATTGCAATATGTGTCATACTGGAAACAATCATAAATATATGTTTTTTTTCTTTACACTTTGAAGTTACCTGAATGCTAATGTGCTTTACTTGAAAAGGTATGATGTCAGCTTCTTGCCTGCTTGTACAGACACACACAGAACCTTCCTCTTTAATACCTATGGAATTATAGTCTAAAAGTCAGGTATATTAGCCTGCCACACATTATATTGATCAATGTTTTATGTTTAGGAGTAGATGTGTTTTGCTTTGTTGCTTTTTCCAGGAAGATGCAAAGATTTCATTTTTTTTCTCCAATGTATCACTGTCATTTGGGGAGTGACTCGTGATGAATTACTTTAATTTCAAGAAGTGTATGTATTAAGACCTGTTGCAGAGCACTAGAATATGCAACTGCATTACATTTTAAAGGGTCATCTGTATCACTGGATAATTTCACTCCCTTACCCTTTACAGTGGAAAAACCAATGTCAGAGTGTACTTGATTCTCTATCTGAAATGCTCACACAGGTTTGTACAGCATGATAGAATGGGAATATTGAAATCTAGTCAGGAGTTGGTGATTTAGAGTGGAGTTCTTTACTACTAAAGTATGCAGGACAATTGAGTGATGGTCCTTTGATTAGTCTGCTGTGCTCAGTTTAGACTATATAAAGTTTCTAAAGTGTCTGCCAATTTTACTAACAAAGGTTCATTAGCACTCATGTCATAGCAGTCATTAATCTTTGTGCACTTTTATATTATACACAGAAAAACAACATCACCCACTGACTTTTATGGCCTGACCATCCCCTGAGATATGAGAAGTAAATTGAATTACCTTCCATGGATTATCTGGTACAGTTTCACTCCATATAGAAGATACAGAAACACTATTTATAGAGCTCTGGGAGATTCAAAACATGGCTTTAAGGGGATTTTAAGACAAAGAAGTCAGAAAGAGGAAACAAAATGTTAACAGTAAAATTAATTGTAGGGGTACTCTGAAATATTGCAACTACATTATGATTTAAAAGAAAGTAAAATCTGTAATCCTCCTCCCCCATTTCTTTCTCCTAAATGGTGCTGTTTGAGATATTATTCCTGCAAAGTAATGTCATTAATTATGGGGAGGGTGAGATGGTGTTTTTTGCTTTTTAATGTAGAGGCTAAAATTTATTATCCCAGAAGACGCAGGAAAATTATATAGAGGTGAAAACTGATCACTCTGTATGAGAGTACCTGTGTTGTATCACAGCAAACCAACCTGTGTCAGTGTCCTGTCTCTGAGGGATGACATAGAAGATTAGTAAATAACTTCCTGGACCATCTAGAAACTGTAAATTTCTCTATGAAATAAATTAATGTATAACTACAAATCTGTAGAAAAGAAAAGGAGAAATTATAGACTTCACTGGATGAACTTATTTGAAGTGAGTAACCAAAGCAAAGTAGTAGCTTCTCAAAGACAAGGTACAAGCTACTGTTAACATAGATACTGTTATCTGAGTGGTTACTGGACATAAAAGTGGCTGGAGAGCCTATTGCCTTTAATATGATCAGACTTTAACAAGGTCATGTTTGGTTTCCATTGAGTAATGTTAGCTGAGAGAGTGTTGAGATAACCTTCATGGACTGATGAACACAACTGATAGCTATTCCTAAGGAACTTAATGGCTTAAATGAGTAGGAACTGATGAAATGTTCTATTCTTCAAAGAATTTTCTCTTAAACTCCTGACAATCACCTGTAAGTATTATTTACTCATTTTAGGAAATTAAAGTATAATCTGCACTTCATTACATTGTTGCTGCAGTTATAATTTTCAAAGTAAAGCAAATTAGTGAAAATATTATCTTGCTAACTAAATACTACAAGCTCCCTTCAGTAAAGAAATCAACCTTCTTGATAATGTTAATCATCTTGAAAATGGATAGGAAGTTTGAATATGCCCCTCTGATATAATGTCTTTTAGGTATTTTAACATGTTTTATAAATGAGTTATAGACTGGTGGTAGATTCTTATTTCTTCCTTTATTTTCTTAAGACTACATTCACATTAAAATTATAATTCTTATACAGAATCATAGAATGGTTTTGAATTGGAAAGAACCTTGAAGATCATCTATTTTCAACTCCCCTACCCTAGGCAGGGACACCTTCCACTAGACCAGGTTGCTCCAAGCCCCATCCAGCCTGACACAGAGCCCCTCCAGGGATGGAGCAGCCACAGCTCCCCTAGGCAGCCTGGGCTAGGGGCTCACCCCTCTCATATCAGAGAATTTCTTCCTAAGATCATCTAAATCTCCAATAATGTTGAGTTATCATTATCTTCTCTAGGAATCTGATGGAACCATAGTTAAATGAATTTTCTCAACCAGATGTATTTCACTTGAATTTTATAAACCCCAGGGGAAGATTTTCTTCAGTGAGTTTGACTAATTATTTTCTGAACCTAGAGAAACTGTTTATGTGTGCACTGCTCTTGAGGCAATTGATTCCAACACTGAACTGCAGTAGGTGTGATTAAGTCCCACCATTTCTTTATTTTGAACCTGTCACCTGGGATCTTCATGTAGTCATTTTGTGTTATTACTTATCATATACCTTAGTGGTTGGGTTTTTTTTCACTCTAAAAGGTCCTAGTTTGTTCTCCCTTTCTATAGTCTCTATTGCAGGCATTCCGCAGGTCCTGACTTCTGTTTTTCTGATCATTCCTGAAGTATTGGATTCATTAGGTTTTTGAGAACTACTGGGTATTTTTGCAGTTACAGCTCTTTCCACTTCCCTGAGTTTATCACTGCCTGGGAGCAGTTAGGAAAATCTTGGCCTTCAATGCATTACTTTTAATATTTATCATTATTCAGTTTCACTCTCTGTTTTGTCACTGAATTGTTCAGTATTTTGAGGTCGTTTTGCATTTGCTTTCAGTCAGCCCTGATTTTTCATACTCTGAATACTTTAGTATCATCAGTGAATGCTATTACTCCTTTCTGCATCTTTCAAGTTTGATGCTTTCTCAATTTTAAGCATAACTTTATTTAACCAGCTATAATTTCTAAATCTTAGGTAAGAAACTCCAGCATTCATGGGACTGCTGCAACTAAATTGTTCTGCTCAGGGCAAAACTTCCCTCTTGTTCAAGTATAGCACAGTTGGACAACCTTTTCTGAGGGTCTTATCAAATATGTTTAGGCTCATATTCTCAAGACTTCCAGCTCCCTCACAGTTCATAGTGCATAATGAAGAAATGTGAAGCATTTGTGAATCCAGGACTAGTTGTTGCCAATTCTTAACTACTGCTGGGCATGGAGAATAGTTATTGATTGGTGCAAATGGGAACACTGCAGCCTAAATACTGGAAAGTGCTCAGCTATTCATGTCCCATAAACTTTACTGATTATGCCTCTAGTTTGTACTTTCTTTGCATATGTTGCTGTGAAGATAACGAATAAGTTCAAAGTTTCCTGATTTCTGCTTCATATCCTGAGTAAATTCAGCTAAACAGCTCCCAAGTAAGTAGCACTTACTTCCTAAATAGAATATTTGAGCTGCCATCACTGAGGAATTTTATTTCATTCTTCACTGACAAGTCTAAGAAATTTTATTTGGCACTTCTGACAGTAGGAAATGTGTAGGTAAAGTGTGCTGTGTTTATAAGAGATGCACAGCATCGTGTGAAATTTTACTTGTCATTAAAGCCTCCATCAGTCACATCTGACTGGCATAAATCAAATAGAACAAAATCCCATTTTTAGAATTGGAATTGTTTTGGCAAGCACACCATCACATCAGCAGATTGTGTTGGAAAGAAGTAGAAATACACCCAAGTATTTGAAATGACATGCACAAAACTGCAAATCCAACTGACAATAAATGTCAATAAAACATAGATTTTATCCTATGTCCTTTCAGAAACCCTTAACATAAGCTGATGTGACTTACAGTGAAAGAAATGTGGTTGTTAATAAATATGAACAGCGAAACACAAACAAAAACATGCCAAAACTTAGAGCCAAATTGGCAGCTGATGTGAAGTTAATATTTCTTACATAAAAGTACATGGTGCTAAAGCATGAATCTTTTCTTCATGGTACAGTGCTGATTCTTACAAGCAAGGTAAACAGCTTTCTCGTTTCCAGGCTATTTAGATGATATACCATAGGTTTTAGATGCTCTTCACATCTCAGCTTGTGATATTTTTGGGAAATACTATTGCAGCAGCAGCTCCAGCTAGGAAGGAATAACTATTGTTTGTGTGATTTGAGATAAAATGTTACATTCTCAGAGAATAATGAATGTTATATCTTGTTATTTGAGCAAAAAGCCTGTCAGCATTTATGAGGTTTGAATGTTCCTCTACCTAGAATTCATTTTTTTGTTTACTTATTGGATTTTTTTTCTTTTTAAGCACTGGGATACCTTGTCTTTCATGGCCAAGAAGCAATGGTTTTTCCAGAGCAGGGGGGAAAATTTACTTTTATTTTTGCCAGCACAACAATTCTTTAACTATAGATAGCAATTTATGATGATGTTGTAGCTGTTCTTCCTATGCATTTTGCATGGAGCTGGCAAATGGTTAACATCCTGATCTTTCTTAGCTATGACTGCTTTGATACCATGAACACAACTCCATGCTAGTAGTTTTGTAAAGGAGGAATCTCACACTAATATTTAATCAAAGAGTGAGTAAAATTGCTTTTGAACTATTTGCAGCTGTGGCAAAATAATTTTATTTCTCACAAAGATGATGCTCACTACCAATTATTTAAGAAGAATGCAAAATACCATAAACCACCTTAGCTTTGGTGCAAGAGGTTTTGTAGAAAATCACTTGGGGGAATGACACTTCACTATAAACTGATACAGCCATGACTATGATCCACCTGTGTCAAGAGTTGTCCTATACAGATGAGTCAGTTGAGAGTACAAGGCTAGATTTCAAATAGGATTGGTCTGTTTACTGTAAGTGTAAAGAATATTTCAGGCTTCTACATGTTTATTAAGCCATTCATTAAAAAGTTGGAATAAAAATGTGGAAGCCCTGACAGCTGACTTTTATTGCTGCAGCACATTTGTGTGTATGGAATTCAAAGCCAACAAAACATTATTCTAGTGGAAGTGACATTTAATGCTGAAAAAAACCCACGTGTAGGAATAATTTTCTAAAAGGAAGTTATGAAGTGAATTTTTGCCTTGTTGGTAACATCAAAAGAAATGAGAAACATTTAATAATTGGAGTTACATTATATGTTAAATTATTTACATTACCAATGATAAAGAGCAATTTTTTTGCTGTCAAAATACTGGTGATAGCGAGTGCATATTCATTCCTGAAAGACTTTTAAAAAACTTGTGAATTTCCAATGCATCAATCTACAAAGGAAGCCTAATTTAAAAAAAAAAAACAAAACAAAACAGTGTCTGGCATACATGAATGCTATTCATTTCAGAATTTTTATAAAAGATTCAATGCATGGCTTCATGTACTAGAATTTCACTATTAGCTGCGTAGGTTATAGTCTCACCTATGTAAAAAAAACCAACAACAGTATTTTATACATAAGCATTTCAGTATGTTGGTTTAGAGCATGGATTCACAGCAAAACTAATTCTATATTGATCTGGAAACCAAGTCTGGATTTTGGAATGAGTATTCACTAACTGAAAACACAGAGATTTTGGAGAGTTTTAGTAATAGAAAAAACCTCACAGTTCCTTTATTTGGCTTGTGTTGGCGTGGGTTTGCTTTCCTAAAACTTTCTATTTATTACTGAGAGTAGGAAGTAAAATAAACATGCACTTCCACAGTAAGAGCATTTCTCTTAGATCTCTCAGGGGTTTATATCTTGATTTTTTTGGAAGAAAGTCATTCCAGCAAAGTTCTTCTGAAACTGATACAGTCATAAGGTTAATAATTGAAAACCATTACCTCTAATAGTTGTAGCAGCAGAAGAAAAAAATCATTTGTGATCACAGCAGGCTCCTACATGGATTGTCCAAAAAGGAAAGAGGCAGAAGAAACACGTAGTACTTTGGTTCTGTTACAGAATCGATTTAGTAATCAGATAATTGAGTGAAAAGATACAGAAAAGTTATAAACTTCTAAAAAAACTTGGCTTTCCTATCAAAGTGGTGAAAAAACTTGGAAATATGCCCTATCTGGGAGATAAATTTGGTTTTGGCTACAGGTAGATCTGTGGCATCCTGAAATTAAATAGTTCTCTTCTGATAACTTGCCTGAGAGTAGAGAAAAGCAGGACTGATTAGTAAGAATCAAACAGAGAAATGCTTTAAAGTGTTCTCTAATCCCTTGCCCACAAAGACAGAGGTGCACAGAAGAGCACAAAATTTAGGGAAAAACTATTGGGCAGTTTGAAGTAGCTGCAGCTCTAAAACATGAATATGTTTTTTTATATTGGAAGAGAGTGAATTTGAAAGTGGTATCAAAGCTAGTAGGATAAATCACTGGTTCCACAGATTCTCTCTTGCTATTACTAGAAGGACAAAGTGTGAAAGTGGAGGTAGATGTGAAGGAGTAAACATGACATTGCAGCAATAGCAGAGGACAGAAGCAGAGAGTAATGATCTGGAATCTTGTAAAGAAATGGTTGGTGGCTAAAAGTGTTTAACTGATTTATAAAGGATTTTGTTTAGCCAGCATTATGACAGCCCGAGCTACAGCAGTGTTCACAAGTCTTTGTATATGCAGTGAGCACTTTCTGATAGTGGTCCAAGACCATTAAATTACCTGTGTGTTATCCTTTACAAAGCAAAACAAGAAGCAATTCTGAAGTGGGCTCTGACAGTGAACATGGTGAATGCTGTTTATTCTTTGTGCAGTGAGTCTGCATTCCTGCAGACAGCCTAAGTATAGACAGTACAGGTCATCCCCAAGGAAGGAGATTGGTATCATATGCACAGTCTGACAAAGAACAAACCTGTGAATTCAGAAAGTTGCAAGAAGGCAGGACCTGAATTTTCCTGTTCTTTCATACATCCTCACATCTCCTCTATCTTGTCACACCTCTGTATACCTCTGAGGTTTGAGCATCAGGGTCTCATAAGAACAGTTGTTTGCCCCACAAAGATTATTTTCTTACATCTCTGTTGAGTAGGCTGTTAATAAAATAGAAAATTAAATGGTAAAGTCATTGAGTTTCTCTTGCAAACTTGGGTACTTGCACTAGGCCAAATAGCTACAGGAATAGCAGTGCATTAATGCTTTGGCTTCTGAGCACAGGATGAAAATCATCCCTGTGAGGGCCCACCAATGCAATGGGATTTGCTGGTATTTATAAAAGAAATAGTTATCCAAGTCCTCTACTTATAATTCCCATTGAAAACTCATGTAACATAATAAAGAAGAATTTCTTGGGTCAAAAATTAAAGTTGAAATGAGATCAAAGTTGAGAAGAGCTGATCTGATAAGTATTCTGTGCAACTCCATTAAACTACACCTAGATGGATGTGTTGGAGAGATAAAGAACAAGCATCAGTAACATGTCGAGCACATCTCTGCCCTGTTTGAACTATACATATACATCCTCTGAAGCTGAAGCTCCAGCTTTTATAGGAGGGTAGAATTTGGCTGAAAGCCTGAATGTAGATGATGCCACAAGTTCCATCCAATTTAATGAGCATCCTAATTTATTGGGTCCACCTGCACAATAAAGTAAGATCTCTATGTAGTAAATTGAGTCTGAGCTTTCCTTTCACAGGGTTTAAATGTATTGTGGCAATATATTTTCCAGCATTTCCTTTATGGTTAAAAGAGGAAAAAACCCAAAGATTCAGCTATTAAAAATGGCCAAAGTAGGAAAAAACACCCTACTTTTGTGTTTGAAGGTTTTGGGGGTTTCTTTAATCTTAAATTAATTTAACTGAGTGGGTACTTCTTATGCAGCAGATAGGTAATTAACTGACTCCATAATACAATGCTTGCTAAAATATTCTATGCATAAGTAATATCAGTGGCAGTAAAAAAAAAAAAAAAGAAACTAATTTTAATCAATTTCAATGCCTTAGCATAAAATATTAAGAAGCTTGTGAGTTCTTTTCCCAACTGTTGCTCTTACTTTTGTTTTATTACCTGCTGCTAGTTGATGAGCATGTTGGGAATTGAGTGAGATTTGGCTTCCAGTCAGAATTCAGTCTGTGCTACAGTTTTGGATTTTCTGCCCTACATGACAAGTAAAATTACCTAAATGGGCTTTTATATCTTCAAGCATCAAAGTAAGAACATACTTTCCTTATAATAACAATTTAAAAGAATGGTAAATTGTCTGCTTTTGATCTCAGACATGAGCAGGGTAACTGATATTGGGCTGGTACTGTCATTTGCAGGTTTTGCCCAGCTAAAGCATTCACAGTACCTCCAGTGTGATTTGACCCCATAAAATTCAAATACAGAGCAGTCTGTACATCCAAATCACATGTATGGCCATGTACAATGTTTTGGTTATTGAAAAAATAAAAACACTTTACCTCTATCTGGTAGTGTTGCCCTTCCTTCCAGTGTGGGAAGCATCTAGAGCCCACTTCAGAATTGCTTCTTGTTTTGCTTTTTAAAGGATAACACACAGGTAATTTAATGGTCTTGGACCACTATCAGAAAGTGCTCACTGCATATACAAAGACTTGTGAACACTGCTGTAGCTCGGGCTGTCATAATGCTGGCTAAACAAAATCCTTTATAAATCACTTAAACACTTTTAGCCACCAACCATTTCTTTACAAGATTCCAGATCATTACTCTCTGCTTCTGTCCTGTGAAGCATCTAGAAACAACATACTAATTTGGCTGCTGAATGACTGAATAATAGGAGGAAGAAGAGTTGGTGGGGTTCAGTCATTCTGGCAAGTTACAGCAACAGAATAATTCATAGGCAACTAAAGATATTTGTAAACTTCAGAGTTCAGGAGAGCTTTTGATGATGATTTAGGGAAGGAGTTAATAGAGAATACACAGCAGATCCATATCTCTCAATGCTGGCAGTTACAGGCTGGATCTGGGATGTGATGAGTGTGATTAGATGGAACTGGAATTCTCCAGCATGAACAGTCCTCTGTTGCCATGCAGCAGGAGGCAAACACTGCTGCCCAAACAGTGCTCATTGTAGATCCTAGGTAGGTCTTGCACTCTTGCCAGGTTGAGATCTTGATGTTGGTGAACAGCTTTATCACATGTTTGTGCTAAGCTGAAAACAAATAATGCAGAATTTGGTGAAATGGCACATTTTGTTGTTTGATTGTACAGACAGAAAAATGGCAAATGCCCCAAAATTATTTTGGATAGTTTCACAGGAAAAGATGATTACAGTTCTGGTAGGTTAGCAGCAAGACCTTTCAGGGTCAAGGAAGACTTAAGATCAAATTACAGAAGTAACCTCTATTTCTTCTCTTGGGAGATTCTTATGGAATAGAGCTTCATCCAGGTCACTGCTAAACATTTTTTAAAAAAAATAATTCTTATACTGAGCAGAAGAATATTGACTTGGAGTTTTCAGAAACAAGAAATGTTTTTTTATATGAACTGTGAAACGGTGCTTGTGTAAGAAAAGTTTTTCAATGTGAGCAAAACATGGGGAGTCTTTTTGATGTATCTTAGAAGCTGGTGTGTCTTACCATTTCATAGCAGAAAGCTGAAGGTGACACTTGTCTCTAGTACATGTAAGTGCCATTTTTGCCACAGATTTTTTTCAATAATTACATCAAAGATACTGAATATGTAGTGGATGTCACCTTGTTTAGTTTGCCCTACCCTTCATTACTACTGATCCCCAACAGAGATGAGCTGGTTGTAACCCTTCATTGCACACCCTGAAAGAGCTGTTGGATGGTGGGCTGTTGCCTAGCATGAAATTTTACCTGGTTTTATATAAAACTATCATTCACAGTGACAACAAATAAATGACTCTTAGAACAGTTTCATTACACCCTGGCTCAGATGGAAATTTTAAAGCCACATTTCTCTTCCTTAGTCTAGAATAAATGAACATGTTTTTCAAGTATGACAGAAGCAATCAATTTCAGATTTTACTTTTTAACTATTTGCTATTGAAAGCCTAAAAATATTAATAAATTATTAGTCTTTCACTACTTATTGTCTGCAGCTAATGCATTTGTTGCCTTTCCTGACAGCTGAGGGTAAAGGGAATTCTGTACCAGATTCTCCTTAGAAGTGCTGGTAGCTGGCAATAATTACTGTCATTAAGGAACCAGGAACCAGGGTGTCCCTCTAGCTGCTGACATCCTATAACGTATGAATCTGAGCCTTCTATAAAGGATGTGCTACTTCATCTGGTTTTAAACACTAACTTAAGATCTATGTACATTAAAATCAACAGAGAAGTTTATTTTAATGAGGTAGAATTAGTGTTATTGTACAAAGTTCAGGATCTATTTCCTATGCATTGTTTTCCTCTGGAGTATTAGTGACTGTCATTCCAGTGAGATACTCTGACAAAAATAATTATCTGATTTTCTCCAGAGATTTAGGCAAAAAGACACCAGATTTTCCTAATTTTGATTCTTTTACTTACAAATGTCTGCTGTGGATGCAGATGTGTCTTGAAGTCCATCCCAATGACCTTGTCCAGACTCCTATTTTCTTCTTATTAATGGTGAAGTTGGTTTAAGTTTTTCAGGCTGTCTACCCTATGGTAGTTTGATATTAAAGAGATGTGACAGTAATTCTCATTTTTTGCCTAAAACTGTTGTTGCTCTTGCTGAAGATTGTGCCTAACAATCAGTTCTCAAATGGAGCTTCCTGGACAGATTTTGAATTTTCTGTGTTAATTTGTCTGATGTTGGCTGTCTGTCATTTGCCACACCACTGCTTTCATCATCTCATGATGTTTTATTTGCCTCTTCAAGACAAACTCATCTCCCTTATTAATCCTCATTCTCAGTTGAGACATCTTTGGACTTCCTTGTTATGAGTTTTGTTTCCATTTTCCTTTCCTAGATGGTGAATCTCTGTATTGGGAAAGTTTACTCTGAGAAAACTTATTTCTGTAGGCACTTTCATTTTATTAATATGTTAGAAGAGATTAAACTAAAAATCTCTCTCTTCCATTCATCCACTGGTGCTGAACTTCAGGCACAAGAATAATCCTTTTTATCAATATAGGTGGAATCTAGATTGAATGTTGTCTGTATAAAGTTCACCTTAAAAGTTTGTGAGTGTAGCAAATTTGTGAAAAGTTGAATAAATAGGTCAAGTAACCACAAATGCAATAAAGCAGATCATGTAAAGCATATCTGTGAGGGAGGACAGAATTAGTTCTTCCCATAATTACTATGGAAGTCCTCAACATCTGCTCCATATTAAGATCCCAAAAGCCTTTAGGCAGCAATAAAGTTACTTATTATGGCAGATTGAGTCTGACTTGCTCATTGTACTCCAGACATTAAAATTATGTTTGAGCATCACATCTGCCTGTCTATCAACTGCTATTAAAAATAAAGTTCAAGTTTAATTGCCTGAAATACTTCAGGGTTCTTTAATCGTAGATTTGTATGGTAGAGGTAAAAAGAAAAAAAAGAAGAAATGATCTAAACATGACCTAAATTGCATCTAGATAAAGCTCTGGCTATCAAAGTTCTGACTTTTCTAACTCTGCTGGTGGTATGTGATATGATTGGGTGCAGTCACTTTGTCCTGCTCAATCAGGTAGCTCCAGTAAGGATAATGACCTGCTTTCTCTGCAATCATGACCTTGATAAGTCAGAAACTCTCTCTCCCTGTACCCCTTGCAAAGGCAAAGATTAGGCACAGCAGTGGAACAGATGATGTTCATGAAGGGATGAGGATGAGAAGACTACAAATAGAATGGGGTATGTGAGGATATTGGTACCAAGGGCAGGAGAAGGAAACAGAAATAGGGAAGTAGTTGTGAATTTGGCAAAAAGGCTGTAAGAATGTCACGGTAGAACTGATCATTAATAAACTGGGGGGGTTTGAGTTTGTAGCTGATCCTTTTGAGGAAAACAAATGTTTGTAATTATGTTTATATCATCATAATAGTTAGTTTACATGGATGTTAGGAGAAATTTTGAGTGACAAACCATTGGAACCAGACCATTAGGGATTTTGTGGAAAACATAAGGAGAAATAAGATACTTTTTGAGAATGGTTTAACTGCACTTCATTCACCCCCAGTGAAAGCAGCAAATGTAGCTGAATCTGGGGAAGTTTCTGTCAGCCTTGTATTTCCATGATTTTGTGATCAAAGTAATTTTGAGTAAGCATGCAGAATAGATTACAAATTTCTGTGTCTAGCATATAATCACAGTTATGTTGTGCAAGAGTAAACAATTTCAGAAAGGGTAAGAAGTCCCTCACATTCCAAGGCATAAGCCAATCTCTGAAGCTGAAACGAAGCTTTTCTCATTAATGTTTCTCTTCCATACTAATGATTTCACTTTCTAATTCCTTCTGAAGTTGATAACATTGCTTCTGTTGGAAATAAGATACTGGACTAACAAATTAACAAATACTCTTTCCTCATTAGTATTTTCTTATTAATTCTACATGTGTTCTTTTTCAGTTAAACACAATTTAATAGGGAAAGTTTTATATTTGCCCTTACTGTGGCTTGCTGAAGTCATGCTGCTATATAAAAAAAAACTTGTACTTGGGACCAAATAATCATTCTCACTTTTCCATTTAATTCATCCATTTTTCTCCTTTCTCCTGATTTTCCCATCTAGTGACACCACAGTAGTGATGCAACATTTCAGGGCTGACATGAGCCTGATCCCATTTTACTTCCTCTGGATTTCAATATAAATTGAAATCTGATGTCCTGCAAAAAATCCTCATGAACAAATCCTAGAGCTTGGGCTCCTTAAATAATGCAATTGATGGGAGATTTCACCTGGGCTTCCTGATGGCATCCATCTTTACAAATGTCTTATGTTCATCTGGTATAAATTCCTATTTCTTAGGGGATGATATCCATACATAAGCTGCTTCTCCGTTTTTTTATACTTGGCATTTACTTTTTTATTTAGGATTCTTGGCTGACATTTCATCCTGGATAACAGAGAATTTCCTTGCATTATAATATGGATGTTCGTATTAGTTTCTCTAAGACCTGCAGTTACCTCCAGTTCTTTTTTACTGCTTTGTGCATTATTTCAGCTTGTAAACAGAGGGTGTTATTTCTGTATGCTAAGCTCTTTTACTAGATGTTGAAGACACAAACCTTCCTCTCCCCCCTCTAAAGTACTTACAGAATTATCTCCATCTTTTTTTCCCTGTATTTCTGGCTGCCAAGTTAAGGAATTTCATTTTCTGTGAAATAAGGTAAAACAAAACATGCAAAATTGCAAGCCAGGGAGAACCTGCCAAACTCTGAAGTGACATTTTTGCCTGCCAGAGTCTCTAGCAGACAGAGGACTACCTAAGTTGTGCTCTGCTTCATCTAAGACTAAGTGGAGCTGTAACTAGGCAGGACCATTAGAGTCACTCCATCTCCATTCCTCTCAAAGGCTGGTAGGATTAATAGTATCTCAGATTATGAAGAATGCTCTTGTAATGAAGGTATATGCAACACACTTGCCCCTGCTGAGGTTTTTGACCTCAGCAAACACAATGCTGTAAAACCAGTGGCAGATAAGTATTTAAACTTTTCTTCTGATTTTCCTTAGGTCCCAGATAATGAGTCAGGTCCCAACAGTTTGAGGTAATTCTTAAGATTGCCCAAACTTTATTGAGAAAGATCTTTGGCAGGCTCCCCAGCATCACAGCAATCACAGTGTTTTTAGAGTTGACACTACTCCAGCAGAGTATTCTCTGTTTCAAAACTTGGTAAAGCAAATGGGAACATTCAGAATGATTTCAATGGGAGCTGGATCATGTCCTTGCTGATCATCATGTGTAGGGCTTATCCTTTCTGACTGCTACTGAAAACTCTTTCTTGTGGATATGATGACACTTTGGCTCATGAATCATACGTGTTAGCCATTATCACTCTCCCCAGAGTAGTGAAAGTTGGTAATTATGTAGCTGAGAGCATAGCCAAAGATTTTAAAGTAACATTTAAGTCTTGTCCCTTAGCCCCTTAAACTAAATAAGTAATGCAGTGAAATGGGACTGTATGGCTTAAGCAGCATTTCCTTGCAAAGAAATTCAATTACTGTTCTTGGCATATCTACTATAACTCTGATCTTTCCAAATGTTTAAGCTCACCTTTGAAAACTCATCTGGCCTGTAGCTTACCAGGTCCTCCTCCTTTCCCTTTTTGAAGGCTGGAGGGACATTGATTTTCCCCCAGTCCCTGGGGACACTTTCAATCCTCCATGACCTTTCAGAGATGATAGAGAGTAGCTTAGAACATCTGCCAACTCCTACAGCACTTGTGAGTACATCCCATTGTGGCCCATGGATTCATGAATATCGGGTTTGCATAAATGATCTCTAACCCAATCTTCTCCTTTTAAGGGTAAGTTTTCTTTTTTCAAGACCCAGAAATTTTTTCTTACCTCTAGGTTTTGGGGTTCCTGAAAACCAGCCTCAGCAGCTGAGACTGGAGCAAAGAAGGCATTCAGTAACTCAGCCTATGTTGCAGTATGGGCACAGGCTATAAAGGGTTAACAACTGCTCAGCTCAGAGCCTCAGGTGAATCTTATCAAGTGTCTTCCACTGTTTTGGGAAAGAGTCCTAGATGGTCTGGGAAAGTATTGAGGGAGTCAAGGAATGAACAGATAACAAGAACTTGTGTACAGCTGTGTGTGTTGGCAGACGAACTCTAAGAGGAGGGTCTGACATTAATGCAAGAATGTAACTTGTAACCAATCGGTATGTTAGTAGCATTGATAATTAGCCATCACTGTATATAAGCTTGTCTCATGCTCACAATAAATGGATTCTGGCAGATCATACTGATCGTGGAGGTCAGCCCCTTCTTACACCAATTGTCCTACTTCATTAAGCCTACTCCCTGTATCCTCCTTCCCCAGGGCATTCACCTCATTCAGCAGTGGGCTCACATTTTTCCTGGTCTTCCTTTTACTGCTGATGGACTTGAAGAAGCCTTTCTTGTGGTCCTTGACATTCCTTGCCAGATGTAGCTTTAAATAGGTGTTAGCCTTCCCTGTTGCATTTCTGCATACTCTGATAATGTTCCTGTATTGTTCCGAAGTGGGCAGTCCATTTTTCCACATTTTATAAACTTCCATCTTCCATTTGAGATTTTTTTCAGAAGCTCTTTGCTCATCCTGTCTCCTTTTGCTTTATTTCTTTTTCAAAGGGATGCACTGGTCTTAAGCTTGGAGGAAGTGGTACTTGAATATTAACCATCTCTCTTGCCTCACTTTCTTGTCTTCTCCTAAAACCTGTGTAGCCATCTGTGGCACCATTCCAGCCCTGCAAACTATCTCACTATGTCTCTTAACTCTTAACTCTTATCACCATGATACTGTGAGATTACACAGATCTCTAGTTCCTCCTGCTTATTCCCCATGCTGTGTGAAGTGATATGCAGGCATTTCATAGAATCATAGAATAGTTTGGGTTGGAAGGGACCTTAAAGATCATCGAGTTCCAACCCCCCTGCCATAGGCAGGGACACCTCCCAC
>VZTY01019998.1:124402-197702 GCA_013400935.1 Turnix velox
GGCAGAGGAGGAGGGAGGGGAGCGAGTCCCGAGGGCCGCGGCCGAGGACGGACTCCCTGGTGCTGGCCCGGAGAAGCTCCCTCCGGCAGGAGGGTCGAGCTCCCGCCCGGCGCCAGAGCCAGCGCAGCATCTGTAATTCCATTGCATTCTGGCAAGCATTGGAAAGCATTCTGGTGGAATGTCTAAGTATGTCCTTTCTTTTTCTTGTAACTTTCCCCCAAGATTGAAACCATACCACTAAAAGGTTTTTATATTTTTGTTGAGGTGACAGTAAGTGCCTCCAGGAAGGGGTTTGGGAATAATCTGTATAGGCTGGTCACATGAGAAATAATTGTGTAAATTTCTCCCTGGCATATATGTGTCTCCTGGTAAATGAATCACAAGGATAGACTCAGTGTTTTATTATTTAATTCAAAATATCAGCTGCTTTAGGGTCACATTTAATTCAAGTTCTGCTTAAAACTTCAGCTATTTTTCATTTCATCTGTATCCATGTTAGTTTTGCCCACTAAAATAACAGACTTAAAAATTATGTGCCACTTCTCACATGAAACACAAATAGCTGGCTTTAAAAAACAGGGAAGTTCTATTATATTATCCTGGTGAGGCACAGGAGTCCATTGAGTTCTTTGTCATTTCCTTATTGATTCCCAGATGCCAGTTTTCTTTAGCCATTAAAAATAGACTTTCTCTCCACTCCCTTTGAGAGTGTGAAACTAGCTAAATCATTAATCATTTCCTCACTTAGAACAGGAAGAACAGGTTAATTGCTTAATGATCCAGAATTTTTTATTTAATATAACTCACATATCATAGAAACACAGCAAGATTCACAGATTCTCTTTAATTATTGGTTTTGCCTGTCAAACCTGTGAATGCTTGCAAATGCCACACTGTACTGATGCTGAGTTTCCATGGCATTTCATAGCAAATCAAGGTAATAGGAATAAAAACCAGATTTAAAGAAAGCTTTGCCTTTTACTAGCTGATGAAAAAAAATATTGGAAAGTCTAAATTGCCAATCTTTACTTATTGTAATGTGAATAAAATAATGGTACTTAAGATATGTTAGCAGGTCTGGATAAGCCCTGTGTTCTTACTTAGGGTTGCTACAGTTCCAAAAAATTTAGGAACCAATTTAGGGAGCACTTTTCCAGTCAAGCTGTCAAAAATGTGTTTCAAAGGAGCAAGAGGGAGGGAATGGAGGTGAACTATGAATAGGGACCATGATTGATGAAATGACAAGCAACTAACTTAAGGTCAGATTCAGTTCTCAAGACACTGCTTTAACATACTGTTTAAATTCTTGCTGTATCTTGGTTTTTTTTCACAGTCCCACTCTGTAATTATGTGAAAAACTCATAATTTTCTTTAAAGGTCCTAACCCGTATGCTACTTGGAAGAAAATTGTCAGAGTTCATCTTTAGAGGGTCAAACAAAGAAATGAAAGAGCCCTTTTTGATACTCTTTGTTAAGAACACGGCATCACATCTTAAGGTGTGGTTTGAATCACCAATTTTTATAACACAGTATAGGATTTACAACACTTTATAAGTTACTTTTCCCTCAGAAGTGAGAACACAATTAGTTCATTACATTTCCTTTTTGCCTTTTTCATCAGAGTAGGAAGGCAATGGACAGAAAAAAGACAAAACATTTCAATTTCATTTGTGAATATTTTAGTTGCTGTATCTGTAGACCCAGTTATGTTAATTTCCAAGGAGCTGCAATTTACCCATTAATCTGGAAACTATCCATTTCTAGAAAGGCACATTCATCTTTATATATAATTGCAGGGATATTCACAAGAAAGTGGTTATCAATTTTGCAGCAACATGCTAGAGGATATTTAATTAGTTTATTTCGTTAGATAGAAGTGCTGTACAGAATAATATACCAGAAGTGTCCCTGAAGTACTTGTGGTTATCTGTACTGTGCATTATAGGGGAAAACCATTAAATTAGTTCTTCTTGGTGACTTCTGTGTAAATTTGAACAGCTGTGTAGATACCAATTCATTACTTTGAATTGAAACTGTTGCAACTGGAAACAAACTTTCTTCAAGAATTTATTGAAATTGTACAGACTCCTGACTTACACTGAAACTAATAGGCAATATGACATGACATATCATTTGCTTTAAGAAAATGCTGCCTGTTTCTCTAAGAGAAGTGCTTTACTGGATCTGAGGGGAATGGAGAATGAATCATCAGATAATTTTCTTACATTGTTCAGATGGTCTTTATTGCTGGGATTCACATATACGTTCTGTATATGCTTTTAAATATATCTTGATGAGACTTGGAAACATTCTGCTTCCTTCCTGAAGATCATATATTATGGAGCTTCCTGTTAGGGTAGTGTATGGGGGTTTTTTTGGAAGTTAAAAGACTTTGCTAGAAGACCACATACTTGCAGGAGCTTTCTTTGTGATGCCATTTTTTTTCTTCAAATGGATTTAGAGGATGAAGCACAGTAGAGGAAGAAATGATAACCAGATGTCAAGTCAGCATCTGAGTCTGGAATAACACATGACCTTGACTGCCATTTACTGTCTTTCCTCTCTTTAGCACTTGGGCAATTTTATTGTAAGATAGTGGAGCTGTGTAGCTCTTTCTAAGCATAAATATAGCAGCTGTTACAAGGTAGGCTCTCCAGTGATTCCAACTGATAACAGAAAGAGGTTAGGATTTCCAAAAAGAAGTTCCCTGTCCTGCAGTAAAAAACTTTGTTTCAGGCTTTGACAAAAAGTTCATTGAGCCCAAAAGTGCCACAAATGTCAGTCATGAAAATTTACATACTTTTACTCAAATAAAACATTTTTGTTTTCATAAGGTTATGTTATAAAGAATCTTAGCAACTTGGACTGACATGCTGCTGCTCTCTTAGAATGATTTATATATCACTTCCAAGAATATTTATTCATACTTTAGCTTACTGTGAGAATTATGTTCTCCAGGAGTCCTCAATAAAACACAGTGTGCTTCCTTTACAGTGAAATTGATCATATCTGAAATTAAAGTGTACAATCACACACCTATAAATAAAAAGAACATCTTATTGTGTTACTGATGCACTGTACTTTGAGATATTCCTTGGCAATGGTGTAGAATATACAAAAAGCTTCTGTTGAAATACAGTATCTGAAAAGCAAATGCCCTGTCACCAGATGCTCTTGCAGACAACTGGTGTTCTTGCAGGAGGCAGCAGATATAAGTTATATTTGAATTTCTTTAAAGATAGTTGCATACTAATAATTCTTCAGTGAAATACCTCTAGAACCTGCGGCCATCTGAGGTCTGATTTTTTAAAATTATGAATCATAACAAAAAACTTCATTGATGTAGTGTAGGAGAAATGTCAAAGGAGACATGTACAGGTCAAACATGACTTGCTTCCTCCATAAAATGGCACTCACCAACAATTCATGCCCAAATCTAAACACACTGTTGGAGTCCTGAGGAGAAAATTTATGGAGATAGACTTGTCTTTTCCAGTTCATGGAGATAGACTTGTCTTTTTTAGGGATCATACCTGAAGTGCTTTGAACCTACAATGTACACAGATTTTGCTGTTGTTGGCTGGTTGATTTTGGATAAGTCTCATAGCTGGATGTACTACATGCCCTTTACACTGGTGTAAATTTATCCTACTAATTCACTAGAGAATTGAAAGAATGGGCTGCCATGATGAGAAAGGAGAGAAAATAAGATTCTGTGCTGCATTTTTATTTATCTTTTTGCAAAGAGTTTGCTCCATTTCCACATTTTTGTTCTACTGTTATCTGAGTCCATTATTCAGAGTACCCACAGGATCTGACTGGGGAGAACTACTTTCCACAAAGATTAATTCTGTCCAGTATCTGGGAGTTCAGCAGATCAGCTCAGCCTTCTTTATATGATTTTGCTTTGCCAGATTACTCATGGCAGAGCCAGTAATCTGTAAAGGAGATATCACTCCCTTGTGTCATGGTAATTATGTACTGCAACTCTCCAAAAGAACTTTAGGAATGCATACAATAGAATATGCATCAGAACTTTACCACAAAGAACAAAACCAGGAAAATAATTAGATTAACTTTTTGTTGTGTTATCTAGAATACTCTGCTAAATAATAAAATCCAGGTAGGCTTTGAAGAAACAAAAGAAAGAGGGTGAAAAAGCATATCTCTGTTTGCAGCTTTACTTCAGGGAAATCTAATACTTGTTTGCTTAGATTTGCTGTAAGAAAAGACCTTGAAAATGAGACAGTCTTTGTTCTAGTAGTCCTATTTAATCCATACATAACTGCATGGAGATAAGTCTTGTATCTCATTGATTTATAGATTTCCTCCTCTATCCTTGTTGCTTATAAAGAGGAGAGACTTTGCCTCTGTACAGATAATGTTTAGCTAGATAATAAACCCAAACTTGAAAAGTCACATCAAACTATAAGGCCTCTCTCATGTCAATATTAGGAAGATTTTCAATTTCATTTCCTAAACTGCATTATTTTTATTAGGTAGAGAATATTTACTGGAAAGTGGCAAGGTGAGAATGTAATAAATACTCTCTTGTATTTTATTTATATTAGATAATTTTTATATTTTACAGTTTTCTGTTTTGCATACAGCTTTTAGATACTGGATATGTGTGAGAAAAAGCCAGTAAAGTAATTGTATAGACTCCATTTGAAAGAGTTCTCTTGATCATCAGTAGAACTGTGATAGACTGACTTCATGAGAAGAGAATAGGGATTCTTGTTGTTTTCCATCCCTTACAGAAGAACTGGTTTTATATTGGGGGAATAAGTGAGAAAAATAGGGGCAGGGTGGATGTTAAACCTGTCTTCATCCCTGGTTAGCACTGCAGGGGGCTGGACCTAATGGGAAGCCAAATTTTATGATGTGAATCACTCTTTCAGTGGGGAATCAGGAGAAGAGACAGTGAGGTTACTAAAACAGGCAGAAATCTTTGCTTTCCTTTCAGTATTCTGGTCTTATCAGACACTTATTGGAAATTTGGGTTTTATGAGACCTTCAGTATATCACCATATCTCCCTATGGGGAAGCAACATTTGTGAAGAACAAAATCCTGCAAGTGATGAAAATTGAGAAAGTTTTGATGGGCCACATAGAACCAGATCTGGTTTGGGAGACTTAACAGCCCTCTGTAACAGAACAATTAACAGACATGTGGTTCCTTCTAATTTTACAGAAGAACAGGATTATTATCAGCTACATTTTTTTAGCCACTAGTATGAGGACAATGAGAAGTAGATATCTCAGAAGCAAGTGTGTTTTTGCACACTTGTGTTTACTTACTCCCATGGCACAAGACTGGATGAAATAAGTTAATTGGGGTAGAAATTCTGATTCGACTTGCTTAGCAGTATCAGTTATGAAATCAGAGAGACACAATATGTCTTTCTAGTTCTGAACCTGCACATAGACTCACACTAAATTCTGTCAAGCATTCCTGTGTATTTTAAGTTCATGATGGACCGAGAAAATAACTTAGGAAACTTTGTTTTTTAACAGTAGTTATATTTCTAGAGTGAAATGTTGGTGCTGAGTTCCAGTTTACCTTTGCATTTGCACTCTGCCTTGTCTTCCCTGCTGCACTCAGAGTAAGACTTTCTATTTCAGAAGTGGGATGCATTCAGAGACTTAGCTGCCTTCAGTGTGTTACATCCACATAGTAGTAGTCATATTAGCTCCAATATATTATTTATGTAAGAAATAGGAAGCTCTTAGTTGTTATTCTAGGAAATTCTTAGTAATGAAACGTTATTTGAACACAACAATTTTTCTTATTAGACAGCCTAAGGCTTTATCAGGGTTGTCAGTGTCTTGGATGTAGCCTTGAGAGTGGAGAAAATTATGTTCAGAAAATTAGAGAAACATGTAAAAGTCATCCTTCTCAAACTCCTTTTCAAGCAATAGTAAAGTAAGAATTAAGGTATGGATGTCTTTATTCCTTCCTTCTTGAACTTCAGGTTTGAGGCTCCTTTGCATCTTATTTTTAAAAACTGGTCTATTTTTCCATAATGATTTTGCATTAAGGAGAAGATGCATCTGTGGATACATCAAATAATATATCTAAATATTTTTTCTACCTGACAGTGTTGGTAAAGAACAAGGAATCTCATCTTGTTTGGTGGGAAGGATAATTTGATGTGTTTTATAATGCTACATTTGTTTTAGTGTTCCACAGTTACAGTCTGTAGCATTAGGTTATAAATATAGACAGCTGTGAATATGTTTTCCTGATTTTGAACTTCAATCTTAGGAGAAGGAAGCTGAGATTTTGTTCTTGTCCAACAAGAGCAGTACAAATGACATTCTGCCATAGTATGTTGTCTATAGTATGAGAGAGGTGTCAGGAAGACAGTTTGAGAAAAAGAAAAGGTATAATTATCCCAAATGCAAAGAGTAGGTCAAACACAATGTTTTCCATGAGTTCAGAAATTACTGAGTGTTTATAGAGGACTGTACAAGCAAGAAAGCAACCTTCATGGTACCAGGCAAAGACACTTCATGCTTGTTAAGCTCACTATATTGAGCAAAGTTATAGTCTTGATGTTTAAGCAAGGGAGGAAACTTAATTAATGGGTACAAGTGCATTTATGGCATGAGCAGCAAATACTGATCATCTCCCTTCTAAAAGGATTATCCTGACTTTCCCCCTACGCTACCTTTTGACTTAGAAATGGAAGTGGTAGTTCTGCAGTGATTTGTCATGGAGAATTTTTGATTAAACTTCAGGAAAATGAGAAAATTGAGGAGGAGTTTCTATTCTCTATACTCCAGTTCATGCTTGGAACTCATGTATTTTAAAGATGGTTATCTTAATGCTCATAGAAAGGAAATGTTTAAAAGCAATTGCAAATTATTTTAAAGCAAATATTATTTTGTAAACTTTGAGATTAAGTGTGAATTTTCTGTGATCTTTTGTGGAGAGAAAGGAAAAGCAGACAAAAGGATGGAAGTTGTGGTAACAAACTATTTTTAGTGGAGTAATTTTGGGTATTTAAGGAAAGTAATTTAATCTCAAACTCAAATCTCATCAATCAGGAAGACTGAGACTCTCATTATTCATAAGGATTTTTCTACCAGCCGAGCCATTTTTTAACTCCCTAAATGGCCACAGGACTGTAAAAGCACAGTGTGTTGCATCCTAAACTTAGCTAGAAGGTACTAAAGAAAATACTACCCCTGTGTCATTGAAAAACCAAAGTCACTCAGTGCACTCAGGAGTGACTAATACTTCTAATAGTGCCAATAGCGCTGCATACACGTGGGAAGTAAGAACTGGGGGAAGGTTAACTGAATGTGATGCTCTTCTATTAAAAATAAACATCTTTGATGTTCTTCTGGTAGGGAAGAATATTGACTTTCTTCTCATTTTCCCCATTTTTCCTGCAGTCTACAGTCTGAAGAACTATAGGTCTTGCTTAGGGTGGTGAAGCACTGGAACAGGTTGCCCAGAGAGTTTGTGGGTGCCCCCTCTCTGGAGGTGTTCAAGACCAGGCTGGACAAGGCACTGAGCAGCCTGATGTAGTGGGAGGTGTCCATGCCTAAGGCAGGGGGGTTGGAACTTGATGATCTTTAAGGTCCCTTCCAACCCAAACAATTCTATGATTCTACTTTGTCTCGACCTGGATGTTTTGATAATACAATGAACTTGACTGTGAGCTCTGTATATTAGGGAGCATGTTGAATTTGAGGATTTGAAAAATAGTTTTCAGAGTATAGCATTATTTCCTTCTTAGAACCTTTGAAACATCACCTATCTTTTTCTTGACTTCATTACAGTCAACTAACTATTGTGCTATTTGGATATTAAATCACAGAGAACTTTTCCTACATGCTAAGTGTTGATATTTATTTCATTGAAATCAACTGAGTTTAGGCACTAGTCAAGAAATCTGATAGTTCCAATTGTCATGGTGAAGGCATGAACCTAGCTGAAATGCAGGTGATGGAAAGTAAACAGCAATGGCTTTTCCTAAATACAGAATCACAGAAGCATAGAATGTTTAGTGTTGGAAGGGACCTTAAATATCACCTAGTTCCAGTTCATCTGCCATGGACAGGAATGCTTTCCACTTGACCAGGTTGCTCAAAGCCCCATCCAGCCTGCCCTTGAACATTTCAATAGTGCTTCTATAAAGAATTTTCTTAACATGTAAATGTGTTAGTTGTGTGAATGACATTTGTTTTTATCTGGAGATCATGCCACTCTTGATGTTTTTTCCCAACCAGCATCTCATTTAAGAAGGCTGAGGAATAGTGAGCAGAGATTGTTCCCTAGAATTTGTCCTTGCAAACTCTGAATAAGTTTAAAGAGCAATTAAAAAAAAAACAACAAACCAGATTGTGATGCATAGAGTCACATTATAACTTTCTAAATTAGCTAATACTTACATCAGTGCAGCCATGGCAACAAGGGGTTTAGCGGACACCAGATCCCTGAACTTAGACAGGTTTTGTGGCCTGCATTGACTTCAATGCTGCCATAGCAACACTCCCATCTGCAGCAAAGACAGCTTATTTGAAGCCAGTACCTCTACAGATATTGTCATTATGCATTGGAATTTCATAATAGACACTCTCCTAAAGGTAGTGGATGTCCAACAGCTGTGATAGGTGAACCAGGTCTTTCTGGTTTACTATTGTGTTGGGTAAATTCAACTGAACTGATGGAAGGATAAAGAAAAGGAATTTAAATGGCCCAGGTGTACACTGAGATGACTTTGGCTTTTTGGCTTCACTAAACACTCTTTTTAAAAATCTTTATGAATACTAGTTTTAACTTGCTTGGATTTCTTATTCTCCTGGAGTAGAATCATAGAATAGTTTAAGTTGGAAGGGACCTCAAGATCATTGAGTTCCACCCCCCCTGCCATAGGCAGGGACACCTCCCACTACATCAGGCTGCCCAGTGCCTTGTCCAGCCGGGTCTTGAACACCTCCAGAGAGGGGGCATCCACAACCTCTCTGGGCAACCTGTTCCAGTGTTTTGCCACCCTCACTGTAAAGAATTTCTTCTTATGTCAAGTCTAAATCTACCCCCCTCCAATTTACATCCATTTTTTCTAGGATGTAATCTAGGAGTAGATTGTATTGAATCTACCAACCCAACTGGCAGCAGTATCCTGATTTGAGGTAAGTACCACAAATCATCAAGCTGCAGCTCTGCAATTGTAAGCTCAGGGGTTTGTATACAGTTTGCAGAATATCTAGGTTAAAAGACAATTTCAGAAAAGTAAGAAAATAAGGCTTTATAAGTTAAAATGCCAAGGAATACAACTGGCTTGCATGTCCTAGAGGTCATAAAGTATCATAATATTATCTGAAATATACCTCAATTTCCTAGTGGCCAGTATGCTGCTCAAAATCTTGTAATCACTGCAAGAACAAATGATGCAACTTCACTGGTAATAGCTGTATGTGAAAAGATTTACTCACATCTTTTGGGTTTGCAGGTTATAGAAATCGAAACCTGTAGGTTTTTTAGCCTCAGCTGGGATATTGAATTCATTCATAGTAGATGGAGATGTAACATTAGCACCCACCTCATTCCTCTTTTGAAGCCTATACTGTTGCTCTGTGGTCTAGCTGGAAGTGGTTCTCATGTCCTCTCAGCAGTTACAGCTTGTTGAAGCTGAGCGTGTTATGATTTCCTTTCCCAGAGGCAGTCATACAGCACAGTAATATTCTTAATCTTACATTCTCTACTAAAGTGCTCCTGGGGTCATTGCAAAGTATTCAGCACTGAATATATCTCAACCTGAATCAGAGGGTCATAGACTTGGAAGGGATCTTCCAAATCTGCCTGGTTCAAACCTCTGTAGTGAACAGGGACATCCTGTACTACATGAGGTTTCTCAGACCCTCACCAAGCCTGCCTCCAGGGATGGGGCCTCCCCCACCTTAAATACCTTATGCTAAACTTATACTCCATCACATCAGCTGCTTTCCGAGTGCTTGAAGGCTTCATCATGATGGGTCTAGGGCAGAGAAGCTTTTATGATTTTGAGTTGTGGATAAGGAATGTGAGCTATTCTTCATTTTCAGACATAGTGGTATCGACTGACTTTGAAATGTGAATGTCTTCTCAGCCTATGGCAAAGCATGCACAGGAAGAGAAGAAATTTGGATGGATCCAAAATGATACCTAGCACTGAGTAGCTGGGGACTTGTTCTCTTTGATGTGATTCTGTAATTACAAGTTGATTACATGATATTGAATCTAGCTGATAATGGGATTTCAGTGCACCAACATTAACTTGATGAAGAAATGCCACAGAAACTTGCATCTTGTATGTAAGTGATGTCACTATATTCATCCAAGATAGAGGATAAAATAAAATAAGTGAAGATTTGACTCCTGAAATTGTCTTTCTAGAGACTTTTGAAGAGATAGAACATGGCCTCTATGTGCAGTTGTTTTTCTCATTGAAGAGCTTTCTTTGTCTTTCCAATTGCTGGTAGTCACAGAAAATGTCTTCAGAAAGAAGTGATACTTCCTGCAAGTGAAATTAAAATGCAGTAATTG
The DNA here is from genome assembly GCA_013400935.1 of Turnix velox. Taxonomy (NCBI): domain Eukaryota; kingdom Metazoa; phylum Chordata; class Aves; order Charadriiformes; family Turnicidae; genus Turnix; species Turnix velox. The sequence continues at coordinate 134,943 of VZTY01019998.1, forward strand.
GAATTTTGGATGGTATTTTAATTACAGAAGAAATTATTAAAATAATAAAATTCAGCAAAAATGTATCATACATGGCAGTTGCTCATTACTGAAGAATGAATGACCAGCTAGGAGAGTAAGAAGCATTTAAAAAATGTGTTCTGAGAAGAAAATTAAAGCACTGTAGAATTTGATCAAAAGAAAAAAGTAATATGAGATTGTGTGTTAAAGGCTTAGAGCAACATGTGATCCTGCAGGCTTAAAGGGCAAACTGGCAACTGAAAACTAAAGAAGACTAATTGGGGTTTTGTTATGGCCAACTTATTTTATGTGACAGTTTCACATAAAATCTAACATCTCTGTGCCATCTATCATCTAACATCCCTGGCTACTCTGTGCCAGGGATAGATGTTAGAACATGATCAAAACCAAGTGAGAGCTGGTGAAATAGAGTAGCTAGGAGTATTAGGGCAATTTTGTGACATCTTTATTTTCTGCTGTATGTAAACAATTTGTCTATGTGATGCCTGTACTGCACATATTACCATTGCTTATAGCTCCAGCAGTGTCCTTGTGTTGCTTTTAACCCTGCTCTCCTGTACTGTGAAGTCATTTCATTTGTGCAGAACAGACAATGTGGAATCCTTTTATCTGTCTTCTTTTAGAAATGTTTTTAAAAGCACTAGGTTTATACTTTGTAGGTTTGATTTTAAGTGATGGCTCTGTACCAAGAACACCCTATTGTGTAGGACCTCGGGGAGAAAGATTATCCCCTTATGTTGCAGACTCTCTTATTTTGCAGCAGTCTAGTTTCAAAAAAGTTTCCATTTTTATTGATTACTAGGATATGCCACATTGCCATGTAAAAATGTCAGGATTTCCTCGATTTATGAGAAACAAAGATGTTATAATATACACTTCTATGCATTTTTTAACAGCATTTATTTCCATAGTATTCCCAATCTGCCATTGTCATATCAATTTGGAACATCAAAAAAACTTCAAAATTGATCCTTACTGCACAGGCCTAGAACCAGAAGCTCTGCTGTATGACAGAGAAACTCTGAAATGTGAATTAATTTTAATTTTTAAAAAGTTAATAAAGGTGTTGGTTTTTTTTAATCTCAAGTAGGATGAGTCACTTGGTGACACTTTAGTGCTCTTTCTAGGACAACATAAGATCTATCATTCCAAGGCATTTTACTTTCAGTAAAATAAAGTTCCTTAAACTAATTTCTAAATATTTATAAACTACTTTCTTTACAATCAGTCATCTGAAGATTCATCTGTTTGCTAATGATCCAGTGGCAGTTCTTTCCAAGCCTGTTTTCAGCAGAATTGGATGACTTTGTGGATTTATAAGTCTCTTTACCTGCAGGTAGTCCAACTTGGCCAAGCTGTTTAATCTTAGCATTAGGATATAATATGATTATTTAAATTTTAAATTGTGACCATAGCAGTAACCTTTGGTACTTGGAAGATGCATGTTGAATTTTACATAAAAGTTGATAGTAGAAATATTTAAGCTGTTCACAGAATTTGCCACAGGGAATGCCCAAGGAAGTCACTGTTTAACAGCTGTTTTGAAACAAGTGATTTCTCTGTTGAGTTTTTTATGTCGTGTTCTCTTGTTAAACAAACCTTCTACTTGGTGAAGTTCTCAAATAATTTGTGCTTTTGATTGGTTCAGTGCTCCAACAAAAACTTCTACCAAAAAGGAATCAGGAACTTGCATATTCAAAATTAATGAGGCCTCTGAGTTCTGTCAGGACAGGGAGCAAGAGGAAATGAGTTGAAATATGATTACTGGGGTAGTTTCTTCCCAAAGATTTTACTGCTATTATTGGATTTTGTTACCTTTATCTATGAAGTAGCACCAGAAGAAATAGAAACAAACCAAGAATATAACACAAACTTATAAATCACGGATTTTTCCCAGATGATGATTTTATGTTTATAATCTGTAGTGAAATGAAGTATGTAATTAGGATTTGAGGTTCAAATTTGGACCTTCCACTTTAATGCAAGTTCAAATATGTATTTTTTTAACAGTAACCCATCTGTGCTTGCTGCCCACTCATATGTGGATGTACAAAATCCGTGTTACTTTGTTATGACTGTGCTGCAAACAAGCATATTATTATTACAAACAAAAAGAAGGTTGTGTTTTTGCTAATGAGCTTCCTACTCAGTCTTGTGAGTAACATCAAAGATTAAAAATAAGGTCAATATGTATCTATTATCACATTTTTTCTCTTTTCCTGTATTCTTCTAATGTTATTTTCTAATGTGTTTCTGTTCAAGTTAATTCAATTTCTCAGCAGACACAGTGTACAGAACAATAATGATTTGCTTAGAATTTACTTAAAACTCAATTTTCAGAATTTTCAGTCAAACACATGAGAAGAATAATAACTGAATTTTTAAATGTTTAAATGTTTAAATGTTTGTGATGCATCAAAAGAGAAAACTTTCAAGTGCCAATAATACATTTGGCTTCACTTCTTTTTTAACCAATCACATGCAGACAGAATAGATTTTATCTGGGGCTATGATACTACTAAAGAGATGGATAGAAATGTACATTGAGAAAATGAAGAACCCTGAGAGGTAAATACAGGGAAGTCACATGAAACTTTCTTTGCCTTTTCTTGCAAATGAGAGTATGATCTTTCTGCCTGTCTTTGGATGCATCCTTCAAATGATATGTTCTTTTTGTAAAGCATTACCTGAAAAAATTACTTTTACCCTGACTGTAAAATGATGAGAAGATTTGAGATAATAAGTTGATTGTAGAGATAAGTATCACGATTTAACCTGAAGCAGCAGCCAGGACCATTCAGCCATTCACTCATTCCTCACCCTCCCTACCCAAAATGGGACAGAGGAGGAGAATGGGGGGAAAAGGATACCTTGGGGGCTGAGATAAAGACAGCTTAATAGAGTAGAAATGGAAGAGAAGATAATAATAGCAATAATAATAGAAGAATATTCTAGGTGAGTGATGCAATACAATTGCTCACCACCTGATGATCGATTGCCCAGCATCTCCCTGCAGGCACTTTAACTCAGAGTGCATCAAATTTCCATGTTATTTTTTCCTTGACAGAATATATCTTTTTTTCACTCACTGGGAAATGTAGTCTGTCTGGAAAACAGCAGCAGCCTCTAAGATGGCCTTTGTGCTGCCACTGAGGGGAACATGTTACTTTCTAAGCTAGGTCCTTTATGAATTTCACTGGGAAATATTTGTCAGCCTTAAAGTCACAGAGACTTCAATTCATACTTTTACTTACTTATATTGTCTGTACACTGTAAACCTGCTTGTCTAGGAATGCAGTTTCTAAAGAAACAAGTCAACTATTAGACTTCCAAATATTGAACATTAAGAACTGGAGCTGATAAAGATTTTTTTCTAGGTGGGATTCTCCTGAAGAGTGTGCAGAACGGGGAGGATCGTTATGGGACACAGTGCTTCAGCTGAAACCTTGTTTCTTACTGATCTAACAGACAGTTGGGGATCCAGGCAGCCTGTTATTATATTGCCTTTGGTAACTGCTCATCTGCTGGCTTGTATTCACAGAGCCAAGATTCTCATGCCAGGTGCCCCTGTCTGCACTTAGCAGTACAATTTGTATGTAAGGGAGTCTCACTGAGCCTTAGCTCTGATTGGAAAGGCTTGGACTGGAGAGTGAGACTATATCCAATATATAGTCACCACAATCTGTCCAGGAATGGAAGAACAAGCTGGACCCCTGAGCTAATAAAAGAGCCAAAGTGGCTAATTATTTACTTTCAATAAATATCCATCTCTCCAAGCTGTGTGAACAGCTGGCCCAAATAGGGCAATAACTACCTGAAAACATAGTTTGTAAGGAACAAGTTTATTTCTAAAGTTTATTTTATTTTTTTAAATTTAGTCTTAGCATTTCATCTGTGGTCTCGTTGTTATTCCTATGCCCTGCCTGTGTTAGCTCATTCACTGTCTACCTGTCTTGCACTGGGCAGATACTCTTGCGCTGAGAATCTGCACAAGTCCCAGTAGTTAATAGTTAGAAAAACACACTTCCCATCAAAAGGGATAAATATTTCTTGATACTTATGCACTGACCAGGCTGGATTCTGTAACCAACATGAGCCATATTCACAGAATCATAGAATCATAGAATAGTTTGGGTTGGAAGGGACCTTAAAGATCATCAAGTTCCAACCCCCCTGCCATAGGCAGGGACACCACTAGATCAGGCTGCTCAGTGCCTTGTCCAGCCTGGTCTTGAACACCTCCAGAGAGGGGGCATCCACAACCTCCCTGGGCAACCTGTTCCAGTGCTTCACCACCCTCACTGTAAAGAATTTCTTTCTTATGTCAAGTCTAAATTCACTCCCCTCCATTTACATCCATCATCTGCTACACCAAATTAATACCTTGTCTGTACACCAGATTCAGAGAGATAGCATTAATTCAGCAGGTTCTGCATATGCCATGAAAACTTTTCCTCACAACCTTGGATGCAACATTGCTGCAATAATGTCTCATGATGACCTCTGACACTTTCCAGCTGAGGCAAATCCTTGTTCTATCTGATCATCCTTGGTTACAAGGCCAATGTGTGATGTACGTGTTCTTCAACACCTCATCTGCAAGTCACTTGAGCCTGCTTGCCACCTTCCTCATGAATCTTCCCTTTCTTTTCCCTGCAAACACTCTCTGCTGAATTGAATCTGGGCACCTGCTCAATCTTTGCTAACCTGAGCAGCAGCCTCTAAATCTCTCCACATGCTGTTTACTCAAGTGTTTAATTATCCTATGGAGAAATGCAAGGAACACAATAAGAGCAGAAAAAAACCTGAAGTTGAGATTTATGCTTCATTGGTGCTTAATAAAGACAAACTCTATAGAGTGTGCTGTTCTGAGAGTTTAGGGTTGGGATTTTGCCTATTCATTCATTAATTTCACATCAAATGTTCATAGTGATGCATTTTGTATCTTAACTACAGAATAAATTATGAGTTTTTGAGACTAATTTAATCCAAATGAGAAAATACCAAACAAATTTCAGCTACTGTTTATGTAATTTGAATGATTGGATCACATTCTTTTTGCTTTAAGGTCACAACTGAAACAGGGCAAATATTGTCCTGTGCCCCTCAGCTCTGCCAGAAAACTGACTTTAATGTCTATGATTTCTTATTGCTGAGACCAAGCAGCCTTTCAGAAATCATTTCTACTTTTGCCATAAAAAGTAACTGTCACAACCTTGTCAATTGAAAGTGGGTTGTTTCTAAAAAAGTATAAAGAGTTCTGATTTAAATCTTTGGAAAATTTCTGCAAAAGAGCTTAAGAAGACTAAAAAGAAGGAGCAAGAAATATGAAATAGAAATAGAAATTAGTTGAGGTGGAAAAAGCCTCATGGGTTAACTTCATGTTCATGCTTGGGTCTCTAGGATAGAAAAGTATTCAGCCATTAGGGAAATGTAAGAAGAGGAAAGCATATTCTTGGCACAAGCACAGATGAGCTGCTCTATGTGATCTGTTGCTGTGAATGTCTCACAAATATTCTTAAAAGTTTGGAAAAATTGATGCTATTATTGGAAGAACTAAAACAAAGAAAAGAGATTTCCCTCATTGCATTAATTGCTCTTCTATGCAATTATTCTGCAGGAGCAAGATAAGAGCGTTGACTTCTCTGGCACTTCAGCTTCTAGGCTGCTTGAAGTGAATCTGAAATGGTAAGTATGGTCTTATGATTTTTTTTTTCAATTTTTTCCCACAGTCAGGTGAAGTTTTTTAAACAAGTTTTATAAGGGAGGGTGTTTTAAATTGTTCTGAAATATTTTCTGACTTCAGTTTGAGCTTTGTAGAACTAGTGCATCAGCTTCATATAAATGGATCTCCTTAGCTTGGAGGAGACTGAGGGTTGGTCTCATTAATGTTTATAAATATGTAAAGGGTGAGTGTCAAGCGGATGGAGTCAGGCTCTTCTCAATGACATCCATGACAGGACAAGGGGCAGTGGGTGCAAGCTGGAATCCAGGAGGTTGCACGGAAATAGAAGAAAAAACTTTTTCACAGTGAGGGTGAGAGAAGAGTGGCACAGGCTGCCCAGAGAGTTTGTGGGGTCTCCTCCTCTGGAAACATTCAAAACCCTCCTGGACACCTTCCTGTGTGACCCAGTCTGCATGTTGCTGCTCCAGCAGGAGGGCTGAACTAGATGATCTCTTGAGGTCCCTTCTAATCCCTCACATTCTGTGATACTGTGAAACAGTGTTTGTGGTTTCAGCAAAACTACTCATGCACAAATGTTTTCATCACTGTAAATGGATTTTTTTTTCCTTATAAATTTTAACATATTAACTTTTTGTATGTGCTGAATTTGAGAGAGGCAGAAGTTTTAAACTCATCCATGGAGTTGTGTTTGACCAGCTGTGATAGGTTTTCCAAGCTGCTGGTACTGCAGATGTCAAGTTACCAGTGAAAGTTCAAGAATGTAGTGAAAGATAAATAGCCTGGAGACAGAATGATTCCCCTAACCTGGAGTTTTCTGTGTTTGGTTGATGCCTCACTTGGTATAATGTTGTTTTCCTGTCTAAAGATTATTTAATTCATTTACAGAGCTATATGCAATGTAGAAAACTTGTAGCAGAAAAATACTCTAGATGAAAAATCTGAATTGTAAGTATCAGTCATGACTGCAGCACACATAATAACACTAATTAAGGTGATATTATTTCCATTATTAGTGATTTAGACAACAGGAAGAAAATGCAGAATTAACAATTAATGAACAAATCACGTGGCTTCAACTAGCAAAAAGAAAAGGAAAAAAGACTTTGGTTGAATTGAACTGACTTAAACATTTTGTAACAATTGTTTTCTCCTCCCAGGTTATGATTAAGAAGGTGTAACACTATATTTCAGTAATTAGTTTTGTCTGGTTTTTTTCTTCTATGAAAAAAGAGAACATCCTATTTTAAAAAATTTATGCAATGTTCGTCCTTTCATAACTTTTTACAGCCTTTGTGCAATCTGTGTCTTAATTCATTCCAAGTTTTGAACTCCCACAGTAAGTCACACATTTACAAAGAGGAGATAATGAGCAGCATAGATTTCTATCTGGTGGACTATGAGTAGCCTGGTGCTCATGGTTTTGCTTTGTCCCTGAAGACACTAGCAAAAGATGAAGGTTCCTAAAGCAGACATCAGTTCAAAAAACTTAAGTGATGATTACACTAAGTAGAGGCAGAGTTACTTTACTTTGTCAAGGATGTGTGTGTTGGACTGCTTGGTCTCTACAAATTATATAAATGCTGTAAATGAAGTAATGCATTGATGTCCTTTCATTTCCATTGGTTTAATAGTATACTTTGTCTAAAATATTTTTTTATTTTGTTTTCAGAGATTTCATGAGAGCTTTGTGGGAGATCAAAAGCTAAAAATGGCTCCAAAGATGCCATACTAAGCCATATTAGTTTGTCCTCCATATTTCTCTAAGAAAAAAGTTTCTCTCAGCTTAGGGAAGTATGTGGCAAATAAATGCATTTAAAACATTGTGGCCAGCCACAAAGGTTAATATCCAAGTTAAATAGTTGCAGAAAAGAGAAAAGTAGAGCAGCTTAATGGATTGTAAATTGGTTGATGTGCAAAAAAAGGGAGTAATCTTGAGTGCAGCCTTGCAGAGAATTTGAGTAAAAGCCCTGTTTTAGTATCTATGTGGTAGGAAAATTCAGTTTACAATGGGGAAAGGTTAACTGGAAAGAATTTATGTATTTAAGTATTTATTTTTATTGAGATGATGTTGCAAAACATCAGATAAACATATTCAGAAAGGAGCTTTTGGAGAAAGCACTGTGTGACTATGAGTTACAATTCACTCAGTTCTAAAGACGTAGAGACACATGCAGTTTCAGTTTTATTCTTGGAATTGATGAGGAATAATCCTACTTATTTGTAGTGTCAGAATAACCCTATTAATTATATAAGTACTAACCCAATTAGTTTAGAGGTCTTCAAGATATTCCACCAACATCTTCACTGACCTCTACAGTATTACCATCAAAGAATACTGACATTCCATGACCAGAACAAGTAGTGCAGGTATGAATTCTATATGTTATACTCCATGAAACTTAAAACCTCTTGTTTGCTGCCCATTATCAGTATTTTACTAATTCTCCTGACTTATTTGATCTTGATAGCCTACATGCTACTGTGACAACGTCAGCAGATGTCTGACAACCCACTCATTCTTTTGATTCATCACCTCCTCTCCAATCTTAACTTGCCACAGACTGAAGAAATAGGGCACTAATTAGTAGAATTTTATGTCACCAATGAAAGGCAGCTTATTGGAGAAGGAGGGAAAAATAGGACTGAGTTTCTGAGCTGACTTTTGCTGCCAGACATTCCAGCCACTTAGGTACCTAAGAGGAGCAAACCTTACACATATACCTTTTGATATCAAGGCTTTGGAGCTTTACAGATCAACAACAGTGTTACACTGCATGTGGTTATAATGCTTCTGAGGTTAGTGATTCTTTTACAGTGTCAAGTAGGTATTCAGCTGCCTGAGAAATGCTTGAGGAACTCTGGGGCAGATGTGCACTAAGCAGTCTGGAACTCTAGAGAACCTCTGTGTCCTGCCGTTGCTCACTTCATAGAAGAATGGTGCCCCCATGGGATCATCAGAGTCAGCCAGTGTAGATGCATCCATTGGTAATTTGATTTTCAGCTTATTCCTTTCACACACTGCCAGGTCCTTTCCAGCATGCCAAGGTAGTTGTGGATGCTCTTATGCTTGGAAAAAAACACTCTTTTCAGAGCAATAGGATGAGGGGGGACAGTTTTAAACTGAAAGAAAGTAGTTTTTTATTAGATATTGGTAAGAAATTCTTTACTGTGAAGGTGCTAAGACACTGGAACATGTTGCCCAGAGAGGTGGTGGATGCCCTGTCCTGGAACTGTTGAAGACCAGGCTGGACAGGGTTTTGAGCAAACTAGTCTAGTGGGAGGTGCTTGGACTTATCTTCAAAGTCCTTTCCAATCCAAACCATTTTGTGATTCAATGATGTAACTGATAGTATTCTCAGCATCCCTCTTAACTAGTCCACATTAATCTTTTTCTGATTTTTAAAGTTCTGTTAAATTTTTAGATGATTTGGCTGAGCTCAGGTGTGGAAGTCACATTTAGAGGAAGGTGATAATTGTGTTGGTGTGTGGTAGAGCACAGCACATTTTTTCTGAAGATTCTTAACTTTTCTCAAATTGAGAGACATATTTTAAAATGTTTCACAGGCCAAGATTGCTGTCACTTGTTAGGCCATTGCTGTCTCTGCTTGCATGTGCTGTAATAGCTGAAATGACAATTTATGTGCCTTTCTTAGATGTTGTTTCCTGAGGGTTACTCTCCTGAGTGACCTGTGACTGTGTTTAAGAATTATTGTCATTTTTTAACAAGATGGACACATGCAGTGAGTGTAACCATTCCTGCCTGTACAAGTGGCTTCACTCTCCTGCTTCTGCATAGTATGATACTTCTGATGAAACTTTCTTTAAGGTTATTATTTATGCTTTTAATAGTCATTGGTACTCCTGAGCCATGTAAGAAGTATTTTAACTGTTTACCTTTAATCTCAATTGGTTTGATACAGTATCTTTTATAGTGTCAATCACTTAGAGAGGTTTATAGCTGCCCAGTGTCATTTTAACAATTGCTTTTCCTTATCTCTTTCTCCTTGGAGGGGCATGTAATAGACAAGCAATCCATAGGGTAACAGTTTTAGTTCTTGGTCTGATATATCAGTTTACAGATGAAATTGAGCAGATGTTTACATTCAATTTTAATTGAATTTATAACAGGCCACCACATGTTACATATATTAGTAATAAGCATTAGCCAAAATAAAAGGAAACATTATGCATGTGCTGTAAGTAACAGCATGACATGAGGAAAAGATCACTCAGCAGCTGAAATTACTTCTATCAATGGGATGAGAGGTGCAAACCAGCTGTGTCTGTGATTTTTATTTACTGTTCCAACTGGGAAGAGGATTTGGCCTCTTCAAGTTGAATTCAAGGCCTGGTTGAGCCCATTATAGGAAATCTGAAGCCTTGGTAAAATAAAGAATAAGTCTTGGTGCATTTTGGAACTTTCAGTTCAGAGTAAACCTTTCTAGAGACAGGGCTGGATCTGAACCCTGTTGACATTAACAGGAAATTTTCTTCTGACATTGCTAGATTATGGGAGTCCTCATCAGAGAAGTGTTTTCCAGCTTTTAAAAGACACAAAGACTCCTGCATAGGAGGCAAAAATTGTAGAAGACACCACACTGCTAATAGCAATGTGGAGAACGAATTTCATTGTCCTCTTTTAATGTATTTGGGATAGTTTTCAGGCTGTGACTTTCCTCTTGGCTGTGGTTCCCATATGTCCCATCTAGAACTACTGCCTGTTTGAACCAATTCATCATCTACTGACTCTTTTTGTTTAGAGCTATACTCATAATTTGTTGGCAGCTCTCTTAAAGGTAGTGTTAAGCTTTTATTGTTTCCCCGTCTATGTAGAAATGCTGTCTATATATTCACTGACCATTTTTTTTGTTGAATCAACTTTAAGCTTAGCATTTAACAGGCCAAGATGACTGGTTTATCTAGCATCCCAAGGTTTCTTCAACATCAATTCAAATCCCACATCCTGCAGTTTCTATTTGTCATAGTTTCAGCTGGGATGGAGTTAATTTTTTGCTAGCAGCTGGTGCAGCTCACAGTTTTGGATTTGCAATGGGAGCAGTATGATAACTTACTGGTGGGTTTGGTTGTTCTGAGTGTTCAAGGTCTTTTCTGTTCCTCACACTGCCCTGCTCATGCAAGCAGGGAGGAGATACAGCTGGGACAGCTGACTCCAACTGACAAAAGTTATGTGAGACAATGCTCAGTATATAAAGCCAGAAGAAGAATAGTAGTGGTGAGGATGTTTTATCATCTGAAGTAAGCATCTCCAGCTTTCCTGCAGATGGCTAAATACCTGCCTGCAGATGGAAAGTGATTAATTAATTCCTTGCTTTGTTTTGCTTGCATGTATGGCATGTGTTTTACCTGTTAAACTGCCTTTGTCTTAACCCATGAGTTTTTTCTCACTTTTAATTCTTTCCCCCACCTGAACTGGAGGGAACAAGTGAGTGGCTGCATGGTTCTAGCTTCTGCCTTGTAGATTATCCTACTCCTTCTTGAAGAAAAGGGCTGTCTCCAAGTTAAAGTCTGAACAAGTGTAACCAAATCCTAATGTCAGACCATGAAATATGATTATGAATGTCAGAGCCCTGCAACTTTGTCTATACTTATTAATGCTCTCAGTGCTCAGAAATGGTACCTCTTGTTATTTAAAGTAGCAAAATGTATCATGTCAATAAGAGCACTGCTTTTATTTTATCTAATATATTATTTTACCATTATTATCATAGTAATATCTGTCATTTGTCAATATATTCTTTCCTCTTCTTTGTCCCTTCTGAAGACTGAAAATGAATGTTAGTCATCCAGCTAGTGTGAAGACAAGGAGCAGCTGGCAATAAGAAAATTATCAGAATTATTGGGCTGTCCACAACACCCATAAGACCTATTTACCAGAATTATAGCTGTTTGTGAGGAAACTCTCAGCAATACTTCATCCTTTCATCAGTATTATCTATCTAGAGGAGGAGATAAATACCTATCATGTTGGTAGCAAAACCTTAAGAAGAGATTATGTTCATAAATAAGTAGGGTGGTGGTGTTTTATAATAGAGGTAATTCTAGGAACTGTGAATTACCCTTTTATCACAGTGAATTATTAAATCTCATATTTCAATATCACTTGCTGAGCACCAAAGCAGTAACTCAAGCATGCTGAAAATTGATAAAAATTTTTCCCACATCAAATTTATTTATGTGTTCTAGTCGCTTGGTTTTCTTCTCTATTTTTTTTTTTTTGAGTTACTTGTGTGTATGAACAGGTGAATTCATGAGCTTACTGAAGAAACATTTACCCAAGATAATAATCAACAAGATACATCAATTGCAATACATGTAACTAATTCACTATCAACAATTTTAAAATGCACAATCTTTAGCATTAAATATGCTAGAAAGTATCTGGATTCTGTGCTTGTCATTGATGTCTGTGTAACCATCCATTTTCACAACATCTATAAGGTTTTGGGATTATAAAAACTTGTCACAGACTGTTGTTATTATGAAGAACCCCATAAATTTCTTTGTCCTGTGTTTGATTATGATAATTTTAGAAATATCTTTTCCTGTTTATGCTATCCCCAGTACAGTTCCCAGATGTAAAGGATGTAATATTCATAGGAGACACTTTTTTTTTTCCAAAAAGCATTCCAGCAAAATGCTCATAAAGAATTAGCCAATTATTAATGAGAATATCAGATGATTAATAATAGTTGTTACTATTTATAATACTGGCAATTGCTATACTGACATAAGAGCTATATATATATGTTTGCCATCTAATCTCCTGTTTGAAAATGGATCATCTAATTCTGTGGTCTTATTAGGACAGAGATTATGCATTTATAATTTTTAATGTTTTTATGTAGTGGAATCAGGTGTGATACACTGAAACCAGGGATCTAATTCCTATTCCAATATTGCTCACATTGCTCTGATTTGAAGTTTTTCTATGAAATAAGGTGAAAGAGACAGAAAAATTGCCTAATTTGACACTATGTTCTTACACAAGAAGTTATTAAACTTCATGGAATTACTTGTGCACAAACCTGAATGTGGTGCTGTGTATGGTTTGTGGCTGAGTTAGACATCAGCACTGGAAAAAAACTTTCCACGAAAAACTTGTGAAAAATATTGTGACAGTTAGTGCTCTCATGGGAAAAGCAAGTTACTGGCTTGAAATTTCTTTGTAGAACTGTTATTTTTTTTTATTGGTTAATTTTTTTTTTAATTACTAGTACAGCAGAAATTTTTTATCTTAATTTTCATTTATCTTTTACATTTTAAATTTTTTTCAATACACACTCTGCTTTAGAACAGCTCTTTTTCTTGAATAATGTTTGTTGATTTTTAAGGGTTTAATAAATATAAAAATGCCAGTGACATGAGGATTTTGTGAAATGGAACCAAGTATTTCTGTGTCATTTTTAGCATTCTAAGCCATGTAGAACATAATTTGTCTCATTGCAGCCTATGTAATGATTTTCCTCTATTTCCTATTACACATCTTATATAATTTTTTGCAGAGTTCCTGCATAAAATTGTGTCAGACAGATCTTTTAGAAATACTCCTTCAACCAGTTCTATTGAAGTGCACAGATTTTATTTTTGTGTGTTTCTCAAGTTTTAAAAAAGAAATAGAGTTACTAAATTACGTGCAATCCCCTGATTGCAAGGAAACAAGATTAAATAAAAATCTGTGAAGTCACTCTTCAAGCTCAAGTTTTAAAAATAGTAGTGAAGGGAGTATATCAATACATTTACACCTAGAAGTGAGAAGACAATGAAGATGCAGACTTGTTAATTCCTTTGATATCAGTCTGTATATGAAGCACATTCTGAGACCTAGAAAATGGACAACATTCTATGGACTTTGAATCTGGCATCTGGAGATCAGATACTGGGTAATGAGATATTTTAGGTAATTTTCTGGTTCTTGATCTTACACCATACAACTATTTTCCTAATAATTATACATACATACAATGTAATCATATTACTTATCTTTTCTAGAGAGGAAGTAATTCAGCTGTGCTTCTGTGGCTTCTAATTATACCATTGGAATTAGAATTTAGATATGAGAGCTGATGGCTGGAAAGAATACTTATGTAGCAGCAGTAGAACGAACTGTAGAAAAAATTATTTTACTTACAATCTGCAATACTGCATTTCTATGGTTAGGCACTGTATCCCAAGCTTCTTATTTTTAATTAAAAAAGATAAATCAGCATCATTATATGCCATTATTTGCCTTTTCAAGCAAAATGAATCTGCTGGAGGGTAGGAAGGCTCTGCACAGGGTTCTGGACAGGCTGGATCAATGGGCTAAGGTAAATGGGATGAATTACAACAAGGCTGAGTGCTGTGTCCTGCATTTGGGTCACATTAACCCAATTCAGTGCTGCAAGCTTGGGAAAAAAAGGCTGGAGAGATACCCTGGGATAAAGGGCTTTGGGATATTGGTTGACTGACAGCTGAATATGAGTCAGTGTATGCTCAGGTGGCCCAGATACTCCACAGTACTCTGGCCTGTATCAGGTCTAGGGTGACCAGCAGGGCTAGGGCAGTGACCACTGAACACACCTTGAACACTGCATCTCATTTTGGGCCCCTCACTACAAGAAAAGTGCAGCAGCATGTTCAGACAAGGGCAACAAAGCTGGTGAAGGGACCAGAGGACAAATCATAGAATCCCAGAATAGTTTTGGTTGGAAGGGACCATAAAGATCATTGAGTTCCAACCCCCCTGCCACAGGCAGGGACACCTCCCACTACATCAGGCTGCTCAGTGCCTTGTCCAGCCTGGTCTTGAACACCTCCAGAGAGGGGGCATCCACAACCTCTCTGGGCAACCTGTTCCAGTGCTTCACCACCCTCACTGTAATGAATTTCTTTCTTATGTCACGTCTAAATCTACCCCCTTCCGATTTACATCCATTGTTTCTAGTCCTCCCATCCGATATCATATTAAAAATTCCTTCCCCTGCCTTTCTGTAGGACCCCCTCAGGTACTGATAAGTTACTATGAGGTCCCCCCCTGAGCCTTCTCTTCTCCAGGCTGAACAACCCCAACTCCTTCAGCCTGTCTTCATAGGGCAGTCTTAAGAGGTGCAGCTGAGGGAGCTAGAGTTGTTCAGCTTGGAGAAAAGGAGGCTGACTAGCTATCAAATATACTGCAGCTGCCAGCTCTTTCTTGTCACCTTGCCAAATGTAGAGTCCTGGGTGAGGAGGAAAAGGGAACATTGTTCCTAGAATTCTCACTTTTTCTTTCTATGCAATGAAAGAAAGCTAGAAACCTTGAAGGGTCTGAGTGAGTGGATCTGAGTAAACAGGTCTGAGACCAAAGGAGAAATGGAGAGATGTTGAGAACAGGTTGCCCAGAGAGATTGTGGATGCCCCCTCTCTGGAGGTGTTCAAGACCAGGCTGGACAAGGCACTGAGCAGCCTGACGCAGTGGGAGGTGTCCCTGCCTATGGCAGGAGGGTTGGAACTCAATGATCTTTAAGGCCCTTTCCAACCCAAACTATTCTATGATTCTGTGATTCATTCCCATGTGAAAAGGAGCTGAAAGACTTCAGTTTAGGATCTGGCCTTAGCTTCTTAAAGCAGCGTGAATTTACCTGGACTGGACTGCTTCAGATACCACTGAGACCTAATATACTGTTGAGGATGTATAAGGTATATAGCTTTGTTATGGTGCATGTTATATTACACAGGTGAATAAGAAAATAAAATGTCTTTTTGAAATGTAATAGTAGGATGATTCTAGGACATAGTGCAGAAAGAAATCTAAGAGTGGTCATAGTCTAAAGAACCAGCATGCTATTGGAACAATTAATTTCATGTTCTGGTGAATAGAAATTTTAAAAAAAAATTAAAAATGGAAAAATTAATGCCAAAACAAACTAAACTACTAGAGTACAAGGGAGCAAATCCTAAGGCCACACCATGGAATTGGTGTGTCAGTCACTGATGGGAAAGAGATGGGTTTGCTCATAGCTTTGGTGCCATGTTCCCATTCCATCTGAATTCCTATTGCAAAAAGCAGCTGTGGTGCTTTGCTCAGGAGATTTCCCTCAATTGGTCTTTCCCTTGAAAAAGCTGCCAACGTTGATTATATCAAAGAAATGAGACACTTGTTTTTAAAATAGTTTGAAAGCAATATTGCCCTACATAATTGACACATAATGATTCCTTTTAAGCACTTATCATGGTTAGTTTAACTACTAGGTGATGTAGAAGTCTGCCTGACCAATTTGAATTTTTTAAGTCTTGTATTTGTCCAGATGAGTACTGTGAAAGTACTTATTTTATGTCCCACATACTCCTGTCTGTTGCTTTCTAGAGTTTTCTGTTTAATATGCAATACAGAGCTTCTATTTCATTACAGATTTATTAACACCCTGTGTTTATTGGTTTAGCAGTTTCTTTCAGGACAGTGACATTCTAGAAGTGGTGAGCTTTTTCTGAATGATCCTTGAGTGTATATATTACCTAGGATCTGCATCTTCCTCACACATTCCTCCCATACAGAACAAAATCTGCATTGGCAGAACTCATCAACTATTGAATCCAAGTGTTTAATTCTTGATCATAGGGTTCAGTGCAAGAAGGAACAGCAAATACTGAGGAAGCTCATGTAACTCTATATTGTCTGTTATTTAAGGAGGATAGACAGGCAGAAGGGTCAATGTATCCTTGTTTTAAATTAGAAATGTTTAGGGCTCACACTATTTAGAGTGGCATCCAAAGCACTGGATAGCAGTAATAGAGAATTTCCACAGTATTATGTGCAATAGTGGTATTTCATAGCTTTTTTTTATTGGCAGTGCAAACCTCAAATTCATTCACTGGTGCTATGCTCTCTGTTAGTTATGCCTTGAAAAGAGAAAATAGCTCTTGTGTTGTGAAATGCTACACATTGAGTTGTTGGTGCATTCACATCTCAGAAGTGATTAATGTTTTAGCACTGCTTTGTTGCAGTAACAAATTTTAAACACCTGGGGTTTAGTTTCTATTTGTGCTATATATGTGTGCTTTTCAGAATGACTTGGGCTATTTTATTGAGTTTGAATCTGCAGTTTATGGACAAGACAGGTATTTTACCATGCTATTATAAAATGCATCATGAAGCTACTGTATTACTGAATAAGAAATTCATTTAATATGTATTTTAAAAAATACATTGTAATGTTTCATTGTGTATAGCATAGGAATCTCTTGATTCTAATTCATTTCTGACAGCTGGTTTATTCACAGTACTTGTATTTTCTTATAATAAATTGAATAATCTTATATTTATAAATTTAATTCATGCAGTTTGACTATAATCATTAGTCCAAGATTTTTAAATTGAGTTATTGTCTTGATGCATTCCTTATCTTCTGACTGGACAGTCAGACCTCTATGCAGATATACAGATGGTCCATACTAATAATTTTTTGCTTTAAAAAAATTATTCTGCTCATCAGAAAAGTGGTTTGATGGCTTTCTTTCCTAAGTTTAAAAACAAAGCCAAAGAAAGGCTGAGATGATGGATTAGGTTATAGTCCCCTTATCTGCAAAGGAAGGATTTTATAAATCACTCACAAGAGTACTGTTTTACAAGACTGGTTGTCTTAAGTCCACTGTTGGACTTTGGGGATCCAGTAATAGTAATGAACTGGCATTCTGTGTGTGCAGATTATTAAACACAGAGCAGAGTCAGTCAGTGAAAGCAGCAGAAGGAGCTGGAACCATTGCTGTGCCAGCAATGGGTCTGATGCACAGGGTCATTGAGCTGTTGGAGGGGGGCCAGTGGAGGACCATGAAGATGATCAGAGGGATGGAGCAACTGCCTTATGAGGACAGGTTGAAGGAGTTGGGATTGTTAAACCTGGAGAAGAGAAGGCTCAGGGAGCACCTCTGAGTAGCTTCTCAGTACCTGAAGGAGGCTACAGAAAGGCTGTGGTAGGACTTGTTAATAGGACTTGTTAATAGGATAGGATGGAGGGACCAGGAATAATGGATGTAAACTGAGAGAGGAGAGATTCAGGCTAGATGTAAGAAAGAAATTCCTTACTGTAAGGATGGTGAGACACTGGGAGAGGTTGCCCAGAGAGGTTGTGGATGCTCCCTCAATCCCTGGAGATGTTTAAGGCCAGGCTGGATGAGGAATTGAGCAACCTGGTGCAGTGGGAGGTGTCCCTGCCCATAGCAGGGGGTTGGAACTGGATGATCTTTAAACTCCCTTCCAACTCAAACTATTCTATAATTCTATGATTCTGAGAATGTTTTGGAGTTCATGGATTCAAGTGCGATGTATGTTTGAAATCTGCCAGCTTCCATTTCCTTCTGTTCTTCCCTTCTTGTGACCAAAGCAACAATCTGTCCTGGCACTGTGATCTGCCTAAAACTACTGAGGGCTTTACTGCAGTGTTTCCACTTGGTAATTGGTCTGATTTTGGCTGAACATCATAGTTCAGTTCACTGCCTTTATTGAGTAGTCTGATAACTATTTTTCAAGGGTTTGTTTTGCTTCCAAAGAGAAAAGCTGTTCTCATTTGATCATGACACTCAAGCTGGTGAAAATTGCTGGATTCACCACTGTTTGTAGCAGCTGAAGCTATGACTCAGTACTCAGGCTTTTAAATGTTATTGAGTAATACAGTTCATTTATAGCACAACACAGAATGCCCATAAAGGATAATTATAAAAATGTAGTATTCTTTTATCCTTCAGCTATATTACTGATATGAAATGCATGGAAAATATTATCATTTTAAATCACGTTTTACACAGAGAGTTATCTGATTACCACCAAAAGCCTTTGCAGCAGTTTTTAATTTAGCCTTATGCATTTTTAACATGACAGCTGGAGCACAGCATGCAGATGGCATACTAATAGTTAAGGAGGCTAATAGTCACTTCTGTCTATCTATTCTTGCAAAGAAAAGAAAGGGGAAATAAGCAGAAATGTTTCAATTGCACAGTGCTGGATAAAAGCACCAGCCACAGCATGGCAAGCTGAAGCACTGTTCAGAGATGACTTCATTACTCAATCTCCGGATAGATTTCCAGACTCCAGCTTTTTTGTTTGTTTTCAATTAAGCTGCTGTGGTGTGCATGGAAAGATCTATCATTTATCTATGAAATAGAAAGTTGGGCTGGAAATGCAGTTCACTGTAAACTCCATTTTCCAGTTGCTCCTCACTTTGCAGACAAGAAGTCCTCTCTAGTTGAAATTTCCTCTATTTGGTCACAATGTTTTGGTGTTTTGGTTTGTTTCTGCAAAACTGAGTTGTATGCAGCCTTTTAGAAGCCAATGTTTCAAAACAAACGTGGACTAAGTGATGAGAACATGAAAAAAATGTTTCATTTTGTTATTCCTTCATAGTGGAAAAAGAGAAACGGTGTAGACCTCTCTATTTTCAGGGAGTAAGCTCACAAGCTTTAAAATAGCATGTGCTCAGCTCTGTCTCTCTCTGGTGATATTCTCAGAGGGATTTTTGTGGCAGATTTCTCTTTTCAAACTCAATGTATGGAGTTAGAGGATCTGCTTACACAGTGTGGGGTGTTTTACTCCCAAGTTCACTGGGTTTCTGCCTCAGTGCAGTTGTTCATTCATCCCTTGTTTTGGGCTGTGTTAGTCTACTCTTGGGCAACTGCTTAACAGTTAAACTGTTTAACTGTTTAACTGAGTGATGTTGAACTCCATGCACTAGAAACACCCTGGAAACCCCAGCAAGCTGGCCAGCATCTGACAAGTTTCATCTTCTTCCTTCCTGGAAGTAATGATCCAGAGCTATATTTGCAAAGTGCCTTTGTAGTGAATGACCTCTAAATCAACACTTGATAGTTTAGCACATGTGGAATGCAAGCAGAGGTGGAATACTTTAAACACCTATTGACATTCCCAAGCAGTTTGCTTTCTGACCTTTCATGACAGAATGAGTTCAGCAGCAAACAAGAGAATGTCAGAATCTGCTGCAGAAATTGACTGCAATTATGAGACTTGAAAAGGAAACAAAAGCCTTAGGCAGTATTTTTAGATTGCAGAATGGTGGGCAGATTATGGATATAGTACTTAATAGTGAGGTGACATACAGGTACCCTTTTAAAAGGTCATCCCTCTCTGAGGTGGGAGTGGTTTGCTTTGTGATGATGGCAAAGTCTCATTCCTGAAGTGGTTTTCATATGTGATAGAAGGCATTACCTGTGTAATGTCCCTGGTACTTCTGGAAATGGGGTTGCTGTTTGACGTACTTGAGATGATGTTCAATACTGATCAAGAAAAGCTGGGAACTTCCAATTTGATTTGTTAATCACTCTGTCATGCTTTTTGAACTTGATCCTGAGCTGGTGGCAGTTGTTAATGTAAAGCCATTTATTCTGAATCACCTTGTTTATACCTTGTAACTTGTCATTTTAAATACATACTGCCATGTCTTCTGATGTGCTCATGCTCCTGGTAATTGAGAATTTCAGCAAAAAATGCAGTGAGGATTTGCTGAAAAGAATTTCACAGTTATCCAGGATTTCCATTTGCTTTCTCTTCTCTATATTCTTTGTTTCTTTAAGCCCTGGAGAAACTCTGGGAATCTGGATTAGGCTTTTGATTGTCCTGTTCCAAAGAGGGTGATGTAGCCACTTTTCTTGTCAATTGCTGTTCCTGGAAAATCGGAAAAACAAGTGAGCGTTCTTTTTTAACTTCAGTGCCCCTTCTTAGGGGGGAAAGAAAAGCCTCATAAGAACTGTACAGAAATTTATGAGATGAATGTTGCATCCTTAAAATTTTTTTGACTGCTTTTTATCTTGGTGGTGCTTTATAAAAGTAATAGAAAATTATGGGACTCTGACAGCAATTCTGTGGAAATTTTTGTATCAGACAGTGAGAATTGTGTCCTCTTTTTGCTTTAACTCATACTTGTACAGTAGCTTTGGGTTCTGCCTACCACACAACCTGAAGCTGAATTGTTATTCTGCCAGGCCTTGGTTTTGAAAGATAGCTGGGGTTACTCCTTGGTGGGTGCTGCCCTGAAGGATGTGAACAGCTGCAGTACCACAGAAGTTAAGTGAATTTTTTTCCTTAAAATAACTTGGGCACATAGAAGGGAACTTGCAAGAACAAGATTCAGATATGCAAAAGGATCCCTCATCTCCTTTACTTGCATCAAGTATGCTTTACACAGTATTCCTCAAGGATAGGAAAGGCAGACCGTATCTCAGTATCCTCAGTTTCTAGACAGAACTGTTCACTCCAGCAGCCATTCCACTGCAGCAGCCTCAAACTGAGTCTCACAGGCAGCAGACACATGCAGGTTTTTACAGTCTTTTGAATTTTTTAACAATATTGGTTTAATGCAATCAGCTAAAACAAATCCACAGTGCTACCCTAGTGATAAGAATATCTGAGATACAGAAATAGAATATATTCAGAATAGCTGAAATATTTTACTTTTCTGATTGGCTTTGAATGATGTTATGTTTACAGAATGAATCTCTGAAAAGTGAGTGGTCTGAATTTTTCCTCTCTTTTTTTTTTCTTTCTTTAATAATTTCTGCTTCAGAATAATGTCTCTGCAGGTAAGGTACTTCTGCAGGATTATTTCACTGATCAGGTGATTGTATGTACTTGACCTTCAGTCTCATGTGACAGCACACCTGAAGAATAGCCTTAATCCTCTACAAATGCACAGTTGTCTCAAATGCTTTGAATATCACATCTCCCTGCTTTTCATATCATAATGAGTTCATGCTTTTGCTAGGATTAGCCCATTTAACTCTTACTTTGCAGAATGACAATATTTTCACTATACCTACAGCAATTATTTTTTTATTCAGCCCAGTAATGATTTAGTGGGAGGCAGAATGAGGGTAGGACAAAGTTTTTGAGAGTTGAGAGAGAATCTCCCCACCCATGCTTTATTCTGCCAGTGGAACCACTGGTACCTAAAGGGAGTTCCCTTCCCTGCTCCTTCTAAGTCCTACTAATTTGTACAGATCAATCTGCCCTCTGGGCAGGGTTTTGAGTGCAAGTTCAGCTGCAATGGGAAATCATGGAGTAATATTTGTGTTGGGAAGCAAATGGCAGTGGAGTTTTTCTGAGCTGGAAAGTTTGCGTAGCAGATTCTTATTCGCAAGGTCATTTTGTCTGCCTCTGTGTGACTCCAGTGCTGTATCAAGCCAGCTCAGGGGAAAGTAGATGTTAGAGTTAAAGCTGTGTTTCAGAGCCTGAAACACTAAGGCAGTGTATAATATTTGCTGAGGGACACTGGTGCTTTGATTATACGTCACAGGAGGGTTATGCATACTGGCAGCCTTGAGGCTTGTGCCACACATCTTCCCAAACGGGATCTGTGTGCAAAGATTCTGTAAAGGGAAGGATGGCTCCCCAGCTGCCCATGGACATTAGTCGATAGTTTTAAAGCATTCCTCCCTATCCAGAGTGCAGCAGTGCAGAACAGTGTATCAAATCCTCTAGTGCACAAGAACCTCTCTCTTTGGAGGGAGGCAAGTACAGAAATACAACACCAAGTGAGCAGCAGGAATGGTTGAACATTCCCTGCTACTTCTTAATATCAAATTGTGCAAGCCTTTTTTTTTTTCCCCCCTCCCAGTGTGTTTCTCCTAAAAGTATCTGATACAGAATGAGAATTTCTTTAAAAAAAAAAAATCAGATGCCAAAATGATGATGAGCAGGGAACTTGCTCAAGCTGCTAATATCTGAAACCAGTCCTGGAGAACTTAGAATCATAGAATAGTTTGGGTTGGAAGGGACCTTAAAGATCATTGAGTTCCACCCCCCCTGCCATAGGCAGGGACACCTCCCACTAGACCAGGCTGCCCAGTGCCCTGTCCAGCCTAGTCTTGAACACCTCCAGAGAGGGGGATATTCATGATTGTACTTTGGGTTTTTCTGGTAGTTTGCATTTGAGATAAGGGAGAGCAACAGAAGGTTATGTTTTAGAGGTTGATTCACTTATTCTGACCTGGAGAGTCTACACAAGCTCTCTCTTGTTGACCTTGGTGGAAACAACTGCAGCCCCCACTGGAAGCCCAGGTTCACAAAGGTGTTTAGAAAAACAATTCCCTTTGAAGCCAATTTAGCTAAAAGGAGCTGAAAGTCATAATGCTGCTGAAGACGTTGGCTGTATATTTTAATACTTAAATTATAGAACCACTTTTGTTTCACTGTAGTCCAGGGTTCTTTGTCAGTGGCAGTCTGTTCTCACCTATTCCCACTAGTTAAATATCCTTGCTCACATGTCAAACAACAGCGTATACTAATTAAGAGGGGAGATGAAAGTCCATGGAGGATTAGAAAAGGGAACTTCAGACTAGAATTCTAACTTTATAAAAGATTGTACACACATAAAGAATTTTGCAGTTCATTGAGTTCAGATTCCTGCTCCTTGGTGCTGGGAAATCCTTCAGGTTTAGAAGTCTGCTGGTAGTTGCTCTGAACTTTCCAGATATGTAGCATTATGCTAAGAAGTATTTTATGCAATACATGATTTTACTAAAATATCTAAAATGACAATAGAGAGGTGGTGTGTTGCAGCATTCTTGCACTTATTACTGCTACTTTATTAATGCATTTATAAGGACAAGGATTAAATATTAGTATGATATTTAAGGTCCCTTCCAACCCAAACTATTCTATGATTTACAAGGCTGACTCTGACTTAGTGTGGCAATATTAATCACATTGTCACATGATAAGGCTGGAGCAGAAAGCACATGTATCTATACACACATACCACTTTCTAAAATTACAATTAAATTTAGATTTAATTGTAAAATTACAATTAACTCAATTACTTAGTATATATATAATGCATTACCTATGAAAAGTTGAAGTGTTGATGAGCAGCAGCATTGATCAGCTGTGGTGTCCTTAGCCATGGGGGCTGATGATGGAGTACTTCACTTCTGCTCTTATGAAGGTTGTGACTCACATTTATACCTTCTTGTTATCACCTCTGTATTTTTACTGTATGAGTCATTTTACATATGCTGGGTACAGCTTCTTTTTTCTCTTTGTTATGCCCTAAAACCAAGTTCTAGCCAAATGTCAAAGCGACATTTCTTTAGTAATTGACCATTTGTGTTTAGGTGCTGGAGGCCTTTGGCTTCATCCTGTGCTTTGTATTTTCAAGGTCTTTAGTATCATCTTGTGCTTATACTCTCAGGATCCCTACTTTGAGGTGTGGAAAACATGTCATCAGTCTTATTGAAATGCTAG
This sequence comes from Turnix velox, assembly GCA_013400935.1. Lineage (NCBI taxonomy): Eukaryota > Metazoa > Chordata > Aves > Charadriiformes > Turnicidae > Turnix > Turnix velox. The sequence continues at coordinate 158,873 of VZTY01019998.1, forward strand.
TGGCTGTCTGCAGAGATTCATTGTGCTGCTTTGGATGATGTGCTAGACTGATGCTCGGGTGATATGAATCAGTGTAGTATAATAGACTCTGCCAGGTCTCCACTAACTTGAACTGGTTGAATATGTGATCTTCCTTTTAGAAATTATTCTCTGTCACCAAATGTGCAATTTGGATATCTTTTTTCTTTAAAAAATAGTATAATTTTGCACACCTCTACTTACTATGTTTAGCAAACTTGTACAAATGAACAAACTCTGTTCAATCATAATAAAATATAAAAATATGATTGTTACTTATTACCTTCTATTTCTTCTGTGTTCCTTACTGCATTGCCAGTGTGAGTATCTTGCAAGTGGTTTTATCATACTTCTATATTATTTATTTCATTTTCTGGGAATTATTTCCTGCTCTTCTAGTGGGTATGCATATTGAGAACAGTGTGACAGCACCCATGATAATATGGTTTGGAGAACATCTCTTTGGTTGGAAAAATAATTGATGTCAGATTATTTCAGTTAAGAGGCCACAGAGTGCTTAGGAAAAAAAAATTCTACTCCCATTCAAACTAGAAAGTTATGGTGAACTTTGCTGAAAACCTCTTGTCACTCTAACTTTGAAGATAGTAGTTTATGCTTTGCTTTCATCAGGGACATTTAATTAAAGTAGACATCCAGTTCTGCTATTGTTAGTTGAAAAATCCTTGTGTCAAAATGTTGACTTTTCTAACCACGCTAAAATCTGAATGTTAATTCTCAAATCACCCTGCAAATTACTATGCCAGATGGAGGAGAAGAATTAAGGTTTGAATTTATTGGAACAAGGGGCTCTTTAAATACATTCCCTTCAAATCAGTATTTATTTTTACATTCTTTCAAATTTATGTGTGCATCTCTAGAGATCAAATCATCTTGTCATCCTATCTTTCACCCAATTCTTCTTACTTGATTTTAGTGCCAGCTTACTAGACTAGCTGTAATTAGAGGAAGTTAACCTCAATTAGTTAGATCAGTACAAACGTTTGCACTTGAGAATCAGGTCTGGTTCAGCTGTCCCTATTGCCAGCCAATGACTGCTAAATCAGACCTGTCCCCTGCTCTGAACAGTGCCTAAGGACTCCTACAAGTGAAATGCATGCAGTGACAGGCCAGTGTACCCAGTAAGGTAATCCTTCCTCATATGCATTTAAACAGTAAATTATACCCATCATTCATGTGGAAAGCAAGGCAAGTTTTAGAGTGTGGTTTTTTTTTCATCTCAGCTGCTTAGTGGTTTGAAAACTAATCTGGCTCAGACTAATGGTGTTCTATAAGTAGAGTCTTTTGAGATTTTTCTCCTTGGTTTATAACATTCTCCCTTTAGTGTACATGTAGAGATTCAGTATAATTTATTGACCTGTTACATAGGTGCTGCTCCAGGCTTTGCCTCAAGTCTGCAGGGTAGCTCTCAGCACTTCACTTGTGCTCCAGCAACTTAACTCTTCCTCCAGTTAATGGGAATAGGAAAGGTGGCATTAATGTAAGATTTGCAGAAAAGAAAGACTTCAATTGAAGAATGAAATGTTCTGTAATGTTCTCTGCTATATGACATATTTCCACGATTCTATCTGTATTGTATCTTTCCTTCTACACTGATTTTGTTCTGCTGTGTGTGTGACACTGAAGCTCAGAGCATTGCATGAAGGTACAAATAGCTCCTGACAGGCAGCCAGTGGTTGGAGACCTGGAATTCTGGCATGAGGTAAAGTTATGGTTCTTCTATTCTCCAGCCCCTCCAGAAGACAGGATAAGATTCCAAAAATTGTATTTATTGTTGCCCTGAAAGCCTCTTAAATGAATGGCTTATCAAACTGATGACTTGGTATCACTTATCTGCAAAGGAGCTTGTGTGATACCTGGCTCTGCCAAAACTCTCAGGCATAATGTCACTGAGAGATCTCATAACCTCAGGGCTGAGGATGTACTCAAATGTGGTGTTGGCTCATTTCCCAAGTCCTCATTAGTCTTGGAGTCAAGTAAAGGTCATCACAGAGGGTTAGCATTTGTCCCCCAATCTTTTGTTTATCTGCAAATTCTTTTTAATTAGAGTAAACATTCCTAGTAACTCTGCTTTCACAATATTTGCTTAATGGCTGTCTGAGAATACACAAATGTATAATCACATTTGGGAGAACATAATTTGAGTTTAAGGGAGTTATTTTTTTCCCCCTAGCAGATGCATAATTCAATTAACATTAATGTTAAATCTAGATAGCACTTTACCTCTGCTACACCACACAGGTAATTACTTTCTGGTTAACTTTAAATTCCTTTGTAGCTGGAACACTGATGTCATTCTTAATGTGTCTAGAGTAGCAAATCTTGTTTGTAGGACTGGTGAATCCTGTGTCTGATTCTGTACATTGTAGCATTGGACTGCCTCTGAAAATGATGTGATTCTCTCTACTGGGAGTATTCTGTTTAAAAACAGTGCTAAAATGAACAAATTAAGGAATTCTGGCTCAAGAGTGGAATCTAGAAACATTTCTGCCTTTCTCTAAACAGAATGTCTATAACTCCATACACAAGGAGCCTCAAGGTAGTTTTGGGGATTTACACTGGAGCTAAGAGCAGGTGTAAGTGTCTCCACAGGTGTCAACTCCAGGTTGGGTGCATGGTAAATAAATACCAAATAAATACCCATTAAAATAACATATTTTATCTTTATGATAGTAGAGACTTAAGTGAAATATGGCTCTGTATGCTTTTATGTTGTGGTAATGTGTTATGGAGAGAAAGAAAAGGTTTCTGTGCATCAGGGATTATGGTAGGATACTGTCAAGTGTCTTCCACCTGCTTTCATAAGAGGGGGAAGAGCCTTTGTTCCTTGATTGTTGAAGTCCAAACTTTGCATGACCTGTCACCTTCTGCAGTGATTTAAACAAGTTCTTCATCAGTCCTTTCTTTGCTGACACAGCTATTTAGTTGTGTCCAAGTCTTCCTATTAGTAGAATCTAACCCTTCTCAAATCTTTAAACTGGCAAGCTTTGCTGGCATGATGTATTGCCAAAAAGCCTGAGATTTTTTTTTCTTTTTATATTTCTTTTTCTGATATTCTCAGAAGTGCTTTCAGAATGCAGAGTTTCTTTTAAAATACTGACTGATATGTAAAAGCCACAAAATATACATTTCACCTTCCAAATGCAGTTTATTCTCTGATAAATGGTCCTTTGGGGAAAATCAATTATCATGCCAGAAGATAGAGTTTAATCATGTCTTCTGAAAGGTCGAATGAAAATGAAAGGTCATGCTGAAATTCATCCCTTCCTGGAGAATAAATGTTTTATGTCTCAAACTACCTTGACCCCATATCTCTCTGTGAGTGTCTATAACTGTACATATTTCTATATATATATGTACATACCTATACCTAAATATTTATGTATACACGTTCAGAGAGTTGTGTACAACTGAAATCCCCTGTTTATTGCATTCTGTCATGGCACCCTGATCTTCAGCTACTCAGATTTATGATCTGTAACATAGAGTGTCAGATATATAGATGTGTACCTGTGAGGACAGGATAGGGTGGCAGTTCTGTCAGGAGCTCCTATTTTTTTTTTTGCCTTAAAAACACCTAAAATTCTCTACAAGGAAAAGAAGGGAGAACAAAGGAGAGCAACCTTGGGGCAGCTTTTTCACAGCATTTACAAATAACACAAAATAAGTTCATTAACTAAGCCTAAAAGACCTAGATTTATCTAAAATTGCTTCTGAGAATACTGATTTGCTATAACTCTGCATCGTGTTTTGCTGTGGAATTAAATTCGGATATCTCTGTCCTTTATTGTGTAATAGAACATAAGGTTCTTCTTAATTGTTGCTCTAGGGGTAAGTTCACAGATTTTCCTTTCCATTTTCAAGTTTATCTATTCCCACATGAGAAATGAAACCATGCTGAAAAATGTGGAACATTTACGTTTCCTGATAGGGAAATCTGAATAGGAGAGTCTTCATCTTATTTTTAAGGTCTTTGGCTTCAACTTTATATTGCAGGGAATTGTTTTCAGTGCAGAGCTGGCCAGGTGAAATTAAATGGTCTGTTAAGATGGAAGTCAAACTCTAACCACCACAGTCCCCTGTGACCTTAAATTTATGAGTTCCTTAAAATCTCTAGCACTGTGTAGTCTTTGATGAATGGTTACCATGCTCACTGCCCCTGAAAGTTAATCCATTGAAAAAGTTGTGCCACTTAGATTATTCAGACTCTTACATCTTTGGTAAACATCTCATTTTTTTTTTTTTCCTAAACTGTCAATTTCTGAAAGTTTACTTCATGCCTAAAAAAAAAAAATCTGTGTGCTTTATTAATGTGACTTGCCACTTGTTCATTTGCTTATTTTTAGCAGCAGATATCTCATGCTTTTTCTGTCTGTGCTAATTGAATTTATGCAAACTTTGCCCTTAATGCCAGTGAGACAGACACCAGATTGAAGTCTAAAGTGTGTGTATTTGTGCATGGATTTCTTTAGAGTTGCTGTTTGTATTAAGAAGCACAGGAATCCTTCTGAAGACATAGGCAAGACATGCCACTTTGGAATGCTGGTGTTAGGAGCTTATTTGTTATTCTTTGCATCCTTGAAATTATTTATCTGAATTGATTCTTAGACAGGAATGTCTCATGTGTCATTGTGCACCAAGATGGACTAGTTTAGGAAAGATCTCATGGAAGTTCCAGTCAAATTGCATCTTCCTGAGAAGAAGGTATGCTGCTGTGATATATTTGAGGAGGTGAAAGAGGTTCTGTTCGATGAAACCTCAGCAGAACACTAAATTGTGGTTCAAATGTTTCAAAACTGATTTGCTTTGTAATAGCTTCAGTTGTAACTCTGTGAGCCCTCATCTTAAACCTTAGCAAAGAAAAATCCTTGAGTTTTTTAGGAGTGTCTGTAGAATCTTCCTTTCTCCCCGACTCTGATGATGGATACAGCTTCACGGGAGCTGAGCTGATAGGGAAGGAAGTAGGGAATCTGAGGGGAAGGGAAGTATAATTTCCTTTATTGCTAGATTATTTTATTTAACATAAATATTCCCTGACTAACCTGGAGCTGATTAAGACATGCCAGATCACTGAACAGGTTAGCCACCATTAATGGATGTAATTTTATAGAAAATTCTTTTTTGCCTCAAATAAAAAGTAATGAAGAACTCATCAACTAATTCAGCTAACACTTCATATTTCACTCCTGGAATGCCATGCTTCATTCCCATCTAACATAACCCCTGGGTAAAGAGGAATAATCCATTGCTTTTTAAAAATCCTCCTGAAAGTAAGTGAACTTGATCCAAAGACTAGTGAAATAATTGAAAATCTCCACGTTGCTTTAGGATGAGATCCTTTTTTTGACGAGTTATTTAATCTGCTGAGCACAGTATCCTGTTTTTTACAGGATATAAGTAGAACTGAAATAACAGCAATTCCAAAAGAATGTCAAAAGTCACTGTTTTCAGAGGTTCTGCTGGGTCAGGTTTTTCTAGGACGATTTTCAGAACTCTGCTATTTTTAACACATTTGCAAATATGACCTTTGTTTTTAGTGTCACTTTTTTTAGTTCTCCAGGTGGAGTTTCTCACTACCTTTGCTCTCTGGCTGTAACAATCAGAAATGCTAAGTGAAAGCTAAAGGTGGATATTAAAAAGTTGGCCTGTGACCAAATTGAAGTAACCCAGCACTTTGGTGAAATGATGCATGTTGGACACTTTAGATGTACATTAACCACATGAGAGCAGGCAACTACAGATGTGAAGAGGTTAATTACCATGAGTGAAACAAAACCACAAAGATGTTGTCAAATTAACCCACCTGACTGTGTCTCTTGAGCAACCGAAATACTGATAGGGACTGTGGAAAATAATTAAGTTTGTAATTAGTCATGGTAAATAATATGCTAATTATTTTAATTATTACATTTAACCCAATGGTATTAATTAGTTACTTTTTAAAATTCAGTTTTATTGTATTCTATCATATGAAGAGTCACAGTTTTGGGAATAAAATGTTAGTTAGGGTAAAATGGTCAGTACTCTGCCCAAGCCAGAAGAATCTCTCTATATCCTGTTTCATGAAAGAGGAACTCAGGGTCTTACCCATATCCAGAAACACTCTTTGGCAGAATCAACATATTTAATTTCAAAGACACTATGACATAACTCACTCTGCAGATGCCTAAAGCACCTTCACATTAAGTTGACATTATGTCTACAGTTGGGCTGAGAACTATTTTGCATTTCTTGGTGATAATTACCCAGAAACTCAGCCAGTGCCTTGGATAAAACCCTTTGGAGATTTCTTTGTGGAGGTTCTTAGAGTATATCTAGTAAGCAAGTTCAGACTTCAGCTCCTGCTACTCACTCTTTAATTTGTACCTAAAGGAAAAACTGGTACACTCCCTCCATGTACTGTGGTAGTGAGTAGGGGATTTGTCCAGGAGATGAAAGGTTTGAATTTGTTCTCTTTGTCTGAGGAAAACTGAAAAACCGTGACTTCTCAGGGCAGAACCATATTTACTAAGGTTTATTTGATTTGTTTTGGAAGAAAAATTTAAAATCCTGCCCAGAATAGGCAGAGGTTCCAAGGAGAAGGTATGATTTCTTGTGGTGCTAAATGGAGGCTTTCTTCTCCTGTCTTTTACACTCTGTCCAATTGCTTCTGTCAAGAACTTTTCTTTATTTGCTAAATGTCAACAGGTTCTATCTTTTGAATCTTGGCTGATTTTTGAGGAGTTTAACGGGCCACATAAAGGATAACTCAGTACCTAACAATTTACTGCACCTTAATCTAAGGACCTACAACAAACAAGGCTGTGGCTAGGTAAGGTGGCTTGAATCTGTTCCTAGATCTGACCTACAGCAATTAGTAAAGTGGTAACTATTAGCAGAGATGTCAGATTACTATGTACATAATGCAGATGTAAGTGATTACAAGGAGATAATATGACCTCTGTGTGCTAGCCCCCTTTTGATTCTAGCCCCAGCTTTCTCAAGATGATTTCATAAAATGTATGCAAGAAATTATTGAACAGAGCTCAGCTCTGGCTCTCTGTCTGTCCCTTCTACAACCCAAGAGTGAGCTGACCTTTTCCATCCATGGGTGGCAGGCATCCAGCTGTCCATCTCGGATGCATAGTTTGTTTTATGTGACATAAGTAAATGCATGCCAAGAGAATCTTAATCTCAGAGGATGAGTCTTCATTAACTATTGTCTCAACAAAAGCTTAGTGAGGACTAGGGCTTTATAATTGGACTGCATTGTTGTCTTCACTAGGAAAGATGTATGAACCTCATAACAAGCTTGTAATCTATGTGCAGCAAAACTGAGGTGCTGAGAATTGCTTTGCTGTGTGTCAGAACTTTAGAATATCATGGTCATGGAAGTCTATTTGATTAAAAGTTTGTTCTGGTTTTGTCTTGGATAGAACTAATTTTCTTCCTAGTATCTGTTGTGGTGTTGTGTTTTGGATTTCTTATTCGAATAGTTCTAGTTATTACTAAGTTGCTCAAACTTAGTCAAGGATTTTTCAGCTTCCCATGCTCTGCTAGTGAGGAGCTGCAGAGCTCCTTGAAGGAACAAAGCCAAACAGCTGACCCAAACTGGCCCAGGATATTCCATACCATATAGAATCATAGAATAGTTTGGGTTGGACGGGACCTCAAAGATCATCAAGTTCCAACCCCCCTGCCATAGGCAGGGACACCTCCCACTAGATCAGGCTGCTCAGTGCCTTGTCCAGCCTGGTCTTGAACACTCCCAGAGAGGGGGCATCCACAGCCTCTCTGGGCAACCTGTTCCAGTATTTCACCACCCTCACTGTAAAGAATTTCTTTCTTATGTCAAGTCTAAATCTACCCCCTTCCAATTTACATCCATTGTTTCTGGTCCTCCCATCAGATATCTTATTAAATTATATTAAGTGACATATTAATATGATGTCACACTTTGGTGCCTAAAACAGGGAGAGCTGCTTGTGGGGCTGAGATAGTTGCTGAGAGTCAGGTTGAGCATCAGTCATTGGGTGCCTTAGATACTTATGAAAAATAAAGCAAACCAGGAAACTCCTTGTGAGAAACCAGTAGCGAAATGCATGTGTAACAAAAAGGCAGATGTTTCTTTGCCTAGATTTTACTTCTCCTTATATGTACTTGGGCTTTTATATAGAAGTCCTTAACTTCAGGCCACTGAACTCTTGCTGAGATGCAGCATGTTCTATCTCAGTGTTGGTTTAACTGAACTGTGGCATTGTGGATGCATGGACAGTGCTTGCTATTATCTGTCTGATGTGTGCAGTGCAGACAGGTTTTCCTTGTGGCTACCCATCCTGCATTCAATTAAAAGCATTTTGACCTGACTGGAAGATATTTTATTTTTATAACTGTTCCATCACTTTGTTGAAAATAACTCTGGAACGTGCTTCTGAAAGTTCTGTTTCCTGTCAGCCAGTGAAATCACTTAATTGCCTGATAATTTGAGGTATTTCACCACATATATTCCCCTTTAATCAAGGTTTAATTCTGTTAGCCTCTAATTACACATTTCTGACTAATTGGACAGGATGTCCTAATTGTCAAACTTCTGCTGAGCTCAAGGTATAATTTAGGTCTGGAAAAAAACTGCTTTAACTCAATTTGTGATTCATTAAAACATAAGAATTTTAAAATCTTGCTTGATCTCCCCCTTCAATATTTGCATCAAATAGCACTAAATCAATTAAAATGGATGTTTTCCCATATGGTGAAGAAGTCTGTATAGAAAGCCTTGGAGAGACACTGTGGTAGTATGATCCATTCTAGACTTCCACAACAGATGATGAGAGACAGTAGTTGCACTAATTCTTGTAAAGGTTTCAGCTATGTGGAGTAAGGCTTTATAGTTGAATAATGAGAATTTTTTGTATTCCTTCTTCCATGTCTTCAGCTCTTGCATCGGATGCATCCATTTCTGCTGCAAAGATCTGGACATAGAGTTGTCTTGGGTATCTTATGCCCAAGCAATAGAGAATCCTGAAAGCAATAGAGAATTGCTAGAAATCTGTGAAAGAAAATCCAACAGAACTGAAAAACATTGTGAGGTCGTGTTGCAGTAGGTTGATCCCACATGAGTAGTGGCAGCAAAAAGAATCTCTTAAACTTAGGACTGTGCTTTTGACTGAACAAGTAAAATCAGCCTCTGCTCAAAGCAAGGTAGTCAATCTGATGAAGCATTTGCCACAAATGAGCCATTCCAGGGTGAGGTCACTGTTGTTTGTGGAGAAACTTACAGAAAGGTTAGAAGTCATCTATATACCTTTGAAAGTCTGGGCTAAATATCTACTCTCACTGACTCCAGTAGAAGTTGGGCTCCATGCCCTTTGTGTTCTGCCAATCACAAACTGCAGAAAGGACCGCAGGGATATCAAGACCTACAAACAAGCCTAAGAAATCAGATATGTACAAGTCAACTCATGTTTGTGACAATGAGACAATGGGAGGTAGCAGAATAAAACTACCAAATAGGAAAGGCATCTCATTTGAGGAGCAGATAAGAATATAACATTGCAGTGTTTCAATGCTCAGCATGTAAAACATCTGTTTAATTCCTTTATGTCTTGGGTGTCCTTGTGGCTAAAGATTTGACATTCAGAGAATTTTATTTGCTAACTCCATGGTAGTAAAATATTCCTTTTTAGTACTGTATACTGTAATACAGTGTTTCCATTTGTTTTAGCTGCTGGTGTAATAGAATAATTTCTACTGTGATGTCCTCTACTTGTCCTCAGCTGAAAGATGAGTTATCATGCTGAGGGGTAGAATAGAAAAAGTAATTTTTAGATAGACTTATCTCAGGAAACCTTAGACAAAACTGCTTTGGGTGGAGAATATGTGCTTGTCTGACTTGCAACCTCAAAGCATAGTTGTATTTTCCAATGAATATATATTAGTCATTTCTACTTGTGTTTTTAGAATAACAACCTGGGTAAAATGGAGACATCACCTTCAACATGCTCTCAAGATATTTTCTTCCTTTGTATGTACATAGACATGATCTCTCTCACTCCCTCCCCTCCATATACACTCACACAATATCAGAGCATGGGGGATGGTAAGATGAGGGGCAATGCTTTTAAACTTGAGAAGGGCAGGGTTAGATTAGACATCAGAAAGAAGTTCTTCATGAGGGTGGTGAGACACTGGCACAGGTTGTCCATTCCTGGAGACATTCAAGGCCAGGTTTGATAAGGTTCTAAGAAACCTGATCTAGTGCAGGATGTCCCTGTGCACTACAGGTAGGTTGGACTAGACGACCTTTGAAGGTCCCTTCCAACTCCATGGTTTTATGAAATGCAGATCCCCCATTTTAATGCATGCATTAATTCAGTTTTGTTGGAATTGACATTTGGTGCTCCAGGGTGATTTTGGAGATGAAAATGAAAAGTTTGTAACATTTTATAAAAGAATAAGGGACTTTAAAAATTATTATTTTAGGAACAGAATGACATTGCTACTAGCATTATTACAGAATAAAGACCAAGCCATGAAAAGGGTGTTGAATAAATGGCTTTGGAGATAGGGAGCTTTTGCTTTCCTAAAGATGAGTTTATACTTCTTAAATAATAGCTGTTTCACATTATTGAAGTCTGTTCCATCACCACAAATCACATCAGGGCCCTTCCTCACTTTCTTTTGTAGAAGTATGTTTAGAGTTCAGAAATACAAGTAAACACACCAAGATTTATTTGCCTTTTTAATACAGGGAGCACTCAGGCTCCATGTTGATTCACTGTTGATATAAATCCTAGTGTAGGCAGAATTCCCTTTCATGCTTTTGTGGGTTGTTTATTTTTTTAATCACATGGTATTCAGAATTGCATTTTAGCCAGTATATTGCAGTATATAGGGCATACAAAGTAGAGACAAACACACAGATTATTCCTGACAATCATTCTAAAATGTTAAATGTTATTTTTAATATTTTAAAGATTGTTCTTTTCTTCTGGGCTGCACAAGAGCAAGATTTTGTAACAGTCTTGGCTTCAAAAATCATGATGAATTTGCAAAAATATAAAAGACTTTGAATCAAGCTCCAAGAAGTCCTATGAACTGTTCTAAATCTCTTCATTCCTGGTGTCAGGTTGTTTGCATGCATCTGAGTTCTCTGCAGGCAAACAGGTGTTGCTCATATCACACACTTTTACTACTGTAACTTGTCCATTTGTCTTTCAACACCATCATTTCTTACTATTGTCCCTTTTATTTTATTCAGCTTTGTCTTTAATGAGATTTTTGTCATAGAACCTTCCTAGAAGGAAGGAAGATGAACATTTGCCATGTCTAAAATGTGATATTTGCAGCTTCAAACCCACAGTTGCTGCCTGCAGGAGAGTAGTGAAGCCTAGAAATTACAAATACAAGCATCAGAGCAAAAGCCTGTTCTCTAAGTAGATCCTGTGCTTTGGGAAGTAGCTGATGGAGTCCTGTTAGGTGATAATGTAGAGGAAATGCATTTATTTTGTACTGTGCCTGCTGTAGACAGTGCTGTTGTCAAGCTGCATTGCTGTGTGCAGATTACCAGTCTTTTCTGCTAAAATTTTTTAGCACACTCTGGTCACTCGCAGAAAGCAGGCTGGTAGAATTCCTAGAATACTACTTTTCCCCAAGTTTCCTCTGATGAAGGTGTGCAGGAGAAAAGAACTAATCCAATTAAGTAGAAAGTCTCAAAGACACTTTGATGCTCAGTTTAGCATATAAAAAAAATCATCAATAAATGTCCATTTAGCAGGACTTCTGAAGAAAACATGGATTATTTGACAAAGCTGTATTTGTGGGTTTCTAATTAGTTACACAGAGTTTATTTCTTTTGGGGTTTTTTGTTAGTTTTTTGTTATTTTGGGGGTTTTTTTTACCTTTTGTGGGATTTTTTTTTCAATGAGAAGAATGTGAGCAGAGTACATATCTACCAGTACTTTCTTTGAGAAAATGAAATAAATTTAAAATCTCAGAACTTTGATGTCACTGTGACATTAAGAGATCACATGTAGCTTCCAAAGGTACTGAAATAAAAGCCAGTGCCTGGACATGCTCCATGGTGCAAAAGAAGGGAAACTATACCTCTACCTGATGTGTGGAAGGTACCTAAATTATCCAGTCTCAGAGCCTGGTCTCTCTTCATCAAAGTCTCTGGCAAAAGTGTAGTTTATGCCCTACTTTGAACTCAGACCTTTCATGGCTTCACAGTGAGTGAAAGAACTTGCCTTTACTTGTTTTTGATGCAACAAGTACCTGCTTTGACTTTTCACTGTTATTTTACCACCTGATCCATACAATTTCATGGAAGATATTTTTCCTGGTTTATTTTGGTTTTTTTTTTTTTTTTTATTTTCAGAAGTCTGCAGATTTTTTTACTATTTATTCCTCAACTTTGAGCTTCTGTGATCAAAAGTAGGAAAGGTAGATGAGTACATAGAAGATGCATTTTTTACACATGGGATCATAGGTATATGATATGAAACTTGTAATAAATTTGTAATAAAACTTTAGCCAAGAATAATTCCAAGCAAGTTGTGCATAGCAGGTATAGCTGAGTAAAAAGAGGTTGCTTGGAAAGGTGAATGTGTGTGGCCCTGGTTTTTTCTCTGTTATATTCTAAATGGCAACAAGATAAGCACGTTGAATTTATTTTCAGAACTTGAGTGGGATAAAGCCCAAAAAATCAAGAAAGCAAACAAACAGAAGCAGATTTGTAGTCAACAGTTTTTGTCTTAGTTCAAGAAAGCATAAAGACCAAAATTCAAGGAGGAGAAAGATTTGTGGACGTTTATGAAGTGCTAAGGTCATGCTTATACTTCCTTGTTTTCACAACATGCACTTTGAACGTCTCCATAAATTCCAGTTTGCCCTTACAGCACAGATGGCTAAAAGAGATTTGCACCAAAAGCTCTAGATTTATGTTTACCAATCACTGAACCCAGAAGCACTGAAAGATTTGCCGTGGTAGTTTGACTTGAATAGTTATGTCAGTTCTCATCAATACAACTAATGCCTGTGCAGTGTGAGCTGTGGCATGAGCAAGAATAAAGAACGTTGTTTATTGGTGCTATTTGAAAGCCATTATTGTGGAGCAGGCAAGACAGAACAGCTGTTACCTCTTAGAGAGAACTTCTGTTACTGTGCATCCATGGCATGGGACAAGAAACTCCCTTGAATTTGTTTTCTTTATTGTAATCAGTGGCACAGAAGCACAGGGGAATGATGTAAGAATGGGGGGAATGTGCAAGGACCTTATCTCTGTCTCTGGCAGACCACTGGAAATGGCAGCTAAGTGAAATCTCCACTTTCTGGACTGCTCTTCCTTTTCAATATGGGTCGCTTGGTGGGTTTGCATAGAGATGGGAGAAGGTAGAGACATTTGTTAGGGTGTATGTCATCTCCATGCTATGGAAAGAGACACTTGGAAGTGTTAGTTGCTTATGGTATCTGCTGATGTGCACATCTCCATGTAATCCTTGCTTCTACTCCATTGCACACAAATCAGGTTAGTTGAAATGTAACCAGTATGGAATGAGCACTATAAAGAGCAGAGTTTTCACTCTGTTAATATGATTTTAATCAAATGCTCTGTTGTGTCGTTGCAGCCTGTGGGAATTAAGACAGCTTATTTCAGCTTTTTGATATTCAGTATCCCTAAAAGCCATAGAATCTTCTCCAGTTATATATTGACAACGGTGACTCTAGCGAGCCTCCTTCAGACAGGACCTGGAATGACACTGGGTCCATCTGCAATGGCAGTGGGGACTGAGAGTATTCAGAGGGTGAAGACCCCTGGAATAGAAATTAAAATAGCACTTGGAAACGTACTTTAACTGATGTTTAAAAAGATACAGATGCAGTTTTCATCTGGATTATTGTTAGTGACTCAACCAGAGTAGTTTTACTGATTCTGTGCTGGCTTTCACCCAATTAGTATGCAGAAATCATTGCTAATTAGAGAGATACAGGAGATTGACTTTGCTGTTATTCGTAGAGCAATGTCTACACCATTTAAGCAACATGTCACAAGAGTTGTGTGTGGAGCGGAAACAGTGTATCCTGCTTCCAGTAACGTGGAAGTCAAAGGAAGCTGCTCTGAGCTGTGTACAAGAACTAGCCTTTGTGAAACATGCTTTTTAGTGGCCATGCTTTTTATTGAATTTCCAGGAACAGATGAAATATTTTCAGTTAAAAATGTAGTGGACAGTGGACAATGTATCTTTGTGGGAAGAGTTGGATGAATTGGATGATGAGGGATCTGAAGCTAAATTTGGATTCACTTCAAAGATCCACCTCCTGTATACATGCTGAACTTAGGTAAGAGATCATGTCCCTCATGTCTTCATTTGCCAGTTTTTCCCTTTGAAGAGCTTAGAAAAGCATTTAACGACTTCTGAGGTAGATCTGCTGTGTATTGATAATATGGCACATGACACTATACAATTTTAGCTACAGACACTTTTTCTTCATTTCTGAAGCTTGGAGGTTTTTATTTTGATGTCCAACATGCAAAGCTGGTTTTTTTGGTATTTTTTTAACTTGGTATCAAATTCCCTTCTATATTTTTCATTATGTATAGGTCACAAATTAAAGATTTTTTTATATTTCTGTCTTTAAGGTGGAATAATCCAGTTTACTTAGAGGTAAAACTTCAAATGCCTTTCTCAGATGTGAATGAGTTAAAAGCTTTGCATGTCTCATATGCATGCTGCCTTTTGGGAGGAGTGTAGACTATCCTAATGAAAACCAGAACACACTATGAAGACTTCATCCTCCCCATGAAGTCCTGCATATGCAGCCAGGAGGTATGGATTGGATGCATTTATTTCAAGATTTGTCTCTGACATAGAAAATATGACTTGCCTTTTCTATACTTAGTATCTTAATGTGTTTCCACCTGCTTAAGGACATCCACTGTTCCTCCAGTTTGCATCTACTGCTGTGTCTCACATGAGGAATAATAAATCAGTCACTTGAAATGTCACTGGTGGGTGGATTAATAGGCATTAAAGGAGAGTTCATGTCATTGCAGGTGTGAGAATTGATGAGTTAAATGTTATATATGCTTGCCCTGTTCTCAATTCTCTTTCCTCACAATCTCAGTTGGCCACTGTTGGAGGCAAGTTACTGAGTTAAATTAAACTGTTCTGCGACCTATGCTGCTACTCTCAGTTAGGTTTTTATGTTCCAGGTGTCACTACAAGAGATGGTTATAGACAGCCCTGGATTCATCCTGCTTGTTAGCATTGATTTGGGAGCCCACCAACCGCTGTGCATAGCACTGAGCAGTGCTGGGTCTGAATTAATAAGCCATGCTAAACTCAGCAGGCAGGGAGCCACACTGGTGGAGCTGCAGTCTCCAGACTGAAGCTGGGTCATGATCCACCAGATTGAGCACTGGCACAGCTCATGTGTGATTGTCTGCATCCACTCGGCTGCGTTGTTTATCATTTGGCCAACTGAGGGGCATGATACTGGATCAGCATTGCTTGGTTTGCATTTGGAAGGTCCGTTTTCTGAACACGATGCATTGGAAATGTTTATTTCCTCTGTCTCTCCTCTTCCAAAGGAAAAAAAAATCTTTATGAATGAGGCTCTGAATAAAGCTGGGAACCCAAAAAACTCCATCAGATAGTCTGATGATTATCCATAATGTCTGAGGTGCCAAATCTACATAGAGATGAAATAGTATAAAAGGACACTCATTTATGATGATCTAAGGGCATAAATGGGGTGCAAATAAAGGTACAAGTTAGCATATGTGATTGGAAAAGGCTGGCCATCTTTTGGCACATTCATAGTTTAGATAGATGTTTCAATTTCAGACCTGGCAATAATTCATCTGTCCCAAAATATGTCTGTGTTTCTGTAAGAATATCAACTGCTCTGAGATGAAATCACAGCATCTTTTATAATTTTCAAATTGTACACATGGTGGAGATGACTTTGAGAATAATCTCTCTCTTCTGTCTCACCAGTCTTGTACCAACACACAGACCCTTTAAATGTGGCTCTGTCAGTAGAGAAATAAGAGAAAATTTACACTTCTGGTATTTTTACTGTAATTTAAAAATTATTCTAAGAGCAGAAATTACTAGAACTTGCAGTGTTTCACAGAACTCCTCAAAGTCACTTCCATTTTTCAAGAAGACAGTGCTTGTCTTTTATGTATCCTCAAAAGTTCTAGTGCAGAATAAACCCATCAACATCAGCTGCTTTCACCTAAAATACCTGTGTCTGAGGTACAAGCCTTTCAGGCCTGTTTGTATAAGCCAAAGAAGGGTATTTTGAATTCTGAGAGGGGAATTAGCTAGTCCATGCTGCAGAATGAGTTAAACAGCGAACCACAGAATTTTTGCTGTTTCCCACTACTGTCTGGTGAAAGATGTAACAGTTTCATTTTGTTCTGTAGATAAGGACCAGTTATATAGATTTAGTTGAGTGCTTCTGCTTGAATCTTCTGGTGTATGAATTAATTTGCATCAGCTGGGTTCTTATAATCACTTTATGTTCAACACTTCTATTCACTGCATTCAGTTGCAGAAACTTTGGTATTTTATAAAAGTTTTCAAGAAACAAATGCAGCACAAGCACCTGCAGTAGCACCCCCCCTTTGATAGAGCCACAGCACATCATTTATGTGGAACAAGTCTGAACACTTTCCTTATTCTGTACCCACTTCTGACATGATCTGACAGCATCAGCCAAGCCTCCTAATGACAACAGATGATCAGACATCACGTCACTGCATTAGTGTGTGTGAGTGAGAGACAGGTGTAATGAAACAGAACTGATAGGACAACATTCTTTGAGGTCCTAGTTCCCCTAAGGATTAGCATGAAATAAACCCTGCCCTGTAGACTTGGCTTATCTAGGAAACAACACTGGAATGAGTTAAGTTCTGTTGTAACTGCACTGATTCCTGTGATATTTTTAACAAATATGAACTCTGGAAGGTCTGAGCCATACTTGGGGGTTTTTTTCTGGAATTTGGATCACAGAATATTCTAGCTGGGAGTCTTTTCCTTCATTCATCTTGGTTAGAAAAGGTGCATGTGTTTCTCAAGCCATCCTTATTTAACTGAGAGTATATATGAGTCAGACAGTTCATGAACACAGATCATCCTTAAAAGACTAAAAAAAAAAGAAAAAGAGATTTTTTTTTTCTGTAAGAAATTACTGTTTTCTCCAGGAAAACTCTTTTCAAAGGAAAAATGTATTACTGTGGTCACTCTGCCACGTGTGTGAGTGTTATGGAGTTTTCATGTGGAGCATGAAACTGTCAATATAAGAAGAAATTCCCTACGATTCCATTCTTATATGGAATAACTGTTGATTTCCACAGTGAAGCAGAATGATTGACTTTATAATATGGCTTTAAAATGGAGAGGCCTTTATTGAAACAAGGACACAGTGATATTCACACATCTACCAGTAGGGGCTACAATGTAACTCATGGAGTAAACACATTAAGAAAAAATTAATAAACAGCCTCAGAAAAGAGCATGTGGTGGAATTACCCCAAGGGACCTAAATATAGTGTTCTACCAGATGGACTGCAGGAGAAACACCATCTGATTACAACAATGTAGGCTTTTCTATATGGCTGTTGCTCCACATGAACTTATGTGCTGGATTTTTTTATAAATTCCTCACTAGCTTGTTTAGGAAAATCCTTCCTTATGCATTGCTTTTTCTCCCCTTTGTTACTTCAAAGCTTCTCTACATTGAAAATCTTAGTAACAGCTTCATTAAATTGAATAGAGCCATTGCAATCGGAGGGAAAAGAAAAATTAACCACTGAAATATACAGACTTGTTTAGTTTTGTTCTTTCTTTGTGACTAGTTTCACTGTCAAATAAAATTGAATTTTTTGGATATAAATATTGGCATCTTTCAGGCTTTAGTCTCTCTTTCAAAGCACACTGGACAAACAGCAGCAATTGATTGTAGTCTTGTTTAAAGCAGTCAGGGAACTTTGTAGGAGTTCAAATTACTATCCCAAAGCCCATGCTGTAGAATATTCACATTTTTTTGTGTGTAATGGCATTATAAAATACATGTTTTAATTGCAGTGTTTAAATTTGCAACCTGTTAATCTCTAAATATATCCAACACTCCACAAAACAAATGCAGAAAGTTATATACTTATTCTTATAATTAAATTTGTCTCTGCCTAAGTGATTGGACTAAATGAGCTGGATTTAATTTAATCTTTTCAGCTTCTGCTCAAAACACATCACACACACAATCACAGAATGTCAGGGATTGGAAGGGACTTCAAGAGATCAATCCCCCTGCTGGAGCAGGAACACCCAGATCAGGTCACACGAGGCAGGATTTGAATGGCTCCAGAGAAGGAGACCCCACATATTCTCTGGGCAGCCTGTGCCACTGTTCTGTCACCCTCACCCTGACAAAGGTTTTTCTCATATTTCTGTGGAACCTCCTCTGTTCCATTGCCTCTCGTCCTATCATTGGAGGTCACTGAAAAAAGCCTGGCTCCATCCTCCTGACACTCACCTTTTCCATGTTTTACAAACATTAATGAGGTCACTCATGAGTGTTTACCTCACATATCTGCTTCTCCTTCATAGTGCTCCTCACTACCTCTGTTTGCATTTAGCTTTTTACATGGTTTAAATTCCATATTAAGTATTAAATTTCATTTCAACAAGGGAGAAAAGCCTTTGTTTTATGATACCTTAATTCCTGACATTGTTTGCTAAATGTGATGTGACTCAAGAAACTTCTACATTTATCACTTCTTGGATTTGTGGTTATCTATGGTGCAGTGCTGTAATAAGGCTGCTTTTAAGAATGATGAAGGAACTTGTCTTTTTTTTTCTATCTTTTTTTTTTAAATAAATTACTTCTGTAGACTCAAATTCTGTGAAAAAACATTTCTATTGCTTAGGTAGCAGTCTGTGCTTGACCGAGCTGCTAATGGTATCTTCTATAACTACTATTTATGATGAAAGGATAATAAATTTTGGGGGTAATTTTAAAAAATATTTTTGCATTTTTTTGCTTTAAAAAATAGTCATTGGAAAAAAATATGACCAAAATTTGAGCAAAAATTTTGCTTAGAAATATCCTAAGTAGCCATTTTCATATCCCATATGTCTGGAACAAGAAAAGTCCCTAATGTTCATTTAAGCAGGCCCTATTCAGCAACATAACAATGATTTACTTCTTACTCATGAGATTATTGATACAAATTAGAAATATTCTTGCTGATTTTCAGTTCTTCTTGACCTATGTAAAATCCCAGTCAGTCACCTAGGGGTGAAAGGTTCCTTGCTTAGCTAGAACTGTATGTTTAAATTAATAAATCACTATCAGGACTTTTAACCAGATCACTGTGAAGGTTAATGTAATGAATATTCACAAGTACTAATGTAAATCTAACCCTGCAAAATATGAGTGGGAAGACCCTTAAAGAATTAACAACCAGCTGTATCATCCATCATTTTTTTAGATCAATGTTACATGGATCATAGCTTAATTCATTGCTACTCCCTGTCCTGTCTCACAAAGTCTCTTGTTACTGATACCAAAAGAGAGATTGGATGTCTCCTTTGATAATTAGTTTTTATTTTAAGTACTGTGTATTACCCTTCAGGTTTAAACTATGTGAGAGTGACTGCAATCCCTCTAATGACTGATCTCAAGCTCCTCATAGTTGTAGTAAGTTAATAAAGAATAACATGAGCAAATATAAGCCAGGGGAGGTATGACAAGCTCACTTTCAAGCAATCAGCAGGCTGCTAAGGAAAAAAATAGTTCCTTAAATATGCCCTTGGCTCATCTAGCCAGTCTCCCCTTAATTTTTCAGTTGTAACTCATTCAGAAAATTATGGTTTTTGACCAAAAGGAAAAAAAAAATTCACAAGAGAGAAGAGAACATGTTTGCCACAATTTCCTGGTGAAGTTCTGCTTGGATCAGTTTGTTAGGAGGACAAAGCTCATAGGCTTTTCTGTGAATGGGGAGACCAAGTAAGCATCTACAGGATTTCCACTGATATTGATGTCACAAACTGCCTGATGGAATTTAATCTGCTTTGTAACTATGAGGCAATGCATAAGCTCCTGTGGCTGTGAATGAGTTAATGGAATGACTTTTCCCCTCTACCTTCATTCCTTCCCTCCCTATGATCGCAGGGCAGCAGGATTAAGTGGCAGCTCTTCTGAAAGGCTGCAGCCCAGACACGAAGGTACAGGCTGGCACTTGGCCAGAGAAGTATATCTTAGGCAGGAGAAGATTAGAACCACATATTGCCATATTTTTATGTAGAAGATGATGGGAGACAGATAAATTAAGAGCAGGGTTTGGTCCCATACTCTTTAGACCTCCCCCTGTAAGAAGAGACCAATTTTGGATTTTCTCTTTCACCTCCAGGGGTGGAGGCAACAATCCCAACACAAACAGACTGAACTTCATATAGGAGAAAATCTGAAAAATATGCATGGATTTAGAGAGTTTTTTGATTTTTTTTTCTTTTGTTTTGGTGTTTGGTGGGTTTTTTTGGCTTTTGGGTTTTTTTAACTCGGAGAGCAGAAAAAGTTACAGAGATGATGAATTTTTTAGATCTTGGGATTTTGCTATGGGAGATGTGGACGCCAGGGGGTGCAATGACCACTTTCTGGAGCGCTGACGATGCCAAGATGCAATTGCATCCCCTCTCTATGTAGGTTAAACAGAGGAGAGATTATTCTATGAGATATGTTCTAAGGAAACTCTCTTTAATAATTGTCTTGCCAGCAATTCACTTTAAAAAACTTAATTTTTTATTATACATCTTCAAGCATGCTCTTTTGAGTATCTGGCAACATGAATGAGACTGAAAAGCCAGGAGAGCTGGGATGTTCTGAAGCATCATAGCCAATTCCTACACCCAAAGTATTGTAGCATAATCTCTATAATTGTTTTCAGCAGAACTAAGCTATGCAGTGGAGCTTCTGACAATCTGCATGATGATAGAATAAAATTAATTGTAAAAGATTCTTAGATACTTGGTAATATTAAATATTATAGGATTATTCTCCGGTCTTGAGCTCATTTTGCTGAAGTGAGAAATCCTTTCACATTATTGTCAGCATGCAGCTTTCCATGCAAAATCAATTCTGATGACAACACTGGCACTGAAATGAACTCAGAAGGCTGTTCCATTGTATTTATGAAGTCAATCCCTTATTATTTGTCTATAGAAAAACATATATGTTGTGTTGAAAAGCTTGCAGATAAATAGCTCAGTGTACATCACTTCATCTCTTATTATGAAAATTGCTGCGATCATTTAGATGTAACAGATTTGGGACTTCATAGTTAGCAACACAGTTGCTGCGGAAGAAATGAAAGAAAAATATTGATAAGAAAACTTGGTTCAGCAAAATGAGAAGAATAATGTAAAACATTTCCAGCAAAGCTGTTCAATCACAAAGCTAATATTAAAAGACATATCAGTTTGTGGAAAAACCCACAAAACAAGTGAAGAGAGTTTCAGTAAATGCTGACAGATAAATTAAGTAATAAATGGGTTGAAAGGTTTTTTGTTACTTATCTTGATCTAAATAAGCAAGTACATAATTGTAATTGACCACAGTTAAACCCATTTGCAGTTCACTGTTCAGTGAACATTTTGAAGATACGTAATTTCAGTTGTGAAAGCAAAATGAGATAAATGTGATAGGGCTTCCCTTAGTGATATCTGAAGCATAAAATGCCTGTCTTCAACCTATAACCTCTTAAAAATAGAGCTAATGTGAGTGAGCATGGTGCCATTCATTAGCATGTCAATGGTGATTCTCTACCATGGTGCCATTAAATTACGGTGGTGATAATTGAGACATTAAAAAAAGACAGATGCTAGGTCTGTTTCTAGGCTCTTATAAGCAATTAAATTTCAATGAGCTAACATAACACAGCTACAGCAAAGATTAACAATTGGGAATATTTTTCTGTAAGATTGCCTTTCTCCAACTGAATGAATATTTTAAAGGGCCAAATTTTCAGTGCAGGCTCTGCTTGGTTGATGTGATTTCAGTGTCATTAAATGGGCCAAAGTCTGGCCTAAAGGAGCTAATCAAGCTCTTCACAACAGGGATGAATGTGATGAGGGATGAGGTTTTTAATTGACATGGATTCAGTGCATTCTCTGCCTAAAAAGCATGGGAAGTGGGAGAATGTGCTAGGGAGAAAACTTCAGTGAAACAGAAGGTTCACCTGTTATCTAGAGACTCTGGGGTGTGATAGAGGGAATGAAGGTTTCCAGATTGTGGCGCTGTAGAGTAAAAGAAATGGAGAGATGTTGTGGATTCTGCCCCTGAAAGATCTGCTCTCCTTTAGTAATGACAACCTGGTCAACTCCAATGGTTGCTGAGGGGTCCTTGCTTGGGGAAAACTTCTCCATTACAACATTCTGTTCATGTGGGAGAGGAGCAGGGCTGATGAACAAAGCTTCTAAAGCAAAAGCAAAACTAGGAGAAGCAAATCCTATTGGCCCTCTGGAACCTGAATATTTCATTTGAGTAATTTCATAAATTTTTATTTTGTTCATGTGTTTAGAGGATTCATTTTCTTACCACACTGTGACATGATAGTCAAAATTGTCCATGGTTTGTAACAGGGCTCAATTGTGCCAACCTAAATACTTTCTTTTCTCAGCTAGGTCAGTGTCTCCCCTTTGCCTTGTATTGAACCAGTCTGATGCATCAACTCAGAGGTCTTGAATGATGTAGTTCTGTTATGAATTAGTTAGAAGCACTGACTGTTGTCTAAAATGTGGATTGTACCTAGCCCTCACACACATTAGCAGCCTCTAATAAGAGCATTCCAGCATTTAGCAAATATCTGGGAAGACAAGGGGTAAGGACTGGCCCTTAGCTTCCGAATTCTCTCTCAAATGGTGCTGGGAAACTAAATGCTAGATACGATGTTCAGGGAACTTAAAAACATGCACCAGATTGCACTGAGGCAGGTCTTTGTGTTCCTAAGACAGCTTCTTATGTAAATCACTTGCAACTGTCAAAACCTGTGGTATGTCTTTGGGTTTTGAGGCAAACTTGCTTGTGTCTGAATGGCAAAAAAAATTATAGAGACTGTCCTGCTTCTTTTTCAGTCATGTCTGTGGAACACTATCTCTGCTTGCTAAGGTCTAAATCCAACATGGATAAACTCTTTTGCTTCCCTATGACATGTCAGAATCTTGGGGCTTGAAAATGGTAGGAAATTTCTGGGGGAATGGACAGGGCAAGACTAGAAGAGGCAGCAGGATCTCTTCCTCAACCCCTTGTCTTCCCAGATATTTGCTAAATGATGGAATTCTCTTATTAGAGGATGGAAAAGCCAGAATTTCTTTCTCTTTGCTGGAATGTTTTTGTATCATACAAGGGACACTGGATAAAGATGGTATTTCTCAGGTGACTCACAAGTATCAGAGATCTATCCAATGTCTGTGCAATATGTTCTGATGCCTTCTAGTGTATCTTTCCATAGCAGATTTTCTGAAGAGTTGTCTAATAGCTGGGGGATCTGTCTTCTAGTCAAATTAAACTTAGGAGATAATAGCAGGTTAATAGTTTTCTATTCATCAGGAACAAATTCCAGTGTAAAAGATCTGCTTGCAGACTATGGACCATGCTAGTGCACATCATCTTATTCTGCTGGTTTCCTCTGAGGTATGGCCATCTATACCAATCTGAATAGTTGCCCTTCTATGTCTAACAGTGACAGCATATGGCTTTTAAG
The DNA here is from genome assembly GCA_013400935.1 of Turnix velox. Taxonomy (NCBI): domain Eukaryota; kingdom Metazoa; phylum Chordata; class Aves; order Charadriiformes; family Turnicidae; genus Turnix; species Turnix velox. The sequence continues at coordinate 182,658 of VZTY01019998.1, forward strand.
AACTTCGTGCCGTTATGCTTTAAATCAGAGTGTTCATTAGCATCTCAAAAAGCATCATAGCATGGATTGAGTTATCTGTAATAGCTTCAATATGGCAACACCTGGCTCAACAGGTGTCCGAAGTCACAGCAGCCCATCTGCTAGTGGTCCAGTTGGATGCTTTCTAAATGCATCTAGCAAGAAAGCAAGGACACTGGGGAATAAAGCTGGAGAGAGGGAATCCAACAACCTGCAGTCAGAATGCCAGGTACCGAAGCACAGGAGGAATGTGTATTGTAAGTAAGGCTTCTCATTCTGTGTTTCAGTCTGCCGGGAAGTTTAGAAGCAATGTGAAATTTTAAATAAAAGCTAGATATAAACTCAGAGACAATCACCAGCTGTTCATTTCTCTTCTGCAGCATGTGGAGGAACAAAGGCACATAAAAGACTGACAAAAGGATTGAAACAGCATAGAGCAGCATCTGTGTGGCATGTTTCCCACTACCACAGGGCCTCTGTCTTCACAGATGAGTTTCACAACAGCGATAAGAGACAAGTGGGTAACGTTATTGCCCAGTGCTAAAGATCTGTCTGGTATGTAAGTGGTTGTGTACATCTTTACTAAGCCATGCCCTGCTCTAATCATATGTGACTATACCCAGCAGGATGACTCCCTCTGTGCTGCAACAGCTCTGTGCCTATAAGAAACAAACCTTTACTCAGGCAACCTTGGCTGTAAGTTTTCTAATGCATAAAAGCTGCTGCTTATAGTGTTAAAACTTAACTCTGTTATCTCTGCCTCATTCTTGTGGATTAGCAGCAGGGCTCCTGGCATGTGATAGCGTGCCAGTTAAACTTACTGTGCTGGCAAGAGAACAGCCCAGACAGAATACAGAGCACCAAAAATCTGAAGGTCCTGAATGGCCATGAGTATTGATATAAGCAGAGCTGGCAGGCACCATCCATCCTGTTTGCTTCTAGTGCTGGGGGAATTAGTGTTTTGATTTGGTTGGTTGGCTTTTGAGGAAGAAGACAGCAGAGGGAGGATGGTCTGTGAACCTCACCTGGCCTTATCCAGCACTCTGGTTCAGGTTGTGTCTTCACAATGATGTTTTCCACCAACCTGCATCCCACAGAGGAATCATTCTGGTGCATAAAGCCAGGCTGTGTGGGACTGATTCACTCAGCACCAGCCCAGTAGCAGAAGGGCAAACGAGGATACTGTTGAGGAGAGACAGAAGCAGACATGCTGCCAGGACCCTGAGGGTAGGAAGGAAAGAGACTTTTTATAAAGATCCTGTGATACCGCAAAAAGCTGTTGTCTCCAGAGGTGGCACTCAGAGATGCTTGATCTAAAAGCTGGCCCACAGAAGGTTTTCCCAGTAAGGAGGGACTTGCTAGGTCAGAGCTTTTCCTGCATTGGAAGTTTGTTTAACTTATGTCCTAATGCAATAGTAGAGCAGAGATTCAGAACTTTCTTCTGCTGAGCCTTTACAGCACCTGACATCAGCAAGTGATTTAGATCCTGTGTGTCATTTAGTGAGTGGCCTTCCCTTTTCTAGTAAGTTCAGCTCCAGAAAAAACTAATTTGGTTTCACAGATAGCACGAAAGTGATATCTGTCTCCCTGTCTGTAGGAGAGCTGGGCTTAGAGGAACAAGGCTGTCCTCCCAGTGTTCCTGCTGACACCAAAGCACATTGCCTGGACAGTCATTTGCTGTTAGTTTTTGCTCCACAGGTTTTAAGAACCTCTTTTTCTGTCATGTAATGACATAGGGCTTAGACATTATTAATTCAGAAAACAGATTCTTTTTCATGTTCTCAAATACCCTTATTATTATTAGCCATAGGAAAGCCATCTTGAACACACTGATTTTGTGTATGTTCCCTTCATAGAAAAGGAATGAAGTGATGCCAAATTTGTTATCATTAAGAAAGGCTAGATTGTAAGACTCTCTTTGTATTAATATCTGCAATCTGTATGGAAAAAGTCCTCTCTACTAGTGTTTCAAAGGAATTCATTAGTGTTTTGAAGGAATTTCAATCTTGCTTCTTCCCCTGTGAACTTGTGTACCCAATTTTGACTTAAGCACATTGTCCAGGGTAGCACAGTGGAACAGAAACATAAATGTTCACAGTACAGGGTCTAGTTTCTCTCCCCTAGCTATAATTTGTATGAAAAGCAATCAAATTGCAGCCCAGTGTAGGAAATAATGGAAGGTATGGTCTTATATGTGAATTTTCCAATTGCTTTGTTGAGGAGCACATAGCCCTGTCACCAGCACAGTATGGTCTGCTCAGGCTTTTCTAACAAATGTTCAACCAGCTTGAATGGGTGGAACAGGATCCTGTCCACTGGCAAATTTCCTCACTGTGTAAGTGCTGTATAATGACAGCTGGCTTGGGGGTTGTTTGAGACATTAAAAGCATAAAAGGTGAAAGCTGAACATGTATATAAGTACCTTCTAATCAAAGGAGAAAAGTAAAGGTCTTTTTTTGCTTACATTTTATTTCTTACATAAAGCTTCTAAGCTTTACATTTGCCTTTCCAGCCATGTCCTCTAGCCTGAAATGTATCAGTAAGATCTGTCCTGATGACATTCCCTCTCTGGAACATGTGCAGGGCTGAAAGTCACCTTTCTCTGCAGACAGAGCTCATCTTTGCACTATAGAAGGTGCCAGATACTGATAATGAAGTTCTGGATTTGGCAACCCCTTTCCACATTAAATATCCCTGACATAGGATGCATCTCTGGGTAAAAACCTGACATTCATTTCAATATTTTCCCCTCTTTGCTACAGACATCCCAACATTCACATATGTTTACTGAATGGAGAAAAATATCCTGTTATGATACTGTATTGAAAACCATGCCAGTCTGTGAGGAAAGAACAACACGTGAAAAGATGGGAGGAGAGCTTAGAATTTGTATATCCTACATTAACAGGATTTAATTGAGATTTTAATTTTTCTTCTATTTCAGTTGCTGGTCTTGTGTCAGTCTTGCAGTTTGAATGCTAACCTTGCACTAGAAGATGATATATATGCTCTTGTGTTGTCTTGGTGCGGGGTATAGCAGGCACATACATGCCTTTATTATTTTGAACAAAAGTGCTAGAACTTAAAATCTTTATCCTTCATCACCTTTGGTACCTGCTCTCTCTGGAGCAGGTATATCTTTTCTGTGGTCTTTTGCTTTCTTACATGACCTCATTAATGTTGATAAATATGTAAAGGGTGAGTGTCAGAAGGATGGAGCCAGGCTCTTCTCAGTGACCTCCAACTATAGGACAAGGGGCAATAGGTACAAGATGGAACACAGGAGGTTCTACAGAAATATGAGAAAAAACTTTTTCACAGTGAGGGTGAAAGAACAGTGGCACAGGCTGCCCAGAGAAGTTGTGGAGTCTCCTCTGGAGACACTCAAATCCAAGCTGGATGCATTCATATGTGAGTTGGTTTGGGTGTTCCTGCTCCAGCAGGAGGATTGGGCTATATGACCTCTTGAGGTGCCTTCCAATCACTGATATTCTGTGAGTCTGCGGATTTATTGATTTTCAGAGTCTAATTTAACTATTTAGGTAGAGTTAACAGGTTAGTGGTTTGGGTTTTTCTTTTTTCCCCTGGTAAATATTAACAAAAAGGCAAGAAATATTTTAAATGTAGTGGATTTGGTTTTGATCATGAGTTTCCAAGAAATATTTCCATACAGGATAAGGGTTAATCTGCATTTCTCCACAAAACCCATGAAAGGTGGTTTTGATTTGAATGTGCTTGGGGCTTTGTATTATGAGTATTTCAGTCCTGAAAGTATTTTTCTTATTTTTTGTGTAAGAAAATGAAGAATTTTTGATGATAGTTTAAATCTGTCCATCTACATAGTCTTGTCTTACCTGGCAGTTTTGCCTCTGTACTCAAAGCACTCACCTTGCCATGGAAAAGTGTAAATGTTTAGTGGACTGTGACACAGCTCTCTCCAGTCTGACAGGTGTGAAGGAGAGCAGTTTCATGGGATAAGTCTCCTGGGCTGGTGCATCTTAACCATGTCTTTACTCAGGTTTCATTTTTTTTATGGAAAGCTCTCATGATACCAAGTCATCTTCTGTGAAAAGACTGCTCCTTTGGCTGCTATTTGTCAAAAATTTGTTACAGGAGAAAATGACAACCATTGGTAAGATGTCAAGCCTGTGCATAGTCATCCTGTGTGTGAAAATAAGAAGGAAGTGTTAATTCATACATGTCTTGCTGGATCTGACCCACCTGGGGTTGGCCTGAGGAAAAAAAGATCCTCTACTTTTAAGTCCATGTCTTGTTTTGATAAAGAAAACATGTTTTCCCTTCACAATATTAATATTTTTAAAATAAAATACAGGCTGATTATGATTTAAACCTGTGTTTTCTATTGCCCTGCATTTATGCTTTCTTGAACATCTGCATGTTCTTATTCCAGTCTGAGAGCAGTTCCAGTTCCTTAATGAAGCATCAATATGGGAGGCAGAAAAAGATGCCTCTGATGCTGTCTAATTAGCTTTTTTCTCTGTCATCACTTCCCTGCTACTTAAGGCAGCTGTAAGTTAGAAAAGAGATTTATTGATGTTTTCATTACAGTAATGTGGAGAATTTGAGAGAACATCCCATTTTACTACTCAGATGCACCTGTACTCCATGGTGTGGGAGTGACTGCCATTGCACTCTTGGCACAGGCAGTGACTATGATAAGTTCATTTCATTCTCCAGGAGTGCCAAGGTTGTTGATTTGGAAGCTGAGCTTATTGCAATGAATGCCTAAGCAGAAATGAAGTTGGATATCCAAGCTTATCCCCTTCAACATCAGTAATTCAGGTAAAAATGAACCCAGATCCAAACCATCTTGCTTTCTGGCAGAGTGGAGGGTAAATTCTAGCAGCCAACTGACACAGTTTTGCAGTGCCTACAGATGAACTAATTCTGTAGCAGAGATAAGACATCAGATGCAGCCAGAGGAAGAAAGAAGCACGAACAGCAGGTTAATCTGTTGTGCTGAGAAACACTGCTTCTGGCTTTACATGGGTCAAGAGAGCAGCTTCCACCCCCTAGATTGCTTGAATGGCAGGAGCCATGAGTTTCAGAGTGCAGCAGTTTGAGTGACAGCTGGAGATACAGGACTTGAACTCTGGCTGAGTGAAAGAGTCTGTTTTCCTGATAAAGAAAGCTTAACACAGCTTGGGTTGTAGGGAGAGAAGTTTGAAGACACTAAAATACAAATAGCATGATAGTTTAGAATCAGATTGAATATTCAATTCATGTAAAAGCCACAGTAATATAGAGGAAAGAAGTACTTGAACTCTTGAAGTTCAGTGATGTTTGATGAGTGTTTATATCTGGGTAGCTTGTGGGAGATTACTTGTTCAAATTAATATAAAATGGTAGTGGAAAATCTGAAGGATGAAAAGAAAATAAAACCCACACAAACTTTTCCATGAAATCGTGGAATTTTATTTCCTCCTGCAAAGATAATTCTCTCCTGTTTTGGCTTGAATTTAAATATTTGAGACATATCAATTCTCACAAGGGAAGGAGGCAAACTGGAAGGAAAATGAGGGAATGGAATATTAAAAAGGACATTTAATAGTTCTCTAATTTTTGTAGGTATTGTAGTAATCCAGCTTTTTTGTACCCCTGTTTTGGTAAAGACCAAAGGGAAGGAGGCAAACAGGAAGGAAAATGAGGGAATGGAATATTAAAAAGGATATTTAATAGTCCTCTAATTTTTGTAGGTATTGTAGTAATCCAGCTTTTTTGTACCTCTGTGTTGGTAAAGACCAAAGCCTTGTGAGCCTGCTGGGATATGTACACTCCACATTTTTCTCCTGGAGAATGTTTTTTGAAATAGAAGTGCAGGAGTGGGAGACCAGTAAGTAAATTCCATTTTTTTTTTTTCTGCATCTTTCCCTCTAATCTATTAAAAACTGTTGTGTTCTATGCAAAGAGAAATGTTCTGAATTATATTCCAACTGGGAAGAATGCTGGCATAAGTACACACTGTAATTAATAGCTGCTTATTCAGTATTTGCTGGGCAGAGAAAACACCAGGGTCTCAAACTCACTATTTCTGGTTTAGTGTCAGCCTTGGCATAGATTATACATAGTTGGGGACTTCTTAATCAGTAGTAGTAGTACAAAAGCCCCGGGGACAAATGCTGTCTGAAAACTGCTAGAATAATGTGTTGCCTTTCAATGACAGGCAAGAGATCCTCACATGGGAAGTATGATTTTCTTCTCCATCTGCTTTAGGTAAGGTTGGAATTGGAAAGTAACTTGAATATTTGTTAGTTTTGTGGCGTTTTTGGCTTATGGTCCCTGTGACATTGATAAAACATAAGGAAAGGCTCTTCTGTAGGGTGCTCAGTCTAAAATAACAATGTAGGTACAAGTTTTTAGTATTAAGGAGGGGATTTATGTATATCTCTGTGTGTGTACTCACCTTGAAGGTTTAGTATTAAATATTTTATGTTTTCTCTTCTTGCCTCTAGTGTATTCAAGTGTGTACCAGGGGCACAGTAATTACAGAGAACAGAACAAAGAACATATGCCAACAAGGGAGAGAACTTCAGTAGGAGGCTTTTGTAATTGGTCTGCACCAACATAAAGGATAAATCTTAAGTTACCTGTAGGACAAAGCCAATGACATTACCAATATTTTGGTAGGACCAGTAATGGCTACAGAGATAATTAAGTAATATTCTTCATTACAGAATTTCAGCAAGGCTGCCTGTGTACTAGGAACTGTTCTGTTAAGAAAAGTAACTCCTTAAACTTTGAAGTAAGACTGCATTTTCAGATCTAGCCTTGATATTCTTAGTGAATTTTTCCATCACAATAAGACAGTATCACTTATCCTGAAAGACAGTTGCTGGATGTTGTGTACTCATTAGGGGTATATTCAAATACTTGCAAGTTACTGGCTGTAAATGTAAATACAAGTTGATAAATACATGTTGTGACTGTCTTTAAGCATAAACTAATGCTGTCAAGGAATCAGATTTCTCCCTTCTTTCTCTACTTATTATAAACAAATGAGAAGACTGTGTCTAAATATGCTGCAGCTCTGTGCTGCTGCCTATGTAAAGTGTTATCAAAATTCTTTTACTTGCATCTTGTGATATTTGTGGAACATGGATAATTTTTAACCTTTTTGGTGAAAGGAGACTGGTCTTATGATTCTTAAAATGTAAGGAATACTCATCCCCATTCTGAGTGGACAGTGACAACATTCTCATCTGTGTGTTTCTGTGTTTATAAATCTGATACTGAAACAAGATGAAGTCTTCAGGAATCCTAAACTACCAGATAATCCACTGCTCCACTCACAACAGGATATCAGGCTGGAGGCAATGCTTAGACTTTACCAAAGCCTGTTGAAGCCAGTGGGAGAATTTCTACTTGTTTCAGTAGGTTTTGGCTTAGATCCAAGTAGCTTTTGAAATGAGTATAAACTGTATGTTTTCTGGGAAATCAAACCAGTGTCTGGACAGTCTCCTTACTTACACTGTTTTGCATTCTCAAACTCATTAAATGCCTGTATCTCATTGACAGTCACATAAATGCTTTGTGGGTCACACAGACCTCCAAGTTTACCTTGCCTTTCTCTCCTCAGTAAAACAGACCAGGGAAAACCCTGATTACCAACATATGTTGGGACCTCACAATTCATTCTACACACGCATTTTCCTTGTAATGCAAAAATACTTGGCTTCAGGGCCTGAATGCTCACATCACCTAATTTGATGCTATTACAGTTTGACACTAATAGGCTGCTCTTACAAAAACCTTGTCAAGCACAGCTTGAAAAAACCACTTTGTTAAGAATCTCAACATAGAAAAGAATGAATAGCCTGGGTTCCTTAGGTTCCACTCTTTTCCCTTGACTTCAAGAAAGCCATTATTCCACCTGCCTTTTTCTCATCGTTTCCCATCAAGCTTAGAAAAAATAAGGAATTAGCAAGCTAAGTGAAGTACTCTTGCCGTTGTTCATGTTTCATAGAGACCTGTGAGATCAAGAAAACAGTAAGAAACTTAAATGCCAAACCTATATTTCTCATTTAATCATGTAGGCTTGTCGAGCTCTGACAATGGGGGAGGAAGAGTTTGTTCTTTTGTTGTTGTTTTGAAGAAAACCTGGAAAACCGGGGAGCTGTTGAAGGAGGAAGGATTTTTTTTGTTGTTAAATACTCTGAATGAGTACTGAAAGAATTCTTAACACTGAAAATTGTGTTACTGCTCCACTTCGATTCTTCCAAATGTATTCTGAAAATAATTAGTATTTCAAATTATGTGACTTTACTTTGAATTTATACCAGTACACTGGTCCAATGCCTACATGCCCATGTCCCCTGGAGCTATGTTTCACTGAATATTTAGGAATGCTACACTTATTTTCCAGATTTTAGCTCTGCAAAATGTAATTTTCTTCTGCATCTGCATTAAAGCACCATGTTTTCAATGTGGGCTAGAGCTCAGATGCAGTATGTAAATACCTTTCTGCTAAAAAGTCAATAACATTGACATTATGCAGCTCCACTCTCTTATTTTTTCTTACTTTACGAATATCTACAGCCAAACAGTAAATGTAAATATCTTAATATACAGAGCAGCTCCATCTCAAGGATTGCATATATTTTATATTTGTCATTATTTTAAAATAAAGAATGTATAGTTATTACATAATTCTGTCCAGCAGTAATTTGTGTTTTAAAAATAAATTACATAGAATACATTTTTCACTCTTAAAAAAGTAATTAAATCTTACTTTCAAAAAGAGAAATAACCAATGTAGATATATTTATAATTAAATTTCCTTCCTTTTTTCTCAGTAGAAATGGTGGTGTTGCATTTTTCTTTCTGTTTGTTCTCAGACTTCCAAAGCTTCCATGAACTTCATGTCTCTCCAGATCAATACCTTATTGCATCTATGTAAAAGATAGCACACTTGCACATACAACAATTTCTTAAATCCAGCTCCTCCTCTGATTTATTTGAATGACCTAGTTTTGGTTTGTCATAATCTTTCTGGGATGTTGAGAACTCTCCTGCAGATTTTTGAACCAACTTTTCTCACTCTTGCCTCTCTTAATTGCTTGATTTAGCAAAGTATCTATTATGGAGCTTGTTTTTTCACCACTCCATACTCTTTCTTTCCACTGTGGCTTAGCAAGTGTGAAATATCTGTTCACTTAATTCCCTCCCTCTATCCCAATTCTGTTCCCTTATTGTGCCTCTACTATTGATACTTTTTATCTTTCCCTCTAAGGATCAAGTCTCCAAACTTACAAATAAACCCCCAGAAATTGACCTCTCCAGCCTTCTTCAACCACAAAAACATAAACAAGCAAAGTTTAACTTTCATGAATGGTTTTACACATTGCTTTTACTTTCCAGGGGACTTGAATTTATGCCAGAACAAGGAACTCCCCCAGTCCCTATCTCTAACCTTCAGACTGAAAATTAGCATTTCTGTGCTTGCTTTAGAGTAACCTCAGCTGTCTGAACATAAATCTTCTGCATCTTTATGTGTCTCCTTATCATTTTGTTAAATAACTTATTGCCACTAGAATAAATTACTGACTGAGCTAGACAGCACTAAAGAATACTTTTTTGTGGCAGCATTTTACTGCAAGAGATTTCAGGGCCTGAATGTGCTTCTTTCTTCTATGAAGGTGAGTTATAAGTTGACACAGTTAAACTTTGTGTTGGAGTTGACCTAATCCACAATAAGGTTAGTGAAAGAAAAAGTAATCAAAAGGCGTGCAGTGAAAATAATGGCTCAGAATCATGAGAGAAGACCTCAGGTTTTATTAATTTCTCTGCTAAAGCCAGCTAGATTCTGGCACACCAAGGATAGGATCTTGCTTAATTTTAGCTTCCCAAGTGTTATCCATCTAGTGAAAGCCAGCCAGGCAAACTGTTTCTTGTGGAGGGGGGTAGAGACAAAGAATGGTCACTGGTTTGCAGGAGCTCTCCATGCTCCAGGTGGCTTAGGATAAATAAGATGATTCTCCTCTTGTGAAATAGCGATGAATAATGTCCTGGAGCTTGGTTGGGTAAGCTCAGATTTTGGCAAAGTTGAGAGAGTTATCACCTATTGGGAATTAACCATCCTTTGAGTAGTAATGGTATGATGAGTGTTATTTGTCTTTTCGGCTGCCATAGTTCACAGTCCAGTAAACAACTTCCAGCCATGGTTTAATTAAATATTTTGTTAATGCACCATTAATAAATAGGATGTTGTTTCTATGACAGAACCTTTGCTCAATGGCTAGACACCTGGGATAGTGTCACTCAGATATTGCCTAGTATTAGTGCATAGTTAACTGTAAAAGTCTATGTAGTTTGTGTAACCCCATTGAAAATACTGAGACTAATACCAGATGAAAGCATTGCTCAGTGGGAAGTTATATGAGAGAACTGGGATGCTTTTAATATTAAAAAAATATATATTGGAAAGAAAAATAATTCAACTGAGAGCAATGATAGGCATTTTCCCTTCCTTGGTAACCCATGTGCATATCAAAAATTAGCAATCTTCATTCAGCTGGAGACTAGATTTTATTGCAGCTGTGTTTCATCACTGTAGATGTGTATTGAATGAACCTTTGCTCCGTGGCTGCAATGTGAGAAATAGTAAAGATGGATTTACTGGGAGCAGCAGTAAGAGACTCTGCAGTACAGGCTGATCTTTCATCAGTCCTTCCAGTTTGAAAGGGCTGGTCAGATCTGGCAGCTCAATGAATAGTTGCAGGACTGATACCACAGACAGAGGTTTGGCTACTTGAACCATAAGAACCCAGTTGTACTGCGGACTGATGGAATCCATTTGTCAGAAGGAAAAGAGTATCTTTAGTCATAGGCTTGCCAGGCTTATGAAGAGGGCTTTAAACTGAATTGCCAGGGGAGGGGAACCTCAATCCATCCCACTGCTGCCAGTTTGATGCCAGTGCTTTTTACTGATTTTGTTCCTGGTATCTTTTACTGCCAGATGTGTCACTGGTGTGGTGAAATGAGATGTGGGGAAAGGTGGATGGCAAAGGCTTTATGTCAGCTGGGAGGTGCATGCAAATAGGATATTGTCTTGTACATAAGAGTAGAACATGTTTCATAATCTGATCTTTTGTGCATTCCTAAAAGCCTGCAGCAATCATTGGGAAAGTTTCCTATGAGCTGCAGGCTGCATCTGTTGTGTGCATCAAAGGGAAGGAAAAGAAAGGCCAACAGAGTCACAAGAGACTGCCTGAGAAGCTAGTTTTGTGGGAGCAGCTGCTTTTCAAAGACTTCAACTACAGAAGTTTGTGAAAGAGACTGGGAATAGAGAGAGGACACTCATGTATTTGAAAAACATTTCCAGTGTGTCCATCTTTACAATTCAACCTGATGTCTCAATCTGAACACGTTTTACTGTTGGTGTTTGGGAGTAAGCTGTCACCCAAAGTGCCTGCTAGGAATTTCCTAATTAACATGCTAATTAAGATTCCCCTCAAGGTGTTGTTTAAAGTCATTAGTATTACAAAGAAGCAGCTAACAGACATGTATGGCAGGCCTTGAGGAAAGTAATATATACAGAGAATAATGTCGGCTTGCACTAAAACCATCGAGGATATAAAAATTACAAATTAATTAAAGTGGGTTGTAGTGAGTCACAAGGCCATGTTATGTGTCCAGTCTTAATGAGTTTTAGATTGTGCTTTGAGGAGAGACATGATGAGGCATCAGCCTGGAAAAGTACCTTAGATCATAGAATGGTTTGGGTTGGAAAGGACCTTAAAGATCATCTAATTCCAAGTCTCCTGCCATGGGGAGGGTCACCTCCCATTAGACCAGGTTGCTCAATGCCTCATCCAGCCTGGCCCTAAACACCTTCAGAGAGGGGGCATCCACAGCCTCTCTGGCAACCTGTTCCAGTGTCTCACGATCCTCACAGTAAAGAACTTCTTTCTTATCTCCAGCCTGTATCTCCCCTCTTACAATTTTCATCCATTACTCCTGGTGTACCCTATTCAAAAGTCCTACCCCAGCCTTTCTGTAGCCCCCTTCAGGTATTAAGAAGCTACTCTGAGGTGTCCCCTGAGCCTTCTCTTCTCCAGGCTGAACAAACTCAACTCCTTCAGCCTGTCCTCAGAAGGGAGGTGCTCCAGCCCTCTCATCATCTTGTTGCCTTCCTCTGGACCCACTCCAACAGCTCAATGTCCTTCTTATGTTGAGGGTTACAGATAGTGATTTACATTTCTAAGAAGGCTCTCAAAGTGAAGTTCTCTGCTGGCACTCAACACCACATCACTCATGGTCAATATCCTCTCCAATCTCCTTCTAGTACAATGCCACCAGCTACAGGGTTGAATAGTAGGGCCTTTCACAGCAGGTGTAAATTCCATGTTTCAACATAGCACTGACAAGTGCAATTTCTTCTGGAAGAGGCTGTAAGAACTGTAGCTGGACTACAGTTTTGCAAAATTTGGGATCCTCAACTGTGTCATAAGATATTACATAAATGACAGGGCTCTGAGGTGAACCAGCATGACCTGACTGGCTACCAGTATGTAGATGGGAACAAGCAGCCTACCAGCAGCACTTTCACTTTCCTCCATGATGGTACAAAGTCTTTGGACTCTCTTCTACCTCTTGGCAAAAGAAGTACCTTAGAAACATAAGTGATAATTGACAGCAGCCCAAATTGTTGCCATTAGATAGAAAAACCTTTGCAGACAATAATTCTGGCACCTGTATCTATTAGCAACAGATCAGTAGGAAACTTGAAAATAAGGCAGGGTGGCATAATAAGGTTAACAATCTCACCATGCAGCTAAATACATTCATCTGGGTGGAATTTATATTGCTAATTGACTTGGTAGCAAATCTTTTCGTCAGCCAAAGTGGAGTCAAGAGGGAGGGTAGCTTTTTGGTTTGTTACCTGGAAAAGAATCAAGAATTAGAGTTGCTTAAACTCTATTTGAGTTACAGAAATTGAAGTCTCAAGGCCACAGGGAAGCCAGTTATTTGACAATTATGATTTAAGGCTGAACCTACTCTACCTATTGTATGAATCACAGTCAAGTAGTCTTGATAACTCTGTAAAATATTTCAGTCTTTTTTTAAGTGGTAACGGACAAGATTATAAGGGTTTGTTTTAAGTGTCTGTTAATTAGAAATGGCTTGGAATGAAAAATATTAAAAAAATATAAAAGTAGTCTCTTAAAATCAACCACTGTGATCATTACTACTTAAAAAAGCTGACTTGATAATCAACTACCATCAATGCATATCTTCCTGGGAGTTTGAAGCACATTAAATTTCAGGTAAGATGTGTGGACACTAACAGTTGTGTGTGTGTTCTCATTGTCATGGTCAATTTCAGTTTAAATGGAATACCATAATATCATAGAATCATAGAATAGTTTGGGTTGGAAGGGACCTTAAAGATCATTGAGTTCCAACCCCCCTGCCATAGGCAGGGACACCTCCCACTACATCAAGCTGCCCAGTGCCTTGTCCAGCCTGGTCTTGAACACCTCCAGAGAGGGGGCATCCACAGCCTCTCTGGGCAACCTGTTCCAGTGTTTCACCACCCTCACTGTAAAGAATTTCTTTCTTATGTCAAGTCTAAACCTACCCTCTTCCAATTTCCATCCATTGTTTCTGGTCCTCCTATCTGATAGCCTATTAAAAAGTCCTTCCCCTGCCTTTCTGAAGGACCCCCTCAGGTACTGATAAGTTACTCTGAGGTCCCCTCTGAGCCTTCTCTTCTCCAGGCTGAACAACCCCAACTCCTTCAGCCTGTCCTCATAGGGCAGTTGCTCCAGCCCTTTGACCATCTTCGTGGCCCTTCTCTGGACCCTCTCCAACAGCTCATTGTCCTTCCTGTGTTGAGCTGGACATAAAACCCCATTAATGTAGCTAGTTTGTGTTATTTTCTTTGCCACTTTCTCATAGCAACAGGAGATGACAAGCACAGACAGCACAAGGGGACCGGGCACAGCCTTGAAAGCACAATGGCTTTGTTCTTGGCTTGTACTTAACTGTTCTATGTAGCAGCAGGGTTTTATATTTTGCTGATTTGCCTAAGTAATGTTAAGAAGTAGTTACAGTCTCAATGCCCATGTAATTGTGTGGCTGTTTAAGGTTTTTGGTAAATTATAACTATTTGGTTGGAAAGAAATAGTACTGATGCTAACTCTTACTGACCCGTGTTTGAGTAACAGTGAGTCACCAAGGTCATGGATGTTTTGCCTGTCAGATCATTTTTTGGGGAAACAAAACATTATGGCTGTAAATTGCTTATGTGTAGATGGGAGGAGGAAGAAATTAAGGGTGTGTATTGTGGCTTCTCTAAATGGAATAACTGGCACACATTTACCTTGCTATGTGAAATTATATACCTGGAATGAGATCACACTTACAACTAAGAGCTACAAAACTGAGGCCATACCTTTGAATGAGAGGACTTTATAAATCTGTTCCTGCAAACTAAATTTAGGGTCTTAGAGTAGAGGTGAATTTAAAATTTATTTGCCTTGCTGTGCAGAGTAAGTTGTAACTTTGATACTTTTACATGCTTATTCCACTGGCCTCTCACAATTGCAACTGCTGCACCAGAATGTGTATTAACCATAGAATCATAGAATAGTTTGTGTTGGAAGGGACCTTAAAGATCATCGAGTTCCAACCCCCCTGCCATAGGCAGGGACACCTCCCACTAGACCAGGCTGCCCAGTGCCCTGTCCAGCCTGGTCTTGAACACCTTCAGAGAGGGGGCATCCACAACCTCTCTGGGCAACCCGTTCCAGTGCTTCACCACCCTCACTGTAAAGAATTTCTTTCTTATGTCTAGTCTAAATCTATCCCCCTCCAATTTATATCCATTGTTTCTAGTCCTCCCATCTGATATTATGTTAAAAATTCCTTCCCCTGCCTTTCGGTAGGACCCCCTCAGGTATTGATAAGTTACTATGAGGTCCCCTCTGAGCCTTCTCTTCTCCAGGCTGAACAACCCCAACTCCTTCAGCCTGTCTTCATAGGGCAGTTGCTCCAGCCCTTTGA
>VZTY01019998.1:207826-245851 GCA_013400935.1 Turnix velox
AAAGCTGAGCCAAATTATGGAGAACCATCTAACCCTAGGGGTGAGGAGCTAGATCCCCTCCACCCAGCTCGTCTCTCCCTCCCCACGCACCACGGCACTTCTCCCTGCTCTTCCCCAGCCAGCTGCTCTGGCAGCCATGGCCGGCCTGGCCCTGAGGACCCCCAGGTCCTTCTCTGCCGAGGATGTGAGTGCGATCTGGCTGCGACATCTGTCACCCCATTGATCACCAGGGTTGATTCGGCTGATCTGGCTGGCTAGGCGGGTGTCCCCTTCCTCCCTCACTGATCCACGTCCGTCCCTCCCGAAGCTGCGCGCTCGGTCGAAGAGCTCGGTCCATCTTTCAACCAAGACCCTCCTATCGCACCAAAAACCCAAAAGTCTTCCGACTCCCAATCCTCAGACGCCTCCTGGGACTCCTCCTGAATTTCTATGCCTCCGAGGACGAGAGATGCGTCCCAGCTTCATATGCTGTTTTTGTCTTCAGCAGCTTCCTCCGTGATCAAGAAGGTAACAGCAACAGTCCAAAAGGGTGGGCTTCATCCCTCCACACTCGGGCATCTCCCCAGAGGTCTCCTTCTCTTCCTGACTGCCTTTGCCCTTCCCAGCTACATCCCAGCCCTGACAAGTGATGATAAAATCTCACAGGTGGAAATTAACTCCTTGAAATCAAAAGGATATAGTAACATTTTTGATCTGGGGGCTTATCAGTTATCCTGATATCAGCTTATCAACTGAGATTATAACTAGGTTTTATTCAAGTGAAAACATTGCCCATGACTGTTTACAGTTGTTAATGGAAAAAAACATGTGGTAATACTGACATTTGATTAATGTCAGATGAAATGCCTGGAAATGGCTTTAATTTCCCCCAACATTTAGTCTTTCCTTAAGCTTAAGATCAAATAGGAAATATCTGTTGAAGCTTGCTGAAAGTGTGAGCAATGCCTGAGCTTGACTTTCTCTGTCTTTAGCTCTGCAAGTGTCCCCTTCGATCAGGCAGAAATGCCACTTGGGGTTGGGGAATTCAAGATACTGCTGATGACAGCAACGTTGATGTGCTTTTAGTTCCTGCTGTCAAGTGAAAACAAATTACCTTGATTTTTTTTTTTTCTAATGGCAATTCCACTTACCCAGAGATGGGTAAGAGGAGAAATGACATGTTATTTTCACTTGCATGTTGTTGTTTGTCATTTTCAAATCCAAAGCCCCGGTGATAGCTGAGACTCTGTGAGCCAAGAGCTTGCACCACTTTTTGTACAGTTTTTCCACTGCTTTCTTCTTGTGGCTTTATAATAAAGGAAAAATTTAAGGCAAAAATAAAAACAAACTTACCTATAAAACTTTAAGGCCCTTACCTGAAAAGAACATGTTTCTGTAAAGCATTTGTAAACCTAAGTTTAGCAGTAAACTCTCAAAGAAGCTGTCTCACAAAAGAAAGTTAAATAAGTCTAAAAATATCTTTATCATAATTATTATTTCTGTTGTTATTGCTCGAAGAAGTAATGAAGTAAGTTGTAGATGGGTAGCTCAAGATGTCTTGACAGAACTATTTGACCAACACCACTCACATTTAGTTTGGGATCTGTTGTCAAGAAGTCTCTGATAGCTTATAAAGCACAAGCTAAATGCTGTTTGTACCGTTTTATAATCATCACAGTCCTATGGAGTGTGTAATCCAAGCCCTTCTGGGACTGTGCAAGCTACATTCATAAAGGAATTTTTATTTTTCAGTAGTCAGTTTTTAAGACCATACTGGTGTTAATGTCAGAGTTCAGGGTCTATAAATCTATGTGCAAGAGAGTCCAGGGCTGTTGACAGAGGTAGGCAAAGGCACCATGGAAAGCCTGTTTATCCAGTGAGATGTGGAAAGAAGATGAAGAAAAAGCAGGATGATTCAGGGAAGATTAGAGTTTCCTTGTGAATTCCCTTTCCTGTTGTGATAAACAAGTCACCAAGCAGAAGAACCTGATGAGACTTTAGAAGATCCTGCTTTACGTCAGAGCTTTAACCTGGATAATCTTAAAATGGAGCAGCTCTACCATGTACCCAGAATATTTAAAGTAAAGACAATATGAATGCTTGGCATTCCCACACATCCCAAATCACAGAGGCATGAACAAATGGGGATTTAGCTGCAGTATTATCCAGTTGCAATGTGGTCTGTGCCAGGTAGCAGTGACATTAGAAACCTGATTCTCTTGCAGGGATTCCTAAGGGAAGCTCTGCTGCAAAGTAGGGAGAGGGAATAGCTTTAGGAGCTTTTTTATTCATGTATCTTCATTGTTTCTCATAGAAAGAATAAAATTAAACTTTCCCTTCTTCTTGTACAACATTTAGGAATAGCTATTCTGCACTGTTACGTTAAGCTATTGGCTGGAAAACTCAGCCTGCCACAGAAATGCAGCATTATTTATGTCGAAGAGGACTGCCAGTGATGAGGGATTTAGAAGATCCTAATGCTAAGAATTAAAATGACAGCTGATGACCTAAAAGTGAAAAGAATGTGGCATTATCCCCCAAGATATAAGCTACATTTATGCATTGGTTTATTATTTATGATGAATCTGTCATGTGCATTTGAGAAATTGCACATCAGGATCTATAATAATCTTCCAAAATATTTTATAACCTGTGGCTGCTAAATGGATAACCTTGGGTTCTTTACTGACTCAGCTTTGCTTGCAAACCCCATTGTTTTACTCACCAGTTCTTGTTTGGAAATAAGGAGATGTTTGTCCCTTAAAATTAGCTTTTTTGAAAGACAGAGTATTCTCTGATTCATCTAATCAAAGCAAAGCACTTTTTTTTTCCCCGCCTCTCCTTTGCCTCATTTAGGCATTCCTTGTCAAACACCAAATCCAAGCCTAAGTGACTGTTGGCCTGAGAGCTCTGTTTCCTTTATGCACTCTGCCAAACTCTGGCATCCAGCCCGGAAGGAGCTTAAAGCAAACTTATCTCATTTTCACTGAGGTCTAATAGGTGTGGGAATTCCCCTGAGGTAGTAAAGAAGTAATTTTCTCATCAGCTGTCAATGGTCCCTGTCCACATGGCACAGATAATTTAAGCATCTCAAAAGGGTAGTTTTAATTTAATGGCAGCTCAGACTGGGTCCGTGACCTTGAATAAGAACAGTTTTGTTCTTCCTGGTTTGTGGAACTCTGGTGTATTTTGTGGAACTCCTGTTTATATTGTCTAATGGAAACAGTCACTTTTGAATTAGAAACAGAAGAGGTATTTTGTAAGTCTTTCAATAGTATTAGTCTTGGAGGCCAGTTTTGCTTTGGGAGAGCAACTCTGTCCTTGTGTGGAGTTTGGCTGCAGGGAGAATATCCTACAGAAACTTGTGCCATCATGTAATAGGAGAAACACCAAACTTTTCTATTTTTATCTTCAGCTTTGCCTGTCAAATGACAAATCTGGCCACTAGAGACCACTGAATGAAGAGTTTTAACAGAAAATTATGTGTGTTTGTAGGTAACAGCCCTGGGATAATAAGTATCATGTGATAAATGCACATTACAGTTTGCCTCTGACCAGGGTAAGTTGCAATATTCAAGTTTAGTAACAGAACATAGGAACAGGGGAAGGAAAACAAAAAGCATCTAAATTGACTGGACCTGAATTGTCTTTTATTTGTTGTTCTGTGTTCTTGTTGGGAAGGAGTTGGAAGGATATGATCTTAATGTGATTTTTTTTTAAACCAGTTTTTAAGACATTTTGTAAGTGAAGTACAGGGAGGAAAATAATTTTAACAGGATTTTAAACACTGTTCACAAAACAAAGCATGAATATGATTCAATAATTTGAGATTGGGAGAATCATGCTGAGGTTCAGTGAAGGTAAAGACAGGGAAGTACTAAGCAAAATACACTTATTGGGAGCTGCAAGAGCACAACATTCTTACTTGAACCATTTCTAGTCTGAAATAAGGCCAGGACTAGATGTGTGAAGGGAATATCTTATTGTTGCATCAAGTTCTCTCTTATTTGAAGCAAGGGAATGATTGTAAGTAGCACTTACTGGGAATTCACTGAGAGTCCAGTACAATACTTTTATTCCATATCTTCTCGTTCTATGACCTATGTATATTCCGTATCAGATTCTCTTCCTCTGTTGTTCAACTGAATTCTCTGCTTTCCAAGGGGTAATAGATATTTTTGGGTTTCTTTGTCGTTTTGGGGTTTTGTTTGTTTTTTTTTTTTATCCAGAATGTGATTTTCTACAAGGGAAAGCCTGATGAGCAATCCTGCTCATCAGAATCAGGGAGCTTGAAAAAAACTTCTGAGTGTTGATGTTGAGTGACTCTTGAATCTGGGCAGACAGCACTTTGCAGTGTTGTTTCTCTCCTGCTAAGGTAATCTTTATATAGTGATTGTATAAATAATGATGTTGTGAGGTTTTATTTATTGGCAGAGTTAGGAAAATGGTGTGTTGTCTCAAATCTATGTTTTGATGTCCAGATCCAAATTTGAATTCCACATTTACTTTGGTTCAGCTGAACTCAAATATGAGTAAAATGAGGGAGTAGGGATACAAACTAAATAGGGTAGGACATTGGAAGGGACGTTTCTAGTGCTGACTGCTGTGGTTTGAATTGATGGAGGGTTAGTACAAGCAAGTCAGCCCACAACTTTCCTTGCAGTGATTATATGACAAAATAATCCACTTAGGTGTTTTATGGCAATTTATTTACAAAATATTTGTATGTTAAAGGCAATTGTTTGCCTTTAAACTAAGTTTGCATTAAGCTTTTAACTAAGTTTCAGGAATGATGTATTGAGTGAGCTAAGCTTGTGTAAGTTCCAGTATTCTGCTTCATGAATAAAACTGTCAGGGTAAAGCAACCAATAACTCTCTGTCTTGACATTATGTTCAGTATAACAAATAAATCTTTGGAATCTCAACAGACCTGGCAACTTCATTAACAGTTATGCCTGCAGCAGAGAATGAAGGAAAATCAATTCATGGAGTCTGATATTTTAGGGTTTACAGCAGAGAGGGGTTAGTGAATTGCTGATGAACCTCCTGTGTTTTGGCTTAGTCTTCCTCTTACAGAAGGGAATAAAAATTTTAAGAGAATACTCTCATCCAAGACAGGAACTGAGTATGAAGCAAGAGTGAGGGCTTACCTCTGTGGCTTCTACTTCCACTAAATCTATCTGGGCTTCCAGACCTGTGATTCCTAATTCCCATTTAAAAGAAATATCTCTTTCCAATAGAGTTTCTTGAGTGCTGTTATGGCACTTAGGAATTCTGCAGAAGACAACAATTGTGAGATTGACGTAATTTGAGATTAGAATCAATTTACAAGTGGTGAATATGCCCTTGGTTCTCACTGCAGTTGTTACTGAGCTCATTGCTCCTAAACACTTGATGTTTAATGGTGGTTCAGTCCTTCTTCCAGTGAAGGGAATGAGAGAACCTCCCTGGCTTCAAAGCAATAAGAATTTTTTCTTTCATAGCACAGTAATCGCTGAGATTCTCATATAAGTTTCTAGCATCTGCTATTATGTCACATAGCCCATTACTTGCACATAGCCCTTATTTTTCATTATTTAATATAAATTCTAACTTTATAGTAGAGACCCATGGTTTTGTTTACCATATTGTTAAACCATAAGTTGTTAAATCATGCTTCACAGCTATCTACAGACTTTTGGATTTACCCTTTTTTACTGAATCCATAGTGTGAAAGAAAATAAAGTGAAGATTAGTGGACAAGTGGTACTACAGAGTAATGACCTGACTAACTCTTTTTCATGGTGTACTTTTGATAGTCCCTTGTAAATCCCTAATTTTTCCAATGTTTTGAAAATGGAGTTGTTTACTAGATCAGTCAGTCTGGTTAGTGGCAGTGTGAATCTGCAGTGGAAAGGAGAGCATTCCTGCAGGTTTGATGTAAACAGTTTCTGTTCAAGCATGACACTGACAGCAGCATCTTCCTCCTGCATTCCCACACATCCTGTGGAGGTTGTCTCTAGTCAGCAAAAAGCCTCTTTACCAGTTCACAATCTGATTTTTGAGGATGAGCCAAACAAGGAACTATTTTTTTTTCTAAAGCATGTCTTAATTCTACTTCCACTGACAGTATTGCAGTCGGCTGCAGATGAAATACAGGCCAATAACAATCATCATCTAATGTTCTGATTTGATTCAGTGAAAAGTCAAAGAACTGGTCTGACATAACAGAAAACATCTTCAGCAAAGCAGCTACTAAGAATTTTTTAAGTTCTAAATTCAGTTCCACTTTGTGAGTCCAACTCATGTGCCTGGGGCTACAAAATCAGAAATAATCTTTGGGGATGGGGGCTAATCTGAAGGATAACAGTTATGTAAAAGCTGAATCTATTTGCTATCTACTTAACTGAAGATTATGCATGTGAATGAATAATTCTATTGTTTTAATTCCTCTAAATCATAAGTACTGGTTAATTATGTCATCAGCCTTATCAAAATAGCAGATTGGATATAAATTAAGTGACTTAAACATCAGTTGGTTTCTTCTTGTGTAAGATGTAATCTACATACTAAAGAAAATCTCTTTAGTCTTTTGAATGTCCAAGAAAATTAAAAATACTACAAAATCTTAAAATTCTGCATAATTTATAGGCACTTGGTTTCTTACTTGGGCTTATATACTGGCTTTATTATGTAAATTTATTTTAAGGAATTTCTTCCAGGCCTACAAGATCATGCTATGTGTTGGTGTTGCACATAATTATACCTCATGATATTTCCCAGTTCAAAAACCTTAGAGAGAAAAGGTCTAGGTGTAAGAGATGAGCAAATTAATAAGTAGAGCAGGAGGGAGATTTGAAATGGAATGAAAGTTCAATTCATAGGCACTTGGTAGTAGAGATCATTTTTCTCCATCCACATGCCTGGAATGGTTCTAGAAGAATCTCACCTTCTTTGGTTTTTAAAGTACATGTGTTGGCACTAAAGGCTGCTGCAGCTATTTAGGCATTCTTCTGCACTAGGGATTATACTAGAACACTAATCTCTCAGCATACAGCTCTCTAAGCATCACCTTAAGTGGAGGATCTTTGTCTCATCAGTTAGAGTGAAGATTCATGGCAAATTTCACTGTGAGCTGAAGTGCAGGAAACATAAGAAAAGCACTTTCTTCCTCTTTTATGAGGTAATAAATCCAAGTCCAGGTTTCCCATGTCCTCTTGGGATGCAAGAGTGTCCAGAAAGAAGACATGGAAGATACGGAAGGTTATTCTTGGGAGCCTTAATAGCATGAAGTTGTTGCTGATAACAATTGCTTAATTGCTGCTTTGTGGTAAAAATAACAGATAAATATTTATTCTGAACAATTTGGTTTATTCAGCAATGAAATTTTTGAAGTTTAATGTTTTTCTTGAAATGTTCTCCTATCAGTTTGATTCCCTTGTATATGATGATGTGGAGTCTGCCCTGATTTTTTTAATTCTCTGGCATCTGTCCTGTACTTATTCACCAATATCCATGAAACTTGAGATAAATTCTCTGAAATAACTGTCTTTAATGAAATTTGCTTAAGATCAACCAGTAAACTTCTGGTATAGTGGAAAAATTACAAGACTGAGGAGGAAAATATCTTCCATTTTTGTATCTCCCAAAATACATGGCTAAAGCCCTCTGATAATAATCTTAGAGAATACAATGAAGAAATTTAAAATCTAAATAATTTCTCAACACAAGACAGTTTGTGATTAGTCCTCAAAAGTAGTCTGGTTACCTACCCCTATTTTTGTTTATTATCTCATTTTCTTTAGTGGAAAATAAGACTAATGAAATGCCTGCTCATCTTGGCTAAAGGCTCTGCATTGCAGGTAGCCATATAAAAAAGCAATGCTATCTACATACGTCCTCAAGTTGAAATCCTTAGGATGATATGGCAGAATTAGGAGTAGTAAACATTCTGGACAGCAATAGCTGTGAGTACATTTGCTCTATGGTTTTATAGTGTCCATTCAGCTCTAATTTTCACTGGTGAGAGGGAACAACACTGATGGATCACTAGTGATCCCACTGCCTTGTATCTATTTCTGCTGTCCACGTGTCTTTGCTCCGGTGAATGCACTGCCTGTAATTTCATTTGACTAGTGGTGATGAAAGATTTGTCCAGCCTCAAATGAAGGATAAAACTCCCACTCAGCATTGTGGGAGCAAATATAACCTTCCCTGTTCTTCTCCATGTAATCCTGCACCATTGAGGCAGCAGAAATGTTAACATTCACCTCAGTGGCATTAGGATGGTGAGGAATAGTTTTAAGCTTGTTGAAAGTTTCTTAAGTCTAACAAGAAGCAGCAAGACAGTCTTTGAGCACAAGCTATGCGATTTGTCACCCAGGACAATCCTCCAGGAGCTGAATGAGCCAGCAGCACTGACATCAGGCTGTAAAGGTGATATGGCTACTGTTGTGAGTGAAGGAGTGCTTCCCCCTCCACTATCTCACATTCACTATGAGAACTGGGACAGCAAGATGGCATCCTCAGAGCTGGCTCCATCTACTCCACCTCACCATCTTTTTTTCCTTCCCACTCCCCTTCTGTGGCCGGAACAACTGTCCCATTGCTTTCAGAGCATCCAGCTTGAGTTCTATCATACTAAGAAGAACTGAGCCAAGTCTGGTGCACAGAGGAAATGCAATGTAATATTTTCTTATGAAGAGTTACTCACAGCTGTTCAAACACTTCTACTCTTTCCCCATCTTTACTGCTGCAATCCTTTTAGTTTTACACATCCTTCCCTCTATAAAAAGCACTTTGGAAATGATTCCTTTCTTCTTCTCCTATAAACCATGCTGAGATTTCTTCATTTTGCTGCCACATAAATGAGAACAAGTTGTGTGCATGGCAGGAAATAACAAATACCAATCTATTGTCACTTATTTTTTATATGGCTACTTTCATCTGAGGATATTAAATCACCTTAGAACTATCAGTTATCTGAGAATAGGTTTTACTGCATCTCCAGCAGTGGAAAAAGAAGATATTTCAGATTTTTACCTATATTTTTCTTGACTTTTTTTTTCTCCTTTGTACTTTCAGAGCTCAGTGAACCCTCCTAGACACTGTATTTTAGAGCAGTGTGTAGTCTAACAGAGGGACAGTTCCAGCCCTTATTGTGCCCATCTTCTCATGCAGTGGGTAGTTGGCAACTTTGTGATGGAATCAGCAAGCTGGGACACACTGGGATATGCCTCTCTACTTACAAGATGTTTCTGTGAAAAAGAAGTTTGCATGAAACTACAGTATAATTCCTTTTGTTTATTCTAGAGAACACAGAAGGGTTTAAGGTTTCCTAAACACCTAGTTATCTCTTCACACTTTCAGGAATGCAGGTTTTTGGTGGGAGGGGGTAAGGGATTAAGACAACTTATTTTAAATCTTGTTTTTGCTACTTATTGTTTTGTGACTTGAATGGATATATATTAGACATGCCTGGGATACTTTAGTTATGCCTTTTTGTATGTTGCAGACATTCTGCTGCCAGGCAGAAAAGTTAGATAGAAATGATATTAATATTTGAAGTTCATCTTTAGTAGAATCTGCACAGACACAACTGTCTAGCAAATCAAATGGTACCTTCTTGCCTTTAAGAATGTGCTTAAAATCATTGTTCCAGGTATTTTCTGTACTTTGCTGGATTAAGACTCACTACTGCTGCTGCTAAGTGCTCAGTGCTGCTCTAGGGAATTTCTTCATGAGGGATGTCAAATAGTTGTATGTCACAAACTTGCTGAAAAATCATCATCATGATGTTGTGGGTGCCTTCCTTATGGGTAGGTTTATCTCAGTGAATGTCTGTGCTATCATTTTTGATACCTTTCTCATTACCATCACTCACCTGTTCAGTGCAAAGAAACTTTGTTTTTCTTGTGCTGTCTGAGAGATAGGGTTATCTAAGTTGTTCTAGCTTGTCTAGCACTGCACATAATGCTGTAAGGAAGCCAATTTTTTTCCCCATTTCATCACAAATTTAGTTTTGTTTTTTTTTTCTAATGGGCTTATTTGAAACAGTCAAAAAACTTTTTAACAGAAGTTAGGCACATACTTGTCCTTGTGTGTCTTTGAAGATCTTTCCCTCGTGTCATTTACATTTGTGATGCCCTCAGAAGAGCATGGATAAGGTTTTCAGCAGCTGTGGGATGGCTTGCAACTTCTGTTCATTTTCAATTTTTCCTTCTTAATTGCTCCCAGAGCAATTATACTTTGAAAACCATATCTTATGTTCATGATTGCTTTTAGAGCAGTATTGACCAACCACCTCACAGTGTCAGGCGGTTCTCCACCTTCCCCAGCTTTCTTCTCCTGTAGTGTTTTTTACCTTGAGGTAGCTGAGCTCTTTGCAAATTTAATTTACCAATGGAAATAATGGCATTCATGAATGCAAAGCTCATTAGCACAGGAATCCATTTGCAGCATCTTAAACTAAAATGAGTTTCTGAGTTATCACCCCTATAGAAAAACACAAATATTCAGCAATAATTCTTCTGTTTTTAAAATGAAACTTAATTTCATTGTTTGCATTGGATTAGTTGTGAAATGTTATCTATGCTAAATTTGTATCTTAAATTCTTATATTTTTTGGGCAGTTGCAGAAGAGATAACATGCACGCTGGCATAAACACATTCAAATGGTTTGCTCTCACAGTAAATCACTCTGCACAGACTGCTTGTAGGAAGATTAAAAAAAATATTCTTGGGTCAAAGTCAGTATAAAATTCACATCAACATTAACATAGAAGATTTATTTGGGTGTGTTATTTAAAAACTTGAACATTTTTACTGGTTGGTGATTCCATGCTGTAGTCAAAGGGATGATTTATCAAAATCTACTGCACAATCAATTTATAGCAGCAAAGTAGATGAATATATTTGCCTGGCTTCGGTGCTTTTGATTTATCTATGTGAAATGGTGTAGCTATTAAACTAATAAACTAATAAACTTTTGATAGTAGGCATCTTCTAATAAATATTGTTGTTACAGGCCACTTTCCCCAGTTCTACATAGAGGTGTTAGTTCAAGGAAGCATATAAATTTTAATGGGAAATTGTAAATTATTTGAGGATTAATTAGATGCCCCAAGGTCACTGTAGTTTTAATCTTGATATGTTTTCAAAATTTCTGTCAAAAGAAGGGAGATTTCTAAAAGCATTTAAGGTCTACTGTGTATAAAGTGCTGTTTCTCCTCTTCCCAGTCTGAAGTCTGGAGACCACTGGTTGCAGGAGATGGAGGGAATGTCCCACAGAAGGATTCCCTGTGCTTCTGCAGTATTTTACAGCCTCTGAAGCATGTCCCCTTGATCCTTGCAGGAGATGAGAGGACCAGCTTCCTTCTGCTCTCTTGCAACAAGTTTCATGTTCCTCTTAAAATGGAAAAGTCAGAAACCTCATAAAATGTTTAAGTAAAAGAAATATCACAAAAATATTTTATTCTTAGCAAATTCTAAACAAAGTGTATTATAATCTGTATTAGGGGAAGTTAAAACAGCACATGAATGATGTATTTTTGACATTGCTGATCAGTTGCAACAGGAATTTAGTCTTTCTGGGAGGTTAGAGGATGTGGATGCAAAACTGCCCCATTGAAACTTCTATCAGATTGACTGAGGAGGACAAACAATCAAGTGAGATGCACCTTTGTAAGTAGAGATGAGTTTTTTGAGTTCTCCAAGCAAGTGGGTGAAGGTAATGGAAGCTGAATGTCTAACTAGGGGCTGAGATTAGTTGTTTTTTAGAGCAGCCAGGGTTAGAAGAGAACCTTCAGATCATCTAGTCCAACCATTAAACTTTGAGAAATATCATCTTAATAAATGCTTAGTTGTGTTTTTCATACTTAAACTTGTACATCACAGGAGAAAATATCGTCAACCAGGCTTAGAATGATCTCAGACTGAAATCAGAAATTATAGTGATATATTAGTGGGTGTGAAGAAAAAACATCTCCGAGTTCTGATTGGGTTCTGGCTTGGCTTGTTTGCATAGTGCACCATTATCTAGATTATCTAGATATGCCTAATTTTAGAGAAGTCATTCTGACAATACCAGTGAATTATTAATTTTTTCCCCTGCTACCAAAAGAAATCAAAAAAATAGTTTTTAGAATGTAAGGAAAAGGAGAGGGTCATAAAATCAGTCTCAGGATATTTTTGCTGGCAGTACTTCTTGACTTTGGCTTGGAGCTCTAGCACAGTATCTATGATATTCTTGTTATTGATTAAAGTTCAGCTAAAAGTGAAGAAAATTGATAGAGAAGCTTTCATGGATCTGTGTTTTGGGAGTATGCTTATGAAATTCTATCTACTCCCTGCCCCAAAGGCAGGAAGTTATTGTAATCCTTCAATTTACAGATCATGCAGTCGGTGATTAAACATGTGTATTTTGTGATAGGTTTAAATTAAAAAGGAATGTAAAATGCCCAAAAAACAATTCACTGAGTGTTTTTGTACACATGTTATTGTCTTTTTTATCTGAAAACAAGATTTAGATGCCTAGGAAAAACAAAGCTGCAATTAGTCTCTATTTAAACCTCTCCAAATATCTGAAGACAGATAACACACAATTTAACAACTTAGATATGAATCCTCTGAAATTTGTTGTATTCAACCTTCATCAAATACCTTGCCTACCATACATGAATGCCCACTTGATGCACTATTCTTGAAGAATATCTGAGTGCCATAGTAATAGATAAACTGGAATTTGAACAAAGGTAGTCATGCTCTAACACTCCCATCTGGTTTTCTCTATTTGGTATTTACTGTTTTCCTACTTAGGATGTTTTGGGCATCTATTTGGATAGCAGGAAAAAAAAAGGTAATTCAGTTGTCTTAGATCACAAATCACATGTAATGAATAATGGCTTCCAGAGAGTCAAAGGGAACAGTTTGAAACTCCTGGGGAGGGCTGAAATGTATTCATCAAAACTACACTTATCATAGAATCACAGAAATAGAAGGGACCCTCAAAGACCATCAAGTCCAACACTCTGCAGTGAGGAGGGACATCCTGCACTAGATCAGGTTGTTCAGAGCCTCATCAAGCCTGGCCTTGGATGTTTGCTCTGGGCAAACCTGTTCCTGTGTCTCACCACTCTCCTGGTGAAGAATTTCTTTCTAACATCTAATCTTGCCCTGCTCTCCTCTAGTTTAAAACAATTGTCCCTTGTCCTATCACTACATGCTCAGATGACCAGCCCCTCCCCAGCTTTCCTGTAGCCCCTTCAGGTACTGGCAGGCTGCTGTGAGGTCTCCCTGGAGCCTCTTCTTCTTCAGACTGAACATCCCCAACTGTCTGAGTATCCTCACTGAGTAGAGCAGAAATATGTTTGTCAGTGATACTGAGATTATGTTCTCTTATCAAGCCATGATCATCTCCCTCCCCCCTCAACACAATGATTTTATCAGGTCTGTAGTAGAAGGGTTAAGGGATTAATGTGAAGCAAGACTCTCAAAGCTTTGAAACTGAATTTAAATATGGATGTATTTTCAGGTGGATAATCTGAACTGATTTGTCTATCTTGCAGCAGTAAATCAGGGCAAATCCAGAAATAGAATCTGAGATTTTGGCTGTCTGTAAAAGAAAATGAGATCACATTAAAGGGAATATTAAGCTCAAAGTACTGCAAGATTATCACAGTGTTATTATCTCTTGTAGTACAGAGTTGTATTTTTTAAAATAAAGCTTTCAAAAAGCACTGCTATGCAGAAGTTATTTCATATGTTGACTCAACATTTTCCTTTAAGTCTTTTGTACCTCCTGCAAGTCAAATGCCCAGTTTTTGGTAAGAGATACCAGCTCTGTACTGCTTGGTGCACCTTTCATCTTCTAATAGAAAAATACAGACTAGTAACCAAGCAAGATTTGTCAGATGTTGAAAAAACACAAAGTTCAGTCTTTCCATTTATGAATGGAGTAATAAATACAATTTGCTGTTTCCTGAGTATCTGGCTCTTAGTGAAGGTTAACATTTTATCAGAACGTAACTGTTTCTCAGGTAATAAAATTAGAGGCCCTCAAAGTTAAGTATTTAAGTCTGCATCTGCTGAAAAAAGCTCACAGTCTAAAAAGATGTATAAATCCTCAGCTGCAAGGGTAGAGTGTCAAGTTATATTGGTAGTAAAAATGTCCCACTATGCAGCTTTTCCTGTAAAGCTGGATCATTTAAAATATACCCTAATCTAATTACAGCCCTCTCTTAGCTGGTACTTATATGTGCAAAGATATAAGAGGTTATAAAGGCTTCCCAAATCCATTTTGAACCTCTTCTTTTTGTACTGGCTGCTTCTTTCCCACTTTCCCCCTCGTCTATTTTGAAATCAAATATTCTGATACTGTTTTCTTCTATGACTGCTTGTGAAAAATGCATGAGCAGGGTTTTGTTCAATGGTTAAAGCAAAAAGATGAGCTGGATCTGATGACCCATCCAGTCTCCTTAACCTATGAAAGGTTTTTGGCTCAACTACAAAGGATTATGTCAGAATATTTACTGAAGGAGAGAAAAAGCCAAATGACTTTCAAACATTGAATTGCTATGAATCCTTTTTAAGTAAGGTCTAATTGACTAAAGCATTATTTATTTTCAAGCTCTGTAATTGTTCTGTTGTCATGGAAGCTTATCAGAAGTACCAAAGCTGAGTATTGCTATAAAATGAGTCTGGCTTACATTAAATCCCCAGTGAGTCAGTCTGCTCAAGACAGATATCACTACCAGCTAAACAGACACCCAAAAACTCTTAAATCTTGTAAAATGGCAGAGGGGTTGGAACTCGATGATCTTTAAGGTTCCTTCCAACCCAAACTATTCTATGATTCTATGAAAGTAGAAACAAAGCCACCAAAAAGACTGGTTTATTTTTCTGCTGGAGATCTCAATTTATATAAGGGCAAGAGCTTCTTCCTGCTTAAATGACAAGTAAGCTGGGATTTTCCAGAACTCTTGTTTTAACTTCATATCATCTAAGTCAACACGACTGCCTGGAATAGCAAGCTGAGTGTGGCCAAAACTCTTAGAAAAATCTTCTTTCTCCAGGGCAGGGAAGAGAGATTGCTCTTTTTCTGCTATGATTTCTGTGGAACTTGTGTCCCTTGTAGGATTGGATCCAATTCCTGCTCTCTTCAGGCAAATTCTACAGTATAAGAAACGTGTAGAACTGGGTCAGTGCATTTGGATTTTATTTTGTTATGCTCAGTTGGATTTTTTTTTTAAACGTAATTACAAATCTAGCCTATAAAAAATTCCCAGAAAGTATGCTAGTGATGAACTAAACCAAGGAGACTCCAAAAAAACACTAGAAAAATAGAATTTTGGCCAAAAATGTTACAGGAAAAGAAAAAGGGGGAACACTTTGTTTCATAGTTAACTTTGAATGCATTTTGGGAAGTTGTGGAGAGGCTACAGACAAGACTGAGACATATTGGCTGTACAGCTGTTGTTTTTCAAACAGCCCACCCCCACTTTCCCTGCCAGCCCTTTCATAGAAGATTTTGTACTTGGATGTTTTTAATGCCACTAGAATGTAACACTTTGTCCGCTTTTTTTAGCTACAGTTGCCAATTGCAGCAAGCTGTTTGATGCTTTCAACATGTGAAATAAACAGGCCTTAGAGATAAGGCTGATGATATCAAATTCTTTTAGATGATAATTTCTGCCAAATCTGAGCCATAGTCTTTGAAGATGAAAAGCTTAATGAGGACTTTGCAATTGTAGCAGTATGTGAATGGCTGATTGCTTTTTTTTTTAATAGGAGACAGATGATTTTTATTGGTGTTTGTTTGTAGTAAGGGCAAAAGTTGACCTCAGCAAATATATTGTGGGAGTAATTTCTGGGCCCCACATGTTTCTTTCTCTATTGATCCTACAGAATGACTCTGCAGGACAGAACACAGCCTTTTGATCTCTGTGTTCACCTCTGGAGCTGCATGGGAGGTACATGGACAACAAGGAAATTAGAAAATTCAGAAGGGAGGCAGAATTGTTTCTTGGGAGCTACATTCAAAATTAAATGAAAGGTGGGGCTGTGACACAATAGAGCAGACAGTCTGGAGACAGTCCACCAAAATACTCTTAATCATTGTAGTCTGTAATTACAGATTTTGATACTGTATTAGCAAATTTTGCCCAAAATTGCTTTGAATCTAATTTTTACTTTCATTGTACTATCCATTTTTGGATTAACTTAGTTGTGTGGCATGCCAGCTACTTGCCTATTTCCACCTGTGTAAACATAAAATCAGAGAATGGTTTGGGTGACAAGGGAGCTTAAGGATATCTGGTTCCAACTCCACTGCCAACTAGACCAGGCTGCTGAAAGCCACATCATCTGGCCTTGAATATCTCCAGACAGACTCAACTGTTCTCAGTCTTCCCAGGAGCCTGAAAGCTCACAGCTATGACAAAAGGGCAGTGCATGTACTTGGTACTGCAGACATACTGATATGTGTTTGCTCAAAGAGATAGAAATCAGACATGATCTTGCCAATATTCGTGTCCTGTAGACACTGCTTGAGGAATCCCAGAGGTTACAAAACTACTGAAGTTAAACCATGTTTCAAAATCTTCTACAATTTGACTTGAATGACCATTGCTCTGCCTGAGTCATCTCACTCTCACAGAGAGCTGAGGATGTGCAGCCATCTCAGGAATGTGCAGCAGAGCATCAAGATCCTTCACAAGCAAATCTTTCTTACCAGGAGCTTTACTGAAAGTAAAATTCAGGTTTGTTAACTATCCTTGACCTGGGTAGGACCTTTTAATAAGATATCTGATGGGAGGACCAGAAACAATGGATGTAAATTGGAAGGGGGTAGATTTAGACTTGACATAAGAAAGAAATTCTTTACAGTGAGGGTGGTGAAGCACTGGAACAGGTTGCCCAGAGAGGTTGTGGATGCCCCCTCTCTGGAGGTGTTCAAGACCAGGCTGGACAAGGCATTGAGCAGCCTGATGTAGTGGGAGGTGTCCCTGCCTATGGCAGGGGGGTTGGAACTCGATGGTCTTTAAGGTCCCTTCCAACCCAAACTATTCTATGATTCTATGATTAATCTGGAAGTGACCATTTCTGCTCTGCCAGGTGTAGCTGTTTAGCAGCTTTCCTTAGAATCATAGAATAATGGAATGATTTGGGTTGGAAGGGACCTTCAAGATCATCAAGTTCCAACCCCCCTGCCATAGGCTGGGACTCCTCCCACTAGATCAGGTTGCTCAATTCCTCATCCAGCCTGGCCTTCAATGCCTCCAGAGGGGGGGAATCCTGTCCTCCTCCCTGTCTTCTAAAATTCAACATATAACTGAATAAACTTNGGGTTGGAAGGGACCTTCAAGATCATCGAGTTCCAACCCCCCTGCCATAGGCTGGGACTCCTCCCACTAGATCAGGTTGCTCAATTCCTCATCCAGCCTGGCCTTCAATGCCTCCAGAGAGGGGGCATCCTGTCCTCCTCCCTGTCTTCTAAAATTCAACATATAACTGAATAAACTTAGGAAAAGATAGCTTCTGGGATTTGTTGTTTAAAACAGGAGTGTTTTATGCTGACAAGCAATTAAGGGTTTGGTGCTTTCTGAACATGACATATCGCCTAGTAATGTCATTGTGCATAATGGAGACTCTGCTTTGTGAGCTGTGTGATGGGTTGTGATATGTCGTGAGGCTATTTAGTCAGAAATTAACTCATGTCTAATCAGATCAGTAGGCTGTTTCAGGTGATTCAGTCAAGGCAAATGTGTGGATGGAGGGATAAAAAGCAGGTGAGAGAGAGTAAAATTTTTGCATTTTTAAAGCTAGAGATAGAGAATTTTTGGTCTTTCTCTGGAAACTATCTGGAAGTAAGACTTTTAACTGTGGAATTTTTCCTCAAGAAATGAAAAATAGAACATAAATACATAGTTGATCAGGAGGATATACCAAATTGTAGAAGATGTTAAAGCCATACCTTGAATAACAAAAATGAGCACAGCTGTACTATTTTAAGCAGTTTCATAGTTTCATTGCTCTGAGTGTTTAAATTTCAGTTTCTTGTACATATATTTCACCATCACTTTGAGTGATTATAATGTTTCTGTCTTCAAATTTATTCAATAGACAGTTTTGATGAGGTGAAACAGGGGTAAATACAACCAGGGCTTCAATTTCTGCTGATTATTTGGGAAATTTATGTATGACACATCAATAGAAATGTTTCTGTATATTCATTCTGACCTTGTCACAGGCTTCACAATGTCTGTCAGTCTTCCATGTCTTATTTTTTATCTATTACCCTTTTAAATCTATCATTTGAAATCTGCTGAAGTGGACCTAGGAATATTTTCTGATTTTAAAGGTAGAAAGAATGATTGTGCTTTAATCTGTTGGTACAGATTTTGTAAAAATAATGATTTAACAAACTGTGAAATTAACTCAATTGGTTTTATGGCCTTTTTTGTAACCTTGGATATTGTAATGTGGCTGATACCTAGAGATCCAAATACTCAAGCAGTTTCACATCTGTAGAAAGCAAGTGAAATTTCTTATTGCCAAATGAGAAGTGAATGACAAAAATAACCTAACTGCAGATACACCTAGAAAACAAATAACAAAAATAGAATTAGATTTTATTTTATTGCAGCAACTTCATGTTTTAATACATAAAATAAACATGCATAGAAGAATTTGCCTTTTAAGTGTCTATCAGTTTTAATTTGGCAGTACACCTTGCACTGACTTGTCAGCACTGAACAGAAAAATATGATAGTCTTGATACTTCATATGTTGTACAGGGTCTGTAGGACTACTGATAGAATTATTTAGTTTAGTGTCTAATATTCTAAACTAATATTTATATTGAATATTATCTTGCTCCACAAATGGCCTTATGTAATTCAGAGGGACCTTTAATGGAGCAAGATGTTCCCACAGCTGAAGGGTAATCACACAATTATCAGTTCCTTCCTCTAAAATTAAGGTCTAATTATGTGTTTCATTAACTTGAACAGTCTTGTTTACAGAGTTCAGTTCTTGACTTTTAACATGAGAATGGTAAAGGAGTTGGAATTTTATATTGGATTGAAGACATTTCTTTTAGTAACAAAATTATATTTTTCAGAGCCAAGGTATTAATGTTCATTAAAAAGCTTCTCTGCTTCTGCACCTGTAAACTTTCATTGAGTGTGTATTTCACTATCAGACCCACAGTGCCAATTGCTGTTAAATTCTGCAGTGGAAAAATAACCATTTTCATTGTTATGGTGAAGAGAATAGAGAGACCACCCTGTTTCCATTTAACACTGAAGGTTATTAGTAGCTGATGGCTTTCTGTACCCCCCATTATCAATATCTGTGTCAAATAACTGTCAAGAGTAAGAGACAAAGAAGCAGCAAGAAATTATTCTGACTGTTCTGGAAAAATTAATGGAGAGGATTGGATGAGGCTCAAACTCACAGGGGTTTTGCTGAGATCTCAAACCATCCTGAGTCTGCAAACTTTGCTGCTCCTTTTTGAAACTGAGAGGGGTTTTTTTCTTCATTGTGCCCTCTGAAAGAGATAACTTCTAGCATTAATAGCAGTTCATGCTAAATCTAAACAGATATTCATGAATAGAGATGTTTTGGGCTTTTTCAGTACCATCTTGCTTCCAGGTCACTTGTAAGATTTGGGATTTTAGAAGCAGATGTTGCTATTTTCTTCCAGTGGCCAGGTAAGATTTTCTCCTCTAAAAGGCAGCATCATGGACATTGCCTGTACATATATATTTAAAGAGACATGAAATTTATAGAACTATAAAAATATTTTTTCTATTGATTAAACCTGTTTGGCAAAGAGATAGGAATGCTAGAGAGACAAAGAGAAAGGGAAGTGGGAGAAATGGAACCAACTTATGAATTAAATAACTATTTCCTTGAGCTAACATAAATAACTCTTCTAGTTCTTTCCAGGGCTTCTTTACACAATTCATCTTTCATCACATCATCCTTCATTCAGATCTTTATTTTATCTCTTACCAGGGCTTTACATCTGGCTCATGTAGAGGTTCTGAACATCTTACAGCTATCATCATGTCCTTGTCCATTTGATTCAGCACAAGGCTGATTTCTGAAGCAGGATGCTAGATTGTATGCATGAGATTAACAGATACCTTGTTAAAAGGTCAACAAATCACCCTTTTTATTGCATCTAAGTGCACTTTACAGCAGGTGATTAACTACTCTACTGTCCCTCTGTAGCAATCCGTGAAAAAAAAGACCATTTATCTCTTCCTCTGGTACATTTGTCTCTATCTTCTCTCTGGGTTCACAAAGGTTTCCACTTCTTCCCTTTCCTCTCTATTCAGTTCCTAATTCCATCCATTTTGCATTAATTTGTCATTATAAATTTTGCTCCTAGCCCTATCAAGGTTCTTTTCTTCACCTAAATTTCCTGAGGAGGTTGTAAACCCCTTCAGTCTTTTAGTTAGGACACGAGTAGAGTTGAAAACAGTTGATGTTTAAAAATGTATTAGCTCATGCATTTCAATGGACTCATTTTTAAGCATCATTATTGAACATCTTTGAAAATGTAGGATCTGGCTGTACTGATGCAATTTAAAGTTATGAAGTCTTATGTCCATGCAGTGCCTAAAATCATGTTAACTGTGTTGGCTTAGTTTTAAACACAATATATTTACACATCATATTTATGCAGCATATCCAGTCTTCTACAGATGCTTCTGAAATGCTGTATGACCTCTGAACTAACTAGAAGCCATACTGTCAGGGTTAATGAGGCACTTGGCCCAAGTTAATAAGCTCAGATGGAAAGCAGGAGACACTAAGTGAGAGTCAGTCTTGCTACAAGCCTTGGTTTTGGTCAGTTGAAAGGAGGGATGGAGCATATATCTTATTGTACCTAGAAAATATCATACACTTTAGTCTTTTGGGGGAAACTTTTAAACATGATAGTTGTGGTATATTAAGGTGTGGTCCCTAAGGTCCCTGTTCAGGTGACATATATGGCACATTAAGACATGGACTCTGAGAAGTGATCAAAGACACTTTACTGAGCTGCTGTGCAGTTTATGTGGTAGCTTGTTAGCAAGCAGTAATTTTCCATCCTAGCAATTATATTTTATCAGTCACTTTCTCATCCTAAAACCTACAAATTAGACTTGTCTGCTATCTACACAAATACTTGGTGTCCTTCTTCTTGTTTCTGTTAGATCTTGTTCCCAGTGCTGTTTACTGCTCCCACAGCTTCATTCCAACAAGAACCATCATATCTTTCTCCCAAGGTCAATCTTCATCTGCAGAGCTTAACAATTCTGCTCTCTGTATCCCCACAGATAGTAATTCTTGGTTTTCTGAGTAGTTTGAAATATGCAAAGTATTAATCTTTCTGTTAACATAGCAGTGAATCCTGTAATGCTTATTGAAGAGGAAGAACTATTTGTTATCTCAGCATTCTCCTTGGTTTGCAAAGGAATTTGGTTGAATGCCAGACCAAAGCCATGTGTTGTAATTGTTAGGCATGACATCTCCCCATCAGTCATAGCTACTGAGTGAGCAGTGAACTGCCTTCCATTTGCTTTCTTCACCCTAAAGGCAATGTAACACTATCAGTTTTAGTTGAGTTACTTTTGATGCGTGTGTGTGTGTGTGTACAGGCAGAGCTGAGGATAATTAAGTTATTCCATTTAAGTGAATTCCTAAATCACATCTCTGCTTTCTACACTTGCTTTTGCGTTTTTGCATCCTTCTGTTCTGAAAGATACAGAAAATACCACAGTGGCACCAAATTAAACCTGCCAGCTTAACTGTTGTGTTCCTTGCAACACAGTACAGTGCTAACAATATTTTTTACTGTGACTGACAACTGTAATAAATCTCTCTGATGAGTGAGTTCAAGTGCAAGTTACGTAAATTCCTTCAATAACAAAAAAAGGACATGGTTATTAAAAACTTGATTGAAAGGCCACAGTTCTTTTCATCTAGCTACTCAGTCCACAGTTAAACAGAAGATGTTAAACAGTCCACAGAAGTTAAAAGCCCTCTGGTACATGCAACTGTGAAGAAGCTGTTTAGGAAGAAGTACTAGTTTTTAAAAAAAAAAAAAAATCAAAACAGTCATCTATGATAATTATTTTAGGTAAGTTCTAGTAAAAGAGATAATCCTAAAGCTGTAATTCTCTCTTCTATAAATTCTGTAGCAATAGCCTTACTGAGTTCCATTTGATTGGTGAGATAAAATCCCTTACCCATCTGGGTTTCTTAAACACTCTTGGTGTCAGCTTCAAATCAGTATGAATTGCTACTTGGTAATTACATGAGCCAAGAATCTGGCCAATAAAGTCATATTCTGGTTTGTGAATCAGTGAATTCCTGTTACTTAACATGTACTTTGGCTTGCAAATCCTCCAACATTTTATCATTTGATTATATGAGGACTAAGTAACACTTTCCTTCTGCTGCTTGTCAAGGTATATATATTCCAGGTCGTATTTAATAATGTAGCATCCTAAGGTGACCCTTTTTCTACATGAATGTTGGTTCTGACCTTCATTTTGTTGAGCTCAGTTCATTACATATTCTCTCTTGCTTGCTTCTCTGCTCTCTGGGGAATACTCTCATTTCAGTGCACAAGGGGTTTCGCTGCTAATGAAAATCCCTAAGCATCACAATTAAAATTTACTCTGCTGTGCTCAGTCTGCAGAAAAGAACAATGTATATTGCAGTTAATAATCTAGATCTCATTAAAACCAATTTGAAATTTATTTCCATGTAAAGTCAGTGTCATTTACATGTGTATAATAGACTTATATCTAAAGGGTTACACAGAATGAACCAGATTCTGGCATTAGTCTAGCTGGAATCACAGACATCTGTTCCAATATCTTAGCAAAGAAACTCCTCCAAAATAAGTGACTCTAGTCTTTCTTTCTTCAGGTAATAAGAACTAGCTAGTGTCACCACTGCAGGAAAGGAGTACTTAATCTACTGTTGTGTATCTCAATTTCCTTATGCTGTTTGACCACTTCCCATGATAAGAACAGTGGCTGACGAGAACAATCTTGAACTGTTCTAGAGTAAAAGCCTTTCCTCAGAATCTATTAATCCTGTTTCTTGCATTGTTCTGACTAGAACTGAGATTCTAAACCTAGTTTAATTAGAACAAGTAAATAAAGGCTCTGCATATGTAGGAGAGAAATACTACCGAGGGACTGGCTTATCTGTTGTTTTGGGTAAATCTAAATAATCATTTGTGACGGAGTTGCTTCTGATGTAAATAATTCTGTATTTCCTATCACTGTGCATATCTCTCCATCTTCTGTTTTTTCCTCTTCAAAAAACAAGAGGAAAAATGTTTGAAAAAATGTTTCAACAAGATGGTTGTCTGAAGTAGAAACAACTCAGTAGTGTTAGAAGTTCAACTCATCTCACTTTTCATCTCATCAAGCTCTGGAGAAAGTAGTTGTCCCTGCCTCCTGAGTGACTTACACAGAGCACCTGTACAAAGCCTCTCTCATACTGAAAGTCAAAACATGCATTTAAGCCAATACTCCCCCATTTCTTTCCTGTCTCAAGAAAGAAGCATGAGCATCTTCCCACTCATGGAATCTCAGGCAAGGATCTACCCCACTGACATTTCTTGAGGCCACCCACCAGGAGCTGCTTCAGCAGTAACTGCTGTGATGTTCAGTTTAGTATTTATTCTTCCCTTAGGAATGTATCCATGGAGTCAAATCTCCATCTCTGCCAAACATTAGTTCTTGGCACTGATGCTGATGCCTTGTCCATTCAACTTCAAGCTTCTGTATGTGCAGCAGTCACACATATACCAGTAGCATTTATCAGCTGTGTTCTGTAATTTAAACTGAGTGTAAAGTTAACTGTATTTCATATATTTAAAGGGGAGATGCATGATCACTATGCATGAGGGTACTCTGCATTTTTTTTTTAAAGTAAGTAAAAAAGAAAATTTTCAGAATTAGAATTCAGTTAACTGAGTTGAATCTTAAATACAATAATAGTCATGGTAAACTATAATGAAAGTGAGATGTGTCTCATGAGCCCTATTCAGCACAGTATTAACTCATTTCTCTTCATCTATATAACTTTAGTTCCTCATTATAATTTTACATTTAAATGGTTTTTTTTTCTTGTGAGCATCCAGAAGAAGTCACTCTATGTTTGTGAGATGTACACAAAAGGTATGGTTAATTTCAATGCATCTGGTAACCTTTAACTGAATCAATAAAAATCATTCCCTTAGGAGGACTTTCAAGGGTCTCTGAGTCAGACTTTAAGCCATGACTCTGAAACCATTAAAATATGCAAAATTAATGAGACTCGATGTTGTTTGAAGTTACAGAAAGAAAATGCTGGTCTTTCCAACTTTCAGTTACAGTTTTCTTCTGGAACAATGGAACTCCTAGAAGACTTCAAGGTAAATATGTCTAATGAAGACATTTCAGTCTGAGACTTGGACAAGAAAACAGTTTTTGAAATCTTAAGAAAACATTATAGAATCTCTATAAGTTGAATCTCTATTTTTTTAAACTCATGAGAATTATACTGAAGCTTCTCATAGGAATATTTTGTAACTGGTTAATTTATTTGCTATGTTATTAATTGAATTTGAAGTTTTAAAAGTGTTTTCCTTTAACATTAGTAATTAGTAACTCATACTCTGTAGATGTAAGAGTTTTTCCTTAAATGTTAAAATACAATAGGATGCAAATGAGTGTTGTCAATTTTTAAAACTACAGACCCACCAATGCTTGAAATCATGAAGAGACAGAATTTGTTACTGCTGTTGTAGCAAAGAATTTTGTATTACTGTTGATATTTTCATATATCTAAGTTCCAGATAGAAAAATCTGAAACTGGTGTAGTGTCCTTGTGTTATTTTCAGTAGTTTTCTGTAATAGAGCCACTTGTGTGACTAAATTAAAACCCTTTTTTTGGCGTATAATGCACCTGTATGGGAGTATCTCACAAGACTCAAGTTCTTTTGATACAGGAGCAAAAGACGAAATCTCATTTGTGATTGGTGGTACACTGAAGCTCACACATACATGGATAAATCAGGCAAATAAGTGGAAGTTAAATAGTACATTTTGAACATTTAGGAAGGAAAAGAATTTTTCACATACAAGCCAATCCAAGCAATGTTTTGGTTAAATAATGACTGTAGGCTTGGGGATGTGAATGTAAAAGAATGCAGCATTTATATCTGAAGATTAAGAAAAGAATTCTCAGAAAGATTTGCTTTGGTTTTAGTCACACATTTTTAGGCCCATTTCTGAGAATGTATATCTGCTTTTAAAAACATCAGTGTTGTTAAGTGATGACCTTGGAGACATTAACAGTACAGTGCCTGCTCCTGGTATATGTAGTAGCTTTGTCATGGAAAACAGCAAACAATTCAGATTCAAATTCAAAAGTAGGATGCTTATGGAAAGATTTCAGAAATAAGGGAGACAGAATATTCTCTATTTACATACAA
Organism: Turnix velox; assembly: GCA_013400935.1. Classification (NCBI taxonomy): domain Eukaryota; kingdom Metazoa; phylum Chordata; class Aves; order Charadriiformes; family Turnicidae; genus Turnix; species Turnix velox. Next base: position 233,280 of record VZTY01019998.1, read on the forward strand.
AAAGCAGATTTTATGGGATGAATTCACAAAGGCATTTTTCCTGATCAGGTTTTCTCATTGTGCTCCCCAGTGGAAAGGATCCGAGGAGTGCTGAGTTTAGGCAGAATCTTCTGTGTGTGCCTTTGTGGTTTATAATAAACTTGAACCTCTAGGGAGGTGTTGGAATGAAGAAAAGTCTTAAAGAGGATAAAACCAAAAAGCTTTTAAGGTAATTTTGTTTTTCAAATCTCTCTGTGAGGATAAGTGACTAAAAAAACCATGTTGGCCAATTACTAATTTCTTATTCCTGTGCAGTCTAAGATCTTCCAGATAAAATGCACCACGTTAGTGAAAAACCCAAACATCTATTTTATTAAAACATTCAGCATCACCGAAGGCAGGAAACAGCCCCCTGAAAATGCTCTGCAATGCACACAAAGCACTTTTGCCTATTCCAATTCAATTTGAAACTCAAGGACTGTAGAACCACAGAGCTACATTTTCCTTATCAGAGTAATTTATGAAGCAAAATTTCTGGAACTGCAGTGCTTTGCTTAGTTTCCATTTCCCCCTCCCTTATGCTCAGTAAAATAATCATGTTCATCATTCAATAGCAGAGGAAAAAAAAAAGTTTTCTTCTACAGTAGCTTACAAAGTATATTCAACTCATATTTCCTACACATTAATATCCCTTAGTTATTCCAAGCACTTTCAGTATGTGTACAAAAGTGTTCAGACTGAAATTTTCTCACTCTTGAGTAAGTGAGTGCAATATCTTCTAATGCTATTAGAAGATGCAATGCAATAAAGTGTAAAAAGATGCTGTCAGTAGCTGATTCAGTAACATTTTTCATACTGAATTTTAGCCTCAGGGACTGTGAAGTGTGTCATCCTACGGTCTCCAATTCTTATAATTTGGCCAGCATGATTCAGACCTAGTGGGAGCCTTGTAGCCATCTGGCTGCTGCTTGAGATCTCTCTCCAGAGAGCAAATCAGGTGTCAGAGTGCATCGTTAGGCTAGAGAGAAGAAATCATAACTTTCTCTTTCAAAACTTGCAGTTTTAAAATAACCATTGCTAACCCACAGATAATTATGGGATTTGAGACTCAGAATTAGAATCACACTAACACTAATCATATCCATGGGCTGAACTAAGCTTTTAAACTCTGGATTGTGTGACCATCACCAGCCACTTTTTTGCAGAGCATCATTTGAATGCCTAGTAAAGTTGTGTTGGAGCAGTTAAGAGAGCCTACACAGACAGAGGTATTATGTTGTAACATTAAGTTGTTACTTAATGTTTGTGGAAACCTCACACAGAAAACCTCTCTGCAAAGGTTTATTGAGAGTGTGAAGCTGGGTACCAGATACTGGACCTCTCCTGGCTGCAGAGGTAGTGAAATACCTTTGAGGAAACAGGCCTATGAGATGCAGAGCTGCAGAAGAGTGTAATTAATAGAGCAGATTTCATTTTTTGTAATATAAAGATTGTCATCTCCGGAGAGGATATTGCAGACCTTGCTTGCCCTGGTAGTCCCAAAATAGCCTGAGCTCCTATGGTAAAATTCCTACTGTGCAGAAAGCTGCAGGATCTTAGATGCCAGACATCTATGAAGGCATTATATCTGACCACTAAGGCAACAGCCAGGCCGGTATGGGACAGAGGAATGTCACTGGTGTATAAAACCAGAGGATTGGTATAAAAACCCTGGATAATATTCACAACAACAATTCTTAGTCTAAGAAATTACTAACAACATTAATAAATAAAGAGATAGAAGCCTCTCTTTAAAAACAGGTTTTGCTGAAGCCTTTTGCAGCCAAACAGGAGGGTATTTTCTAAGCCAGACAGGTCAGAAAGGGTTTCCCCCACCCCTCTGTGTTGCCTTTGGGGTGCTGTACAGGCTGACAGAGCCTTTTTGTTACATTACTTTTAGAAACCTTAGTAAAATAATGAAGTGTGAATGATTGTGTTTTTCTCTCCATTCTTACCAGCTAGAGTTTTCAAAGAAGATATCTCAGAGGACTCCAAATAAAGCATGGTATGAACTCCTCTTTGTTGTCACACGCAGCCTGGTGACAAATTGCTGTACCAGTGAACAACACTTCACTTGCTGGGACTCCCTGAGTGGGTTGAGGTAAATTTTCAGAAGAAAGGGTGAAATTCTGAGCACGTGGGTTTCACTGGAGAGGTAAAATCTCCTGTAATTTCTTTTACCCTTCAAAATAAATTAAAATGCACAAACACACCTGCTCACGGTGTCAGGTATTGCTTGTTTTAGATCTTCATTTCAGGAGACTTTCACTTTTCTATGTCTGTTACATTTTATTTTTCTATAATTTCTCTGAATTGGTTTTGCTTTCATGAATTTGGTGTTATACTTGGGACACAGGAGCTTTTGAAAAGTTGTTTGTTTACTGGAAAAAATATAAGTCCCTGAAGAGGAAAAGATAAGAAATTTAAAATATTCAGTGTGCTTTATTTGTACAAATTGGATGTGTATGGATGTTAGATGTATGAAATGCAGAGCTGCTGGGAAAGTGAAATTTCTGTCCCAGGAGGAATGTCAATACTTTAATGTTGGTTTTGAGTGAAGTGATAATCCAAATACTGCTATGACTTTCAGAATAAAATCTTTAAAAAATATCCCATAATTAAGAACCATTAAAATGAAAATATTTGAAGAAAAATCATACATGTGATGCCAGCATACTGGTTTTATACAAAGTATTTAAAAATTGAACTGGAGAAATTAACTGGAGTGGTTGTCATTCTAAGCTTCTTTATATTATTACCTTTTAGTTCAAACTTCATGTTTCATTAATATTCATTAGATAAAACATAAATAAACTATAAACTTCTGGGGAGGTTTCTGCTCTCCTGGAAGAAATCTGAGGTTTATTATATGAAATCATTTACTGTATAAGTTGTGCTAGATTTCTCATGCAGTTTAATGAGTCAGAATTGCCTAAAACCTTCCAGACTAAAAGCAAGCTTCCCACTTTCTCTCCCCACTTTTTAGGATCATGGATTCTTTTGGTTTTTGTTTGTAGTCATGAAAACTGGCTCCCAGGTTTCTCGGTGGATTTAGGTCTTGTCCAAGAGCAAAAAACTTACCTAAATCATTATGCTCACAATCCAGCTTTCCCTGCAATCATTTTGCAGAAAAATATTAATGCAATAAACTACTTTAAAATGCTTTAACACTTACATTTGCTCAATATGTTCTAAGCAACAAGCTGGAGCTTTCTTTAACTTGAGATTAAGCAGTCATTCAGTTGTTTTAAATGAACATTAGGAAGACTGTTACTGTGAAACATCCAATAAGATGATGAGTCTGTGACACATAGACAGTAAGAATGGTTCATATATTCTTTCTTACTTACAGTAAAATACAGGTGAACAACCTAAAAAGGGAAGACACAAGAAGGAAAGCTTGTAAGTGCATATGACAAGACTGAATTAGAGTAATACATTGCACAAGGTCTTCACTGCACTCCAAATGTGAGCAAAAGGATCAATGTCTAGCTGAAAAATTAAATGCTGGCTTTTAGTACATTGTCCATAGAAAATATGCCTTGAGCAACTGTAATTTATTCTAAAAACACCTCTGTGAACAGGTTTTCTTTTTTGGAAATGAGAAATGAGACACAGCTCAATGGACCCAAGGTGCTGCTAGAATCAAATTTAACTTGTTCCCACATTATGAGCTCTTATGACAAATAAATAAAACAACAGAGCATAATTACAGCAGAGAGAAACTGAAGCACAAATGCCAGGATTTTCCTCTTCAGACTGAGACACATTTATCTACAGTCTGGCACTTCCCATGATTGATTTTCAGATGTTAAGAGCTGTTGTTCTCCGTGTGCAGAGGCAACGATCCACATTTTTCTTCTGGAGAACAAGTTAGACACTCAGACCTGAAAACAGTTAAAACCCATAGCTTGAAATACATCTTTCCAATACCATGTGTAAACTTATACTTAATATTGACTTACCAAAATAATTGTCCACATCCTGAGATGTTCTCACTTACATGTGTTCTTTATGTTTTAACTTCAGGTATTAGATACTCTTAATTAAATTTTCTTAAACCATTTATGCACAAACCATTGACTTTCATTGTTCTGTGTGAAAACAGTAAGATAGTGCAAAAAGTCTGAAACATTATAAATTTGCAGGATACATCTACCTCTTCCATCAGAGGGAAACTTCTGATCTTTTTTTAATTTTCTTTTACTTAATTTCAATTACACCACTTGCCTTGTGATGTTTTTTCCCTAAGGACTACCACAAATTAACATTAGTCTCCTGAGGATTCACAGGGAGGTATGTTTACAAGATGTCTCTTCTTTATATGGGGAATCTCAACACTTCCTGGGAAGTTTGTGTCATTTTTTCAAAGTGTCTCAGCTTTTTTGATTTAGAAATAGGAGCTTATTTTCTGTCTGCAAAACTAAGAGTAAAATATTATTAGTGCAGGTGTTGAGGAATTTTCAATCTTTTTTTGGAGCTGTTTGCCCTGCATGCTCTGAGGCTAAGCTTGGAATCTCTGTGTATGTGTAAATTTAGTAAGTAACAGTTAAGAGTTCAGTCAAATTCTATGTCATTGCTTTCTCCCTCACTAGGAAGCCAACCTCTAAGGCTCTGAACATCTGCTGTCATGTAGCAGAATGTCAGTACTGGTGTCAGAGTGCTAGAATTAGGGACAACTATATTCTCCTTTAGCATATGGCAACACGTGTTCTCATCAGTCATCTGTCGGCTAATATGTGCCTACATCTGAATTTTAATGAGGAGAGAATGATGAGTGAAAACCTGCCCTTGGATACATATAGTTCTCACATACAAGGTTAAACAAAGACCAGTTGCTTCCTGAAGTCCACATTGCATACTTTGTACTCATTTTTCCAAGTAATTGGAAATCATCTAACATTTTTAGCTGTCAGTTTCTATGGACAATTCCTGCAGGTTCTGCCATCACACAAGTGTGTTCAAGTTACTGGTAGTAATCACAATTCTGTCATAGAATTATACAATAGTTTGGGTTGACCATAAAGATCATCTTGTTCCACCCCCCCTGCCATAGGCAGGGACACTTCCCACTCGACCAGGTTGCTCAGTTCCTTGTCCAGCCTGGCCTTGAACACCTTCAGGGAGGGGGCATCCACAACCTCTCCGGGCAACCTGTTTCAGTGTCTCACCATCCTCACTGTAAAGAATTTCTTTCTTATATCTAGTCTGAATCTACCCTCTTCCTGTTATTCCTAGTCCTTCCATCACATGTCCTATTCTACTAGAAGTTGTCTCAATGGAATGAACTCTGTATTGGAAAAAAAAAAACCACTAGATTTTACTTTAATAATGGTAATATAATATTGTTATTTCTCTGGTAACTGCTTAAATCTGCAGGGAATCTTACTGAAAGGATTCAGTGCAGTGATAATTGTTCCACGTTTATGAAATATTATCTGATGGAAAAAAAGTCAGAACATCAGTTTTGCTGAGAAGTTATGACTGAAAAATAAATATGAGATAATCATGGAGTCAAACTGATTTAAGGTTTTATGACAAGAGCAAAACTTCTTCACATTGCTTTGTTTTTTCCTTTTGAGACTGAATAGCATGTTCTGTTCTGTGTATTTCTATAAAGCTGTGGGGTTGAAGACGTTATGTGAAGATTTGCCACAGCTTAATTTGCTGCATCTCAGTGGAGCTCATGCTTCTACTCTGCATGTGCAGTGTTAAATTGCAAGGAATGTGGAACTGATCCAAAACTTGATAAGAGCTGTAATCCCTACTTGACTACAATGACTTGGGGTTTGTCAGAATCAGGATAGAGGTTTGAATGAACAGCAACAGATTTGATACAGGATCTACTACTGATGTGGCAGGATCTTGTTCTGTAAAAACAATCCACCTCCTATTAGAATGGGTGGCAAATTCTCCATCTTTGTTAATTATTTCTGAATTGGATCCTAAAATGTCTACAAGTATATGTTAAGTTCTATAGATAACTATTTGCTTGGAAAAAAACTATACTTGTACATAAGATGTCTGGCAGTTTCAAAAACATGGTTCAGCTCTGGAGTGAAAAATAAGCCCAATGAGAATTAAAAAAAAAAAAAAAAGACTTGTTGCAAGAGGAATATACCAAGTTTCCTGCATTTCTTCTGATCATAGACACTACTCTCACATTAAATCAATTCCTGTTCCTTTGTACATACCCCATGAGATTTAAGTTTGCTGCTCAAACTGTTCCAATGTTTAACACTCAAATTAGTCTTTTGTGTTTAAATGATAGTTTTGATGTTTGTACTCAAGAAATTATTTTGGCAGTAAAATGCAGGACAGCAGAATAACAAACATCTCTCAATTCCAAGAGGTTCCTGAGACTATCCTGATATCTTAATGTGATGTTAGTACCATTTGGTCTTAGCAAATTATTTCCACTTGCCCAGAACAAGCTTTTTAAAATACAATTCTATGAGGAATTTTTGACATTTCTAATGGGAATTCTGGTATTTCAGAAGATGATTGAGTAATAAGAATAAGCCTTTGAGTATTGAGCAAAATCCAAGTAATTGATCTGAATAGACTTAAGGCAGCAAAGATCTGTATGGACAAGTTCACAGATAGGTGATCCCTTGGGGAATGAAGTCCTCACACAGGTTTACTTGGTTGCATCTCCTGTTAAAAATCTCTTCTGGCATCAGCATCTTTCTGGTGACCCCTGAGGCAGTACTAGTACAACATACAGAAACTGATGCTGAATCTTCAGGAAGCTGCTTTGAGTTAATAATCACTCACCATTTTGCTTTTAATTACCCTTGTCCCTCAAACTCCTCTTTCTAGGATAAAAGAGAGGTGGAACAGAGATAAGGATTGAGATTTATGGATACAGGGTGAGGTGGAGGGGACCTGCTTGTGTTGAAACAAATATCTGCCATATAACTTGTAAATTATTTTTGTTTGTCTATTGCATTGCTATCCACTAATATTCAATCAAAAAAAACGTTTTAAAGCATATCAGGCTTTGCTGTGTCAGCTCTGAAGGACAAAGAATGATTGGAACTGTGGGGCTGCTGGAATGCAGAGTGCCTTGGTCTGGTTTTGCACTGCTGTACTCTGTAGCCTTAAGTTGGAGCTGTGTAGGGAGCAGGATCTGGGATCTGTGTTTAATGTAGGAGAGACAAGTATTTCAGTGCTTCCAGAAGAGGAAATCCTATCCCCACTCTTTCCACCACCTTTTGTTTGCACAAGTGTCATCCATGTAGTAATACAAAAAACCCCACACATCTGGGAATTATTATTTTTCCAGATGAGATCTTACAGGAATCAGTTCCCAGATCAGCTACATGAACACTTCTTCTGGCTGAAGTGAAATGATGGCTCTGTTGGTATATGGGAGTCTTTGAGCAGCACTGTTGGCTTACAACAACTTTCAGTGCCCCAGGAGCCATGAGTGCAGTTCTCAAGGAAAGACATGTAGCTTGCTTTAAAACTAGGGGGCAAATGGAGAAATGGCAACTTTAACCTTGATGTTGTTCTCACTACATCTCTTGAATTTGTAAATCACGCATCACTAAGCACACAAAGGAGATAGAACATTGCATCCTGGCTGCAAAGCACTGGGTTTTGTGCAACTTCCATTACCTCAGAGTTAAAAATACAGCCCAAAGCATGAATCTGGGATAAATATCAGATGTGGAAAGTAAAATATAGGCTTTAGTCTATCATTCATTGGGATACCTGCTTTTTCATGACACTTTCCCACCTTATTTATCTTAACCTGACTTTACTCCTTTTCTTGCTGTGCTTTGATGCTCCTTTTGGGAGCTGTGCTGTGAGACCATGCAGTTTGTGCAACATCAGCAAATGGCTGCAGTTCTTGCATTTCCCTGTGACTCTTTTCTGGGTTCATTCTTTGAAAATTAGAGATTCATTAGAAGAATGGGGACTTCTTGAGTTCACTTCTTCAGTTTGTATCCTTGTATCAGGTACAGCTAAAACAGATTCCCTGTTTCCTACATGTCATGTTTATTAATCTAGTCACCTGCAACTAGAGAATACTAATCTGATGGGATAAGTGGTCAGTTCCAGTGGTATCTTTTCAGCTTCTCTCACCTCATTATATTCCTGCTTGGGGAAAACAGTCAGATTCTTTTTGTACCACTGTTTATTTCAAAGAATAAAATCTCTGCCTGGACTGAGACTTTCAATGACAGGTTTCACATGCCATGTGAGTTCTTTATGGTGGAGCTATAAACCCAGGCAGGGAAGAAAAGGATTTTCATAATAGAAATGCTCACACACCACATTAATTGTATCAGCATGTACTGTGGCACTGCAATAAAGGTTGTTTTAATTTGACTAAAAGTGAATAGATTGCTGTGAATCAATGGCAATATAATAAGAGTCTTATTGTAAAACCTACTGATAAGATGGGGTGGCATTGTTCCAAACTGTGTTTCCTGGGAATGAGATTTCAAAAGAAATTAATGCTGACTTTTCTACACCTTTGATCAGTGACAGTAATGGAAATACAGAAACACCTATCTCCCAATGTTTCTTTTTTTTTTTTTTCAATAAACTGGTGCCAGATTAGTATTAAAAGAAAATTCTGTTCCTTAAAGCCTTAGTCTGAGTGGAAGTGAGCTGTTCCTGGATAGAGTTCTGTGCTCTTCACTCCTATTTCCTGTGTGTGAAACTGAAGGTGTTCAGCAATTGACAGAATTTGACTCAAGAGCATGGAAAAAGATGTATATATATTGTCTGAGATAGGAGTGATTCATCCCAAACTAAACAGCTGATTTCAGAAAAACTCTAAAATCAGTCTCTATGCAATGTCCCAAACTTTAGCCTAAATAACAGTGCCTTGAATCAATATCTATTTTTTGCATGGTTAACATTAGGAGGGAGTAAGAATCACAGTACATCATAGTAGAAATACTTTTGCTCAGATGATTGGAAATTGGAGCCCAAGACAGCTTTATGATTCTTATGGTAAAAGATTACACATAATCATACCTAGTCTGTGAGTTAAATCTTATCCTAGAAATTATCTGCAAACTCTAGAAACAGAATCTTGCTCAGAAGAAATGTAAAACTTTTTTTGTATCTCTTTAAAAGAGGAAAAGAAAACCAAACCAGGGAAAATCCCTCCTCGGTTTCTGAGGGATCCTTTTGTTATCCCAGAGGCTTCTTTATTAATGCTGTTACTGCTAGTTGAGAGTCCAAAATAATGCTAAGTCTATTTTTCTACTACTTTCAGACACACATGCAGTCATTTTTGACAGCTTTTCTGTGTTGCTCAATGTTTTGGTCCTGAAAGTTTTATAAGTGGCTCTTTGACTTCGCACTTGTGCTAAAGAAACAGTATCTGTCATTTGCTATTTTGAAACAGGGGAAAAAAAATCAAATTGGAAACAAATTGACATACTAAAGCATCAGGAATATCCAGAGACAGAACTAATAATGATGATGGCTTTGGAGAGCATTTTGATTTCTATTTGAAGATGTTAACCAATCTCTAAATGGCATACTTCAGGCAAAGAACTCTGAGTTTTCTGATTATTTTCCCTCTGCTTCAACAGATTTCTTCTGGTTTCTTCAATACTGACAACTGTCAGGTGCAAAGTGTTGGACTATACACAAGATAGTTTATTCCAGGATGGCAGATTCTGTGATCCTAGAGGCTTTTCCTCATTTGCAATTCTCATATATTTCTTTTATCTCCCCCTACAAGCCTCAGTCATGCTGTCAAGGAGAAGAAATAACTCTGATTTAGCTGACCAAATATGTCAGAAATCATAAAAAATTCCTGGTCATATAGTAAATGGTCAAAGAAAGAGTAAAAGGAAAATTATAAACCCAAACTATCAGGCAAACACTTATTGATAGCAAAAGCATTCGTAGAACTTAGAAATGGCTTATGAATGATTCATAAACAGAATGGTGATAGATTTTGCAGCAAATATAATCAGCAGCAAATAATCTAGAAAACTTTGAAAATACAATGGGTGATATTCTCAGATTAATCACTTTAGAAATCACTGAATTCAGGCAATCATATTTATCTGAATTGCTGTGACCTAATTGTAAATGAACTGTCTTCACAGCAAGGCAGGATGCAGGAGGTTTTTTTTTCCTCTTCCCTTTGGAATTAGAAGTACTCATTTGCATTTTACTCAGATATTTTGTTTTTTCTGATCCTGATCTCAATCAGATCCAGAAGAAAAAAAGGTGTACAAAAGCATAATCATATTAAAATTCAGTTTATCTAAAAACAGAACTATGTTTTATTTTAAATTAATAGACATGCTTACAGTCTATTTATAACTTCCTGCCAATGACATATTTAAAGAGTCTGTGACACTATCTTAAAGCTTTATAAATAACCTCTGAAACACATATACAAGCTTTAGCCCTCTCAGGAGTTATCTGCTCACACTACCACAAGCTCCTTCACACACTGAAGTATTTTAAAATTTATTATCTTCTACTTCCTCATTAGTAATCACCGAAGCATAGAGACATTAGGTTGGATTGACATCACTAGTTGCTTTCACTCTGTGTACCAGGAGAGACTCATCTTGTCTTTCCTTTTAATATAATTTTTGTGGGCAATTTAAAGCCCATTGAGAAAGTTGGCAGGTGTGATCCTCTGCTCATCCAAGAAGTCTTGTAGAGCTGTGCAGCTTCTGGAAATGCTACAGCAACATTGAGTGAAGTAGTTCTCTCTCCCCGTTTACATTAATTCATCATTCATCTTGAGAAGAAAAGTAAAACCCATTTGGAATTGGTTTTCTCAAGTTATGTCCAAGGCTTTGGGAGATGAATTTTCTGTCTGAGATGTGGAAGATGTTGATTAGATGGATATTGGGCAGACAAAGAGCAAGAGTTTAAGTCCAGGATTCCAAGATTGAAGGAAAGTGGCTGAAAACATCTTTACCAGATTTTAAGGGATGGAATTGCCTCAGCCTTTGCTTCAAAAGCTGATGTTCTGCTTTGAATACAATGAATAAATATTCATTGACTAAGAATGAGTAATAATAACTTAGCTTCCTGGTTCGGTAGGCTAAAATTATAATTCCTAATATAAAAAATATGCTATTTTATTCTGAAAGACTAACATCAACAGGAGACAGATTGAGAAAAGTCAATTCCAGGAAAGGTAGTGCCTCAAAATTTAGGCAATTTTCTGGAAACCTTGAAGGAAGGGGAAGTTACAAAACTGCCCTCATACAAGCCAGGCAGAGGGGTACTCAAACTACTATGGGGAAACCACATGTCAACCCTGCTTGTGTGAATCTGTGAATAAGAGGAAGGAAATCTGTCCAGAGGCTGAAGTCCCTGAAGAGAAAACTGGAGGAGGAAGTATTTTTTTTGTCAGACGCATTGTTGCTTACAGGTAAAGCAGAATGAGAACTTTTCAATGTCACTATGGCTTCAGAAATTCCAGGCTTTCTCCAGTGCTGGAACGCAGTCCCTGTGGGATTTGCCAAAGTGAGCTTTGGGTAAGAAGAGTTTACTTCACTAAGCAATAGCTCTGCAGGGATGATCCTTATTCCACTTGAGGGGATCTCAGGTGCTCAAAGGGTAGTTGGATGGTTGAATTATTCTGTGAAACTGGTGTTATGCCTTCAAAACATTCTAGAAGTCAGGGTATTTCCACATAGTTCCCTTTGGTGTTTAATCCAGCACTATATAACGTAGACTAATAGAATATTACAGGATTAATTGATATCATGCTTTATGTAATGCTACTCTCTTCCCATAGAATCTTTCTTTTGTGTAAAATGTATGTTTTTTCAAAATCTGACATTATTCATCTCCTGTACTTGTGAGAAATTTAAGTCAGAAGACTACAAGTATGAGCAGGAGGACCAAAGATCTTAGAAAAAAACCCAAAAAGACTGTTTTAGATTAATTCTCATTTTGGACATCACTTTCTCTGCACCTTTTAATAATTAAAGGAAATTCATAATATCATATTGCTCTCCACACACTGGATAAAAGAACTGGAGAGAAAAATACACTCCATGTCATGTGAGTTGTTCGATAATCTTTGGGAATCAGTGACTTTGGTGATGTCACTGAGATGACTGTGTTGTTACTTATCTGTTATTATTATTATCTGTTATTATTTTGTTTGATTTGATAGATTCTATGTTCTTTTTACTGTGGCACCAGTTACACCTTCAGAAAGAATGAAGAGCCTTACTTTGAATTTAAGAATAATGAAGTAAACACTGGAAGAAGAAACTATTTCTGTGTAAGTCAGTTTGATTTTCTGCAAAGAACAGAGTTGGGTCTTTAAGGACTATGGAGGATAAAAGGGAAAGCAGATCTTACAGGTAAGTAGAGACCTGCTTTTTGCACAGTGAGGGCTATCTAGAAATATGTATGAAGATGAGGTTAGGAGATATTAACAAATGAATAGCCATGTCTGGAAGTATCAGCAAAGCAAAATGTTGATGGGAGAGTAATGGGATGTTTAACCAAATCACAAAATCACACAGAATCACAGAATGACCCGGGTTGGAAGGGACCTCAAGGATCATGTAGTTCCAACCCCCCTGCCT